>QGQB01000137.1:0-145020 GCA_003385265.1 Neonectria hederae
TATATATAAATAAAATTAATAAACTATATATAAAAATATAAAGAATAATAACTAATTATTAAGACTTATATCTAATAATAGTATAATTACTATAGAAATAATTATAATAACTAATCCTAAAGCTATTAAGACTATAGTCTAGATAAATATAATAATAACTATAATTAATAATATAATAATTACTAAAGTAATAATTAAACTTAATAATATGAAGAATACTAAAGTAATAACTATAACTATAGTAAAGACTAAGATTATAATTAAGACTAGAACTATAATTATAAATAAGGATATAATAACTATAAGAAAGATAACTATCTCTATAATAAGTAATAAAGTTATAATAATTATAATAACCCTTAGGATTACTTTTATAAGATAAAGAAAGTTACTTTTAAAAGTAAATATTAAGTTATTAAGAATAAGCTAAATACTAAGTAAAGCTCTTATAAGACTAATAATAAAGATAATATTTTATATTTAGATTCTTTTACTTTCTCTAATTAATCCTAAAGAGTTTACTTTATAGCTATAACTATTAAGGATTTATATATTCTAATTAACTCTACTATTAGATATTCTATATATACTTAAACCTTTCTTATAAAGTCTATTCTATAGGAATATTAACTTACTAATTACTATATTAACCCTAAATAAACTAACTATAAGAAGCTTATAAAAGAGACTTTTACTTTCTATTATAAGAAATATAAAGAAGTTTTACTAAGCTATAATAAGCTTTTTAAGCATTTTAAAGTTTATACTAACTTTAAAGCTATTAATAGCCCTATTAACTAAGAAACTAATATTATACTATAGTTACTTCCTAATAGAATAGAATATATACTAATAGTTTAAAGCTTTTTTCTACTAAAGTTTCTTCCTTATAATAAAGAGAAGAATTATACCTATCTATAACTTAATATAAAGATAACTACTAATAATTCTAACTTTATTAAGATCTATATTAACTCTAGTTATAATTAATCCCTTATTAACTAAAAGTAACTTAAGACCCTTAAGTATAGAATTAAGAAGATTAACTCTATAATTATATATAGAGTTAATAGGGTAAAAGCCTATAATAAGTAAGCTATATTTACTATATATATTAATAGGTAGTATACTAATAAATCTATTACTAATACTATAAAGTTTACTACTATAGCTTAAGTCTAAGATAATCTTAATGCTAAAGCTCTACTTAAAATAGCCTTCTTTATCCTTTATATATATAATCTCCTTATTACTAAGAGAAGAATATATTATAGCCTCTTAAAAGACTTTTATATCCCTTTTAGTATCTATTTAAACTAAAAGGATATTAATTAATATATTATAATTATTAGGGCTATAACTATACTAATAAGTAAAACTATACTAATCTTAGTAATATAAAAGGAAATTCCTAAGGATTATAACTTTACTTTCTAAGGATTTATTCCTATAGTAATATATATCCTAATTAATTCTAATAATTCCCTAGGTATTATCTTTATAAATAATATAGAGAAAGATATTAAGCTCTATTAGAAGTAAAAGATTAATAATATCTTTCAATAGGAAGGAATTTACTTTTTATTAATATAGACTATAGCTTTTAATACTATAGTAATAGTAATATCCCTAATTATTATAAATATTCTAAATATTCTTTCTTTTAATATTACTATAATAGCTATTACTCTAGTAGTCTTTACTAAGTTTTCTCTTACTAAGGATATTAAAGCTATAGCTAAAGGAACTTATATTCTTAACTAAGTTCTATTAACTCTTATACCCCTAGACTTATTAAGTAATACTATTTTTTAAAATTACTATAATATTAATTTACCTTAGAAATAATACTATAAGATAACTTCCTTAATATTTACTTTTCTTACCTAAGATAATAGACTAATTAATTTACTTCTTAAGATTATTATTACTAAGAATCTTAAGTCTCTAAAGATTCTATAGTAAACTTATATATAATATACTCTAGACTTACTAGAGAATATTATTAATAAGGGTATTTATATCTATAGTAAAGACTTTAGCTTTATTAAGAAGGTTAAGAAACTAATCTTATATTACTTAAAGCTCTAGATAGATATAGAGCTTATTTAAGTACTTAAAGGGAAAGAAATATAGGTATTACTTATTAATAATTAGTATAAATACTATATAGCCTAAAGACTCTATCTTAATAGTCTTAAAGATTAAAACTTTATTAATTTAACCTTTAATATATTATATTACTAAGGCTAAATAGAATAAGTTAAAGGATTAATACCTTTCTTTATATTTATCTTTATAGTGTAAAAGTAAGTTAAAAGGGAATCTAAAGGCTATATAGTTATTAATCTTAGAGTATTAAATAAGATCTTAATGCTTAATAATTATTCTCTTCTCTATTGGAAAGATATAATATAAGCTCTCTATAGGGCTATCTTTATTATAGTAATTAATACTTTATCTTTCTTTTTCTAATTTAGAATAATCCTTAAATACTATAATTACTTTATAATAATTAACTATAAAAGCCTTAAAAGGTTAATAATAATATTAATAAGATATTATAATTCCTTTACTTATACTTAATACTATATAGATAGATTACTTTATCTTTATTATACTTTCTATTAAGCCTTTATTAATAATATTATAATCTTCTCTAAGTTTATAGCTAAATATCTAAGATACTTAGAAACCCTTATTATACTCTTTAATAAGTAGAACTTTACTATTTCCCTAAAGAAAAACTAGATTAAATACCTTAGTATTTAGCTATTAGGATTTTATATAAATACTTTAAAGCTTTTAATAATAGCTAAAAGAATAGTTATATTTACTTACTTTAACTTCCCTAGTTAACTTAATAATCTCAAGTAATATATTAGAGTTATAGAATATATTTATTACCTTATTCCTTATTATACTTAGCTCTTAGAACTATTATAAGCTTAGAAAGTTATGCTTTTAGCTATAGAATAAAAAGAAAAAAGAATTACTAATAGTAACTTTAATTAATATAAAGTATATACTTAGATAATATACTTTATACTTAATAAGAATAAGGAAATTACTTTCTTTATTCTTTAAGTAGAGATTACTTTAGGATAGATATTAAGTTATTTTAACTTAATTAAGTAATTATTCCTTTAGATTAATATAAGCTTAGAATAAGGCTTTAGTACTATACTTTATTACCTTTATAATAATTATACTTAAGAGTTAAGATTTAATATACTTATAACTATAGTATAATTAATCTATTTCCTTAGTTATATTCTAATATTTACTAAGTAATAATATAAACTTATAGAGCTTAAAGTTATATACTTTATTTAAGCTATAAAGAGACTTTAAATATCTTTATAATCCTTTAAACTTCCTATAATTATATTAACTAATTATTCTATTATTAAATAGATTATTAAAAAAATATCTCTTAAGACCTTAAGTACTAATTAAGTAAACTAATAGTTAGTTATAGCCTTAATATACCTTTCTAAGTATAATTTCTATATATATTACTTCCTAAGTAAAAAGAACTTTATCCTTAATACCCTAAGCTATATAATTACCCTAAAGACTAATTTTAATTTACTATGGTTTTAGTTAAATTATATAGTATTAGATAATATATTAATAGTATTTAAAGTTCTAATAGCTAATAATACTAAGTAATATTTCTAGGTTAATTATATAATAAATAAGTATTTCTCTAAGGTTATTTCTATAATCCTAGGGAAGGCTTTTATAATAAGTAATTAGTTAGCTAATAAAGATATTATTAGAGCTTTTAAGCTTAGTATACTCTTTATACTTTAAGATAGATTATTATATTATAATAATATAGATAATTATATTAAACTTTATATACTCTATAATATAAAGAAAGAAATTCTTAAGATAGCTTATAATAATTATAATTACTTTAGAATAGAAAGAATAATATAAGAACTATTAAGACTTTATATTTATAACTTTTATTATAAAGTTAAGAAATATATCTATAAATACTAAATTTACTACTTAGGGTAAACTAACTAAAAGTAGAAAATTAATAACTATAAGCCTATTTATTCCCTCGTAATACTAATATATACTATTATAATAGACTTTATTATTTACTTATCCTTAGTCTCTATAGAGAACTTACCTTAAGCCCTTAAAGACTTTCCTATCTATAATACTCTTCTTATAGTTATTTATATAATAAGTAAGAAAAATCTCTTTATTTCTAATTACTTAAAGTATTTAATAAACTATTAAGTTACTATCTTAGTAAAGTAATTTATATTATTTAACTAGGGTATATTAAAGGTTATTATCTTAGACTATAATTTAAAGTTTATTTTCCTATTCTAGAAGACTCTATAGACTACTTTTAGTATAAAGCTTATAATAATTATAGTATATTATTCTTAGGTTAATAGTATTTCTAAGAGATATAATTAGACTATAGAAATTACTATAAGATTTTACTATATAGAAAACCCTAGATTTAACTAGACTTATATCCTTTTAGCTCTATAGTAATACCTTTATAATACTTATAATATTAGTATATAAGCCTTATCTTATAAGTTCCTTTTTAGTATTAACCTTTATAGCCTACTAAAAGCTATATAACTATTTAATTAGAAAGTTATTAATCTATTATTCTTAAGAGAAATTATATAAAAAGAAATATAACTTATTCTAAACTTTATTATTACTAAGGCTAAAAGATAGTATAATAATAAGTATTAGCCTATTTAGCTTAAAGCTAAAGATTAAGTTTATCTATATCTTTATAATAAATATAATCTACTTAGTACTCTTATAAAAAAATAATCCTAGTAATATATTAAACCTTTTAAGATTAAATATATAATTAATAACTTAGTTATTAAACTTAAGTTATTTCCTAAATAATATATTTACCTTATTATCTTATATTAATAGTTAGAATCTACTTATAATAATAATTTCTAACCTAAGGAATTAGGATTAGTTAAAGAGAACTCTAGGAAGTATATTATTAAATATATTCTTTACTATAAAGTAAGGAATTAAGGTAGGAATACTATGCCCTTTAAAGGCTTTTAGATCTAATAGAAGGGCTAAAACTCTAAATATAACTCTTAAGAGAAGACTAAGGATATTAATAAGGAGCTTATTATAGAATTTAAGACTATTTACCCTAAGGCCTTTAAGATTAATAGCTAATCTAACTATTACTATAGTAATAAGAAGAAGACTTAATAGCCTAAAGCTAATAAGGCTATAGTTAAAGAGATTAACTAATAGCCCTTATACTAATCTTTATAGAAGAAATAGTAAGACTGCTTACTTAACTATATATAATAGAAAAGATTAAGGAAAATTACCTAGAAATTAGAAATAGTAATTAGATAGCTTAGAATAGTATTAAAAGGAAATTATAACCTTAGAAGGATCTATATATTAGTTAATTACTAGGGATAGTAAGTCCTAGCTTTTAAAGCTAAGATATAATATATATAGCCCTTTAGGCTATAGTTATAGAATAATATAATGATTATATAAGTAATTATATAGTCTAATAGACTAAGATCCTTAAGGTCTTAGTCTATAGACTAATTATAGTAAAGAAATTATTCTTCTTATAATCTTTTACTCTTACTTTTTATAACTAACCCTTTTCTATATATTAAATATATACCTAAGGAAATATTTACTTTCTAATTAAAGTTAGTAAATTATCTAAAAAGGAGAATCTTATCTATTAGTAGATAGAGAAGGGGATAAGGCTTATTATCTTTAATTAACTTAGTACTTATTAGAGTTAATAAACTTTAACTATTTCTAATATATTATATAATATTATTTAAGTATAGCTTTTTATAGTACTAATAGTACTATATAGATATTATATAGAGTATTTTCCCCTATACTAATTATATAGCTTAATTATATATTATTACTAATTTTGAGATTTCCTAATATTCCTAGATACTTATCTAAAATAGCTATATTAAATTATTAATTATATATTTATTCTATAATTAATTATTAAGGAATTTAAATATATTATAATAAATTAGTATACTTTATATTATAATTAAACTATTAAAGTTAAAGTTATTAAGCTATAAAAAGAGAGAGATTTCCTAAGTTATCTAAATCTATATTACTTATTTATATATTTATCTTTTACTTAATTAATTATATAAGAATACTATTATAAAGCTAATTTTTTACTCTATTTAATAGTATTCTCCTTTTTTTAATAAGAGTTTATATACCCTCTTAAATCTCCTTAGGAAGCTTGGATTTATTCTACTATTTTAGTAATCTATTTAATTACTTATTAATTTCCTATTAAGGAAGCCCTATATTACCTAATATTTTCTAAGTATTTAAATTATTAAATTAAAAGTACTTTAAAATATTTATTTTCTAAGTAATTATTTCTAAAGAAATAATTATTTAAGTTAAATAAATTAAAAGATAATAAATAGTATAAGAATAATAATAATATAATTAAATATATATAAGGAAAAGGAAATATAATAATAAATATAGATAAAAAGAATAAAGAAAAAGAATAAAAAGAACTTAGAAAGGGAAAAAAGTAAAAGGAAAATAAAGAAATAAATATATTAAGAAAAAGTATAATTAAAACTAAACTAAGGAATATAATAAACCCTAATTACTAATAAACTTTTATATTAATAGAAATCTCCTATTATTATTAGTTTTTTATAATTTAAGAACTTAAAATTATTAACTTATTATTCTAAGCAAAGAGAGAATAAAGGAAGAACTAAGAGATATATATAGTAAAGATAATATATAGTACTTATAGGAAGGGGAATACTATATACTTAGAGGATAAGTAGTTATAGCTATTTAGGCTAAATAGAGATAAGATAGAAAATAGTAAGACTAGAATAGTAAGTAATTAGGAAAGAAAGTTTATATTAGACTATCTAATTAGGGGAAAGTAGGGTAATTATATAATATAGTTAGGAACTAAAGAAGCCTCCGCTTCTTAGCTTAACTAAGGGAGAGTAGACAGGATCCTGTATTTTCTAAGAGCTATAGTTATATGTGTAAGTCTGAGCTGGTCTCAGAGTAGATGAGGGTTGGCGGTGGGGAAGGGAGAGTGAGGCCCTAGGGACGATTGATTTTTAGATAAAGGACGTATACACAGTCTAAATATTCTTGTTAAGCCTTCTTGCCCAAGCATATGAGGTAGGAGAACTTCATCAGCTCTCCTTGGCCCTTCAGGGGCCCCCCTTGTTTGAACTCGCCAGGGAATTTCTCGACTAGCTTTGTGTGCTCCCATGCCACCTCGACCTTGACGTCTTGGAAACCAACCTCACTCATCATCCCAGCCATCCAGTCCCGTCCAATGCCGTGGCGTTCGACGCCGTCCATCTTGGACTCGGGATGGAACCGCCTCGCCTCAGGTCCAAAGTCCTCAAAGTCCGTCAGCGCCACCACACCACCCGGCTTCAGGCATCCCAACATCGTTTTCAGTACTACCTTGAGATCCGGAATGTGATGTAGGACCAAGTGTGAAAGAACGAGGTCGTACTTGAGTCTCGGGCCGTCTGGGTTGGCGTCATCGGCGGGGGGCATCCTCTTGTCTTCCGGGTCTTCCAGCATGATTGCAAGAGGTTGGATATTGCTAGAAATGCCTGAATCCAACTTGCTGAGCTTAGATGAGAGAACTTCAATCATTCCCTCAGCAGCGTCGACGGCGACGAGTCGATTCGCAGCGACGGCGGCTTCCAGGCTGAGCAGTCCCGTTCCGCAGCCAATTTCCAGGACGTCTAGCTGTCCGGGAGACTCCACAAGAGACGGAACAGACTTCTGGATAGCTTTCCAGGCTTCGAGACTCATGGCATGGACGAAGGGATTGCTGTCCCAGGCCGCAGCCTCCGCGTTGAAGCGCTCATTCCCATTCCCCGCATTGCCGTCCTTATGCGCGACTTGGTGTTCGGTCGAAAAGTCTGACATGATGAAAGGACTTCGACAGTTGTCGATGGATGGCGATGCCACTTATGGGTTTACTTCTGAGTCTGCTAAATGAATGCAGTAAGACTGGTGAAGCATGTGTCAGTGTCGTCGGCTCGTCGAGCCCTCCGCCATCGGTTCATCGAGATACGGCGATCTATTGCCAGGTGGCGCCGAGATGCCACAACTAGTGGCTCGTAGAAGTGGCTGGAGACCCTTTGTGGCGTTAATCTCTGTTACGGAGCTTCTTACACCAATAGCATAAACCTCAATTTTACTTTGTTATCTATGAGCTATCACGTTTATTAAGGCCCTTGCGTATTGAAATGCGCAGGATTACGAGGACTTGCAAGGAAGTATATGCCTTCAAGCATTGGTTGGGATTGATCTAAGGTTGCCCATACGTCGAAGTATCATCAGCACCTCCATCTCAACCCGATGACTCCTTTTCATTGAAATCTGTCACGGCGTTTCGTGCAACCTCATCATCAGTCAATACCCTCCAACCCAACAAGGCCATCCCTATCGCACAAGAGATCGCTATCTCGTGAGCCGCGTCGGTCCCTGAAGCTTCGGCAAAACGAGGCTGGTGTGGCATCGCGTCTTTTGGCGCTGGGATTCCAAAAGCTCCATGGAACGTCGGCACAGAGTACGACACATTGCCCATGTCGGTTGAGAAAGTGAACGGTTCTTCGCTTCTGGGGATGACCTTTCCACCAATGAGAGTCATGGCTTGGGTGAACTCCCGACTCAGGGTATTATTTATTCGGAGGTCCATGTAAGTAGGAGTGCTGAGAACAGTTAATAGAAGTCATTGTAAATATGAAGGAATCACTCAACTGGATGTAGTTTAATGTGCAGCCCGTGGCTGTAGCAGCAGCCTCGAAGCAAGATTTAACTCTCGCCAGTAATTCCTCGCCGCGTTTCAAAGTCGGGCTACGTATGTAGTAGTTCATGCGTGAGTACTTTGGGATGACATTTGGCACCGTTCCGCCATCTTCAATGACTCCGTGAATGCGCTCATCCGGTCGAAGTTGTTGCCTCAACATGGAGATGCTGGTATAAGCGGCCACTGCAGCGTCAAGAGCATTCAGGCCCTTCCACGGCTCTCCCCCAGCATGCGCCGGACGCCCATGGAACTCAACCCGGAGTTTGAGACTAGCGACAAACTTGACGCCGGCCAAAGCTGTGAAGCCAGCGGGAAAGTGATGATTTGCGGTCGGGTGCATCATAATGGCGGCTGCAACATCACCACTGAAAGCTCCGGCTTCCAAGAGCTTGACTTTGCCTGCGCCGCCCTCTTCGGCTGGTGTTCCCAGGATGCGGACTCGGCCCTTCACGCCCAGCTTTTTTACCGTCTCGGCCAACGCAACAAAAGCTGCGAGGGATGATGTCGCGATGAGGTTGTGGCCACAAGCATGACCTATGTCTGGCAATGCATCGTATTCTGCGCAGAAAATGACCAGCCGTCCTCCGGCGCCGTACTCGGCCTCGAATGAAGTGTCAATGCCGTAGGCGTGGCGAGTCACAGAGTAGCCTTGCTCTTCAAGAAACGACGTGATAGTGTCGTGAGCGGCGACTTCCTTGTAGGCCAGCTCCGGATTGTCGTGGATTTTTTGATTGACAGCTCTCAGCTGTTGCGAGCATGCATCGATCGCGGCCGAGACTTCGCGAATGGGGAGCTGCGTGCTGGACGACGCAGCAACGAGGTCAGACTTTGAGGACGCCATTTTCAACGGATTCTGGGTTAAAGAAACAAACAATGGGGAAAACAAGAGTAATGCTCAACGTCAGGTTAAATAAAACACCATGCTCGGAGTCCTGCATGTAGAGTTCGCCAGCTTTCCCGCCCAAGTGGAGAATGGCCATTCTGAAAGCAATTCCCACGTGAGATACACTTCCGTCGGAGTTTCAATTGTCAATAGACTCCGTTTCTGTATGATGTTTAAACTTTTGAGGTTACGTATGTAGCTAGGCCGAACCTTGGCTGCTAACCTGTCATTTGTTGTGTGGTGGTGGTGTCCTCATGGTGACGCCACGAGCTTTAAGACACCCACATTCCTCGCTTGCACATCTATTGGACTACCCACCAAGGCTGTTTTCAGTCTAAAATTAGCATTTGGTTCAAGGTTTCTTCCCCAAGGCCGCCAAGCCCACGTCGTTAACTATCCCCGTAGCCGTGAAACTGTACTCGTCGGCGCTGATACCGGAAATGTCCTGATCAGTAGTTCTGTCTAGACCTAGAGCGTTGATGCGCCCTGCAAGATTGAAGCTGTTATCCGTTGCCTTGACGTTGCGAATACTCTGCTTGTTCCGCTCTTGAACGGCTTGCTTGAGCTGGTCCTGGAACTTCTGATTCAGTGCCTCGCTATTTGCTTTCTGTCGGCGGAGCTCTTGCAGCAAAACTGACCCTTCTCGTGTTTCTCTATCTGCAGCCAAGAGCTTCTGCACAAGGCCATTCATCGCGCTTTGTTGATCGAGTACTCTCATGACGCTTTCCTTCAACGAGCCCTCAACTTGCTGCAGCATCGGGCCCACCAGATCTCGTGTAGTCCCAGTACTCACCTTTATCGAACAGCTGTGTCTGAACAGCTCTTTACTTCTCCATACGTTGGTGATACTCGTATCTCGACAGGATTCTTCACAAAACCAAATACGAGTATTGTGAGACAACGCTCTCGGCTGAACTAAACATGATTTGAGGGTGAAGGATGGCTTATCAACCGTCTGAGTGATGTCTCTTTCGTTTCATACTGGAATCGTTCACTGAAGTAATCCCGCAATGCCCGTCACGGCCAAGAAGTCGTCCTCCTGGAGCAAGTGCGTACTACATGTATTGGAAGAACCATGTCGAGCCTTCTTCTCGATCCCGTCCCCCCGCTAACTCCATCTTCACAGTCGAAGTCGCTGGTTACGGTGCTCGCATCTCTGCCCGAAACAAACCCAACAAAATCATGCCCTTTATGATCCAGGGGGGTTCCGCAAGTTTGATGGTGATTCAGAAACCAGGATTCGCGGAATGGGGAGAGTGATTTGTCATCATCGGTCTCATGGTCCAGGTCGTCATGTTTGTCTTTTTCGCGGCCATTGCCGTGGTATTTCACCGCAGGATGAGAAGCGGTCCTACGCCTGATTCTTTCGATGGGCTCATTCCTTGGGAGCCAATGCTGCACATGCTGTACGCTATGAGACTTTTAGTTGTGGTTCGTTCCATCTTCAGGGTCGTCGAATACGCGCAGGGTCCGGCTGGTTATTATCTCATGCACGAGTGGACGCTGTACATCCTTGACTCGCTTTTGATCTTCATTGTCGCAGTTTTGTTTGCTTGGAGGTTCCCAAGCGAGATGAAGGCCAGGGAATTGTTTTACGACGCAGACGTTTTGGTGGATTTTCTGTATCAACTCGTGAAGGGGGCGCACTTGAGATGGTGGTATTCTGAGCACATGGTCGAATAAGACACTAGGGCCTCACGTTACTTCGTGTCATTAATTAACTATTATCCCCACCAACACCTAACAAAGGGTCTATGGGAGTATTATCGCGTTGCAATACTGAGTTTGGCCACTCCAGCCAACGCCCCCAGTGAGCTCCAAGGTGGGCAGTAATCGCCCGTATCAGATACTGTCCGCCATCTCCGAATATCATGAAATCCCGACTCCAATGCAACATCACCGCGTAGTACGCGAGGATCACGAGTGCCTCTGGTCGCCGTTGCTTCAGGAATTCAACGTATACTTCGTTTACAGTGACGCAGAAAGCAAGCGGTGCATCGTATGGTCGGTTGCCTCGTGCCTCCAACTCGCGGTAGAGATTTAGTGTGCCGCACAGGGTGGTCAGCGCTCGACGGTATGTTTTTATAGACGCCGGGTTTAGTTGTGATTCGTCAACCATATTGTAGAGAACTTCTATCTCTCCGCAGGTATTAGCTGCGCCGTCGAAGGCGTCCTCGGTCTGTTGAATTCCAGCACTGAGCGGTGACTCTTTGATGACTTTCCATGAGTTCTTCGTCACTGCAGTAACACCACGATGAAGTGAGAGGTATCCCACAAACTGATCAAGGAACATGCTGAAGCTATCGGGTCGGTGGAGGAGGGTATCGTGGAGGACGTGCAGTCCGAGCAGGGACGAGAATATGAACATCGGGATGCAGGTAGCGTCTGAGACATCTTCCCTAGCGTTGTTGAAAGATGACAACGCCCGCGTTTGCAAAGATGTTGCCTGTTGGAGATAATCTGGTCGTTCTGGATGGCAGCTACTCAAGTAGAGCGCGGAAATCGCCAGTAGTTGGTTCATAAGGTAAGGGGCTTTCAATGCGTATTTGACGGCCGTCTGAACAGTGTAGTCCGCAGAGCTGGCGGAAGTCAGCCAGGTCGCCATCTGGGTCTCGAGGTGGTGAAATAGAGCCAGGTGCTCAAGAGTGAAGGTGCTCGCTTCCTCCGGGATGTGGACATGAGTTGGACTAGTATGTTCCACTTGTTGTTCGTGGTAGGAAGGCGTTGACACAGCTGAGGCGCTTGACAGCGTGTTGGAAGTACAGCTAGGCGGACTGGGAATCTGGAAGCTTTCTATGCGTGGCAACTTTGCGCTGGATGAAGTAACGACCCTGTAGACGCATTGGCGGCCGGCGACGGAGCAGTTGAGACAGGCCGGCCGAGTCTCGTCGCACCGCATATGCCTGCCTTTGCAGACATCACAACCTTTGCGAGATTTTCGGTGTGAGCGGCGCGGCTTGACCGACATGTCTCCGGCGTCTTTCCTGTTCTTGTTGGGCGCCATAGAAGTCGAATAGTGTGTCTGGAAGTCGAAATGTGCGTATGTGAACCAGGCGTAATACGCCAAGGGACAGAGGATTTCGCTGTGCGAGCATGCTGGTTTTAAGACGATACTCGTATTCAGGGGCGTATTGCGAGTACGGGAACACGCGTATTCCGGAATACTCGTATTTAACCCTGCACTAGAGAGACACTAGCAGCCCTAGTCTCTCCTTGGTGGATTCAGATTGGTTAGACGTGCTCCAGGTTGTGAGATCTGGTGTTGACTAGTGGGCCCGATGATTCCGAGAGTGGGACGTGTGCATGAGAATCCCTGTACAGCAACTCAATCCAGATGGTCGAGCGTATTCAATATCGCCTTGGCCGAGGCTGTGCAAGGTGACTGAGGAGACCGGATTGACGGGAAGTCTATCTCTCTCACTACCAATGGGGAAAGGGGCTACGTCCGCAGATGCATCGTCCAAAGCCGGCCAAGCCGACACTGATGGAAGTTGGACTGCTTTTTCATGACATGCTTTTTATAAGACAAAAGGGTTGTATTAACTCTAAAAAGACAGCTGTTTCCATCAGGCAGTATTGGTGTTCTGTTGGCGTTTGCATAATTTTTGTTGTATGACAAGTAGCAGCCCGACGACTCCGAAGCCGTGTTTCATTAAGAACTGCGTTTCAAATTCGCAATGCCAAAGTGGATTATACCTTGAGGTCCCAGTCTACTTCTCACCCTAGTGAACTTAGTTTTGATGTCTCTTATTTCTGCGCGGCCGTTTCTCGAGGCACTGATGTGGCGACCAATTATGCTGTTCTCGGAATCTATTAGAGCCGGCTGTAACCCTCTTGGCAACTGCACCGCCCAGACATAGGCATGCATTCACATCTTGGCACCTCGTATTATTCCACTTTCCTGCTGGCATGAGTGGTGTTGGTAAATGCCCTTGGAGGTCAGTCAATTTTCCCTCTCGTCGTCATTGTAGCTCCGGTTCTGGCGCCTTCTATTGGATCATAAAAGTAAGACAGCTTTATGCTACTGTCCCCAAGTATCGCAAGTAACGACAAGCACTTACGACATGGGTCGGTGATGTTGACACAAGTATTTGTACCCAGAACCTTCAACAGATGTACGCCGTCCACGAACCCTACACGCGCACGCTCCCGCCACCGCTCGATGACACACCAAGTCAGTCACTACAGCGTTATCACTGCGAATATTGAGATCAAAAACTGGGGGGGTTTATCTAACTAGGTAAGTAGGGGCTGGCTTTCATCCCGGAGCCATGTCTAAGGCTACCACAGACAACCTGCAGAAAACACCGGCTCTGATGGGGGTTTCTTCTTCAGGCTGAAATCTGTCCAATCGCTATGGAAGGACCAATGATCATTTCGAGTAGTAAGTATCGTTGATCGCGTATTATCTACATAGTGTACGGTACTTCTATTACCAGCAGTAACTTGGAGCGCCACTCGAACATTCGCATACTAGATCAAGCCGGCCTGGCCATAGCTGAAGGCGGTGTAAAGAGCCAATTGAGAATGTTTTGCACTTTATTTCCACTTCATGGCTAACTAATATCCCATCTCAGGCCGATGACTTAGATGTTGTTGCCTAGACTCACAGGGATTACATCTCACCTTAGGCATTAATGCATGCGCTATTCCGAAAGACCCTGTCCTACAGAGTATCTTATGGCCAAGAACAACCCAAGAAATCGAATCTCGAGCGAGAGATAGATTCTTCAACACTCAGATGATCGCATCACCTCCATTTGAGACACTCCTCCATTCTCCCGACCAGCAGACTCTATCCTTTAGCCAAAATGGATGATAGCCCGCTCTCAATTACCTCCAGCATCACGGGTATTCTGACCTTTCTTGCTGCAATCATGGCATTTCTCTATGTCCGCTACAATACCCTCAGGAACAGCAGCATGGAAATGGTCACTATTCTCGAATCTGTCACGGCGACCATCGAGGAAACACAAGAAATGAGCCAAGCAACGCTTTCATCACCTCTCGAAGATGACTCCCAATCCAGGCTGTTAAACAAGCTCATTGCAGAACTCTACTCGACTGAGATAGGAATTTTGTCACAGTTTATGGAAGTTCACAGTCCTGGTCAAAAACCACCCAACCCCAACATGGCTGATGGCGGTCTAAACATGGCCTGGCAACAGGGAGTGATACAGGCTGCGATTGCTGCCACCAGGCGTAGGCAAAGCAAAGACCGTCGAGCATTCAATGCGCTGGGCGAACTTCTCGACAACCTGGAAGCCGCGTATTCAGTCGTTTCTGTTGGTTCATTTCTCCCTTACAGTTATAGGATACTACGGTTTATGACCTCCTTTGGCGTCTCGCGTACGATGATGCGATGGTACAAGGTTCGAGGGACCGTCTTGGAGATGATTCAGCAAAGAGAGTCTATTCGATCGCGGTTGCTGTTTCATCAGATCTTAACAGCAAATTCGTGAGTTGTCTGGAACCCTATGCTGGACCAGCCAATTAATCATTGACAGAATGTCAAGAGCGAATCAGGTAGAGCTTGTCAAGTTGCGCAATGCCCAAGATGAGATGTTTACGTCTCTAAAGCAACTCGTCGCCCAGGATGTGGAATTCAGGACTCCTCCTGACATTGATCCCTCCTGAAACCCGACCCGCCACCCAAGAGGTTACTCAACCTGACTAGTGATGACAAGGCAAAATGATACTACGATAGGTTTAATACCATGGATTATCGCCACTGAACATCTATGTCTTGAAATTTATCAATAATGTGTGACCAGCTATTATGATAAATGAAGCATGCAGCTTATTTTGCGAATCGTTCTTGTTTCCAACCCCCTTATTCTATAATATACTAGAAATGAAATTATGGAATTATGTTTCTGGACATGCAATTGGTAACCGAGTTCGTTCAATTCCTGCCGCAATCTCACGCTGGTGCGAAGTTTCACCGCCAGCTTCCCGTATATACTGCAAACCATTTAATTCCTGGTCCAGCTATTATAGCTAGAGGCCTCGTGAGTTATTACCTGCAACATTCCTACAGCAGGGCACCCTAGGCTGTATTATCGAGGCCTGTTAATGGCCAGCATAATTTCGCTTGCTAGAGTATCATGGTTCGCCGTCATGTGGCTAGCTGGCAATGCTCCGGTAGTATACAAGTCATCATTTCTCTTGGCATTAGCACTTTTCTTCCTATTTGATTCATTGCAACATTTAGCTTAGAGATCATCTTTTCTTTGTAGAATGGATCAAGGATGAGTAATTGCGTCGGCAACAACCTGTATATAGTCTCAGGGTGCTAACTATCCTCTCTGTTCCGTATCAGCCATCATTGACAACTTTTTTTCACCCACTACAATGTCCTTTTGTCTCTTCTTCGCACTCTCCGGCCTCCTACTGGTCCACATGGATGGCTGGGATGACTTCTCCACAACCTCTCTGCTCGAAAGACATCTGGTCCGAATCTTTCTTTGAACATCGGCATCCAAAAGCGGCTTGACTCTGTCTTTCGCGCTGTTGGTCTTGGTGGCTTACTTCTCCAGGCAGGGGTTTTGGCGGTCCCATTGCTGCCCAATAATGACGATTGAAAGCTCCTTACTCTGTGGGAGCATGTTTTCTTTCTGTGCGATCCTCGGCGGGCAGAGTATAGACGAGGAAGTATGGTGCAAAAAGGACAATGGCAGGTCATCTATTTGCCGGGTGCAGCCTAGAGTACAAGTCATGGGTGATCAGACGTTTGACGCCTTCGCTCACGTTGATGAGGCACTACAGTCGTACACGAGTTCGTGGACTGGAAAGTCAAAGAATTCAGAAAGGATGGTCAGGCAGCAGTTGCCCATTACTGTCTCCGGCTTCGCGCTGCTATTGACTAACCTACGGGGAGCTACACTCAACCGTCTCTCGCCCAACTTTGCATCATAGTATTAGTGAGTCCAGAAGATTCAAGATCGGCATGGTTCAAGTCCAGCGTGGGCTCAGGAATTTGCTAAACCTATCGAATCTTCTCTCAAGGTATAATCTCATTGGCCAAAATCCCAAAGGAATGTAACGAGACTCGTTCAATGTGCTGGGGTATGAGCTGCGTCATTTTAGGCTCCGAGATAATTCAAAAACAGCAAATTGTGTATTTTTACTTAAACAGTGATGGATCTGAAAGAGCCCTCTCGACACTCCTATACAGACTTGAATTGGAGGGCCTTGTCAGGCAATTTCGACGGCTTCAAGGACCTGATACGTTTCGGGTCTTCTCGAATCTTAAGGACTCGAAAGACAGATTTCCACTATCATACGCGTCAGAAGCGGGATAAATTCTCGTCGTTGGTGTACTGCTGAAGAAGTTGAGTGTTTTACAAGACCTGGAATCCGTTGATAAGGATGGTCAGACGGCACTGGCGCGGGCGATAAAATGTAGACATGTGACTGTCGTCGAACTTCTGCTCAAGACTGACAAGGCTGACATCAGTGCTAGAGATACAGATGCTCAGACACCACTCCTACAAGAGCAAGGCCTTGAGCATGAGGATATGCTGAAGCTGCTGAACAAATTCGATCAAATGGGCTACGACGAATAGGGACAGGATACAGTTACGGAGCAGGTCCTGGCTACGGTAATGGTCCCAGTAATATTTCGGAATGGACGTGTTCGGAACTGGGCTCACGTCAATGGCCTCCTGTGTCTGGTATGCTGCAATTGCGTACGCTGGAAGTCGGGTTTTAAGTGAAGAATGAGTTTCAGGATGTTCGAAGTGATTGAGCAAAATGTGAAGTGGCTTGGGATCTTTAAATACAGTGACTATATACTCACTGTCACCTTTAAGAAACCTTCAAAGAGGTCGAAAAGATAATGGTTTGTCAGTCATTTCGTTCATTTGCCGGTCAGTTCTAGCAGCAGCCTGAGCTTGATGTGAAGCGTCCTCGCTCCCTAAGCTACGACTTTTAAGCCCAGGTCTAATGTGCAAGCAGCTAGTAGCTCAAGCACTGAGTCATTTGTAGAAAAAGCTTGAGGGTTTGAAACGATAATTTCAACTTGATCCAATAGAGAATCTCCCATTCGCGCTATTGTGTTCGAAACCCTTGTGGAACTTCAAACGATTACGTGCTTGGGCTGTGCACACGGCCGAAATGGGTACCCCAAGCGTCGCAAACTAAGCTATTTCTGGGATCATTACCCGCCAAGTCCGTCGTGGCTATTCGTCATTCGCCTTATGCCCGACCGTCAGTTCATCGATATACCAGCCTTTTCATGTGCATTTCTATAGTTAGCGTACCCCTTGTGAAGTGTTCTGAGTAAGCAAGTGCTACGGACAAAGGGATGTCAAGAGAGCTAGGTATCGTGAAGCGCTGACATATCCTAGAAACAGGGGTAACCTGACACTGCAGTAGTTTCTGCTCTAACTGAATGGGGCATCATTGTCCGCCAAGACATGGAATTCAAGGAATTGATCAGCTTCCTCGGATTGACCGACCTCTATATAAACCCGACTTCCGCCAGGGGATAGAAACATAGCAAATCACACTTCTCACATCTTCTTTCACTTCACAAACAAAAACATCACGATGGCTTCTCCCCTCTCTTTCCGTCAGCTGGTCGGAGTCTCCCCGTCCTCGGCATCTGTCAAGGACAGCGCCTTGATCATCATTGACGCGCAATACGAGTACGCAGAGGGAAAACTCCTCATCTCAGGCGTGGAGACCTCACGAAAGGTCATTGCCTCGCTCCTGGAGAAATACCGCCAGGGAAACGGAAAGGTGGTGCACATTGTTCACGCAACCCCCGACGGAGCACCCCTGTTCACGCCCCATACGAGATTGGCCGAGGAGTTCGAGGAACTCACTCCGCGGGCGGGCGAGAAGGTCATTGTAAAGAAAAACATCAGTTCATTTGCGGATACCGACCTTGACGAGTACCTCAAATCCATCTCACTCAAGAAGGTTGTGTTGACGGGATATATGGTAAGTTCGCGACTGCTGCAGCGCTTTACGACCAATGCTAATGTCAACTTCAGGCACATGTTTGTGTTTCTAACACCGCCCGCCATGGTGATCAGTTGGGATATGACGTGATTCTGGTGGAAGATGCTATCGGAGACAGAGATATCCCGGGCGTGACTGCCCAACAGCTCACGAAGATTGCCCTGGCAGAGCTTAGTGACTCGTTCGGAAGCGTTATTCAGAGCTCGGATATCAGTTAAATGTAGCCAACTATGGGTCATCACACAGTGATCTTCATCTATCATCTCATCTTTGCAGATAGTTCTTTCGATATGCATCGCAGTCAAGCACTCAAACTCCGACCGGGTCCTGCCCACATTCTGAGGCTCTTTTGTGTAATGTAACCATCACTAAACAACCTGCACGTGATTATATGGTACTGATATGAACAATTGCAATTGTTCCCTCACCGATTGGATCAAGAAATTATTCATCTTGCAGGCTACCATGTCACGCTCGCCATTCTTCTCTAGGGTATGCCGTTCCAGAGCAAGCTACGCGATTCGTCTATTTCAAGTGGGGATATGGAGCAGATGAAGTCTTGGCGAATAATGCTTCCTAAACCGGCCTAGCGAACTCGGTAGGCCGGAGCTCCCGGGGTCGCGTTCTGGAACTTCACTCCGCCAAGATTCAACAACAAGCTGATAAATCCCAAGTGTGACCTCTACCCCGCTTGTGTTTTGGATCATCGTTGAGAAGAGAACTGCTTTCGGCTGGAACACGATGAAGGTGCGGAAAACATCCGTCTGCCAAGAATGCAGGACGCGCAAACTGGGTGTAAGTTCTCGCCCATCTCAGCTAGTCGATAGCCTGACAACTGACGCTTCTCAGTGTGATGGAAACCACCCAGCTTGTTCCCAATGCCTCCTGAAAGGGCGGAAATGCCCGGGTTATCAAACTGATCTCATCTTTCGCGATCCGTTAACCACAAGGCGATCATCCCCGGGACGGACCCAAAAGGCCACCGTCAAGCGGAGCAGACGGGTCAAGAAAGTTGTTCCTTCTCCTCGACCCATACCTACCCAATTCATAATCCCTGTCACCCGTCCGCTGAGTTGGCCGTTGCGAGACATCGTTTCACTATGCGCTCAGAACTTTGTTCCTGCGAGCGAGCTCGCGCTCTCGTCGAGCAACATATCCGTGTCACAGTCACGGATATGCGGCTCGTGGATCGAGGTACTACCATCGTTGATAGAAATGGAAGATAACCAGCATCTCCTCTCACTATCCATCAAAGCCTTTGGTGTCTCCATTCTTGCGAGAGGACCGAATGGCCTCGCACCAGTTTCCGACGCCTTAGAAGCGAAATGCGCGGCGGTCCACGCCTTACGTGATACGATCTGTCACTATACCGCCTCATCCTTCAATGCACTGGCTGCAGCTGTGATGTGTCTATACCTCTCAGAAGTTGTTCTACTGATCCCCCAGCTTGTCTATGCTCGCGTGCTAACATTTGCTAGGTGATGTTACCGAGCTCGCATGCCGGCCCTGCGGTTCACTCGAAAGGAATCAGTGATTTGATTCAGCTTAATGGGCCCAAGTTCTATGAATCTGGAATCTCCCACAAGCTTTTCGCTGGGTTTCGACCTCTGCTGGTAGGTCCGTCGTATTGGTTCGGATGCCCTTTCTCATCAATGCCGCAGATCCTTAATGCTTTCGACACGCGCAAGTCAAGCTTTCTTTCCAGCGATGAATGGAAAAACGAGCCATTCCGTGTCTTTCCTAAAACACCCTTGCAAGATCTTATGAACGAGGCCAGTGGACTGCCGTCGCTCCTCGAGCGAATGGATGCTTCCAGAGGCAGATCTATTTGCGAGGCACGATCTGTAGCCCAACAGTCACTGTTCCAATTCACGCACATACTCGACCTACTAAATCTATGGTATCAGCGAACATCGGCGGCTTCCACTGACCCTATTTGGTGGCAAGCGTCAGAGATAGGCGACGGAAACTACCTCTGGTTTCCAAATATCACCATGGCCAACTCTCTTACTCACTACTGGGCGTTCTGGATCCTATGCGTCACTCACATCAGACAATTGAGGGCGGAGAATCTGTGGTTGATGGACAATGTGACCGAAGTGGGCGGCAGAGCCCCAGAAAGTGAACACGTCTCCAGCATGATGATACAAATGGCGAAATGGATACTGCAAAGCGTTGAATTCTTGATGCAGGACAAGATGAAGTTCTTTGGAATCTCTTCCGCGAACTTTCCCATCCAAACAGCCTGCAATATTATGGAAGCGAATATTGATAGAAATGAAGCAATAGGAGGCTGGTTATATGGGAGGGTCATTGACAAGATTATACAGAGTGGCTATGGAGACGTGGTCTGGCCTGCGGCTCCTACATTGCTATAGAACGAGCTTAGTTCATCACATGCACTATCCTATGAGTCTAGAGCTTCCAACTGTTTTGGGAAATAGTATTGGAGATTTTCTAGCGAGATTAGAGATAAGAACGACTCATTCTACTACGCACTTCTTCAGATTTGCTATAGCTCCTGAGATGCGATCAAGAGGTTTGAAGGAACGGATGAGATCTTTCCACTTGAAGACGGCGGTGGGCATCTTGCGAAGCTGCACGATGGGTTTTTGCACTCTAGACTAGTTAGGTCAAGCACTAGGATGAGGCCATGAGCGAACTTGGTATCACGGCTACTCGGTGACGTGTGTTTCTATAGAGTTAAACTAAACAGACGGCGCCTTGAACGAGGCTTCGACTCGAACAGGAACTATGGTTTTCGTATCGTGGACGGGATGCCATTTGAGTCTGGCATGACAAATTCCTTCTCGAGGCTGCCCGGTCGCTCATAGGCCTACGGTTTGTCCATGAGGAGGAACCAACTCCCTGTTGGATCATATGATCAGTCTAGTGGCGTAGCTTAAGAGGTGATGGACCCATAGTGTGTTCGACTAGTCAATAATTAGTCAATTCTTGTAGCTAACCTCTACAAGGAATGTGAGGTCTCGGATATTTGGAAGGGATATTTGCGATGGCAAGGTGGTAATCTACATGCCAGCCCTACTGAGACATTCCCTTCCACATACTTCGGCAGGGCACGCATGAAAGCCCAACAAGTTGGCCCTTGCGTTAACCCGTAAGTTTCTGCCCAGCTAGTGCCCTGCTAGTCTCAACTTTCAAAATAAACGTTAGATCAGGTACCCTTTTCAGGCTTTGATCTTGCCTCTGGGTGAGATGTGGCGTGCTTGGCACACGACGCTAATGTTCGATAGTTCCGTGCGGTTGGCTATCAACTAGCGGCCCGATACTAGTAGCATCGTAAAAGGGGTAAACACGCTTGATTTCAAAGTGTTGCCTTTCCGCTGTCTGTTCACATCCCGGGTTTGGTATATTTCTTTCATGGCTCCCCTGACGGGTGCTTTCTAAATTAGTGTCTCCGTCCCAAGCCGACTTGCTGCAGAACCACCAAACGAAGCATCCAAATGTGGTCGCGATTATCCAGCATCTTGACCATCCTCGCGGCGGCGCTGTTCCTCGCGGCAGTGACGTACAAAACCGTCTTCCCCGGCGATGACCCCTACCGTTGCCGCGCCGTCGCCAACACAGGCCAGTGGATCGACCCCCCGGACGAAGATGGAAACCGAGATCCCTTCCACCACTGGCAGCCGGACGGATGCATCCTTCACAAGTACTCGGCGCCTGATATCCAGAGATGTCTGGGAGGCCGCCGTATAGTGGTTGTTGGCGACTCCACGTCTCGACGTGTTGGCTACGCATTTGGACGATTGGTACGCTGTTACGCCTGTGAGATTCTTGAATACGGCCGGGTTCACATACTGACCGTTTAGTTGGAAAGAGAAGAGGCCGATTATGACCGCCATCATCTCAACGCTTCCCAACCGTGGAACATCACCTACCACGGCGTCCAGATCGAGCGCTACCCCAACGCTTGGCTAGAGGCACTCGATGTCCCCGCCCAGGATGCATTCGTCAGACAACTTGATCAATACTCAGATGAGAAGAAGGACCCCCCGGCCATCGACGCCCAGGAAGGCCCCGCGCTCGTCTACATCGCCGCTGGCGTATGGTTCACCAACGTTCAAGAAGGCCTGCTCCACCACGGGCGAATCGAAAAGTTTAAAAAAGCGTTCACCAACGTTTCCAACCTTGTCGATAACCACGGAAAAGACATGTTCACTGACCCCATGGATCCCCTTGATGGTGTCGGAAACCAGATCTTCTTCGCCCCCCCGGGAGGACCTCGCTACCAAGGACAGAGCCGCAAGCACATCAAGGACAAAGCCCGACGAGCGAAGGAGGTCATCGAGATGCAGGACTGGCTCCGTGAGAATGAGGAGTCGTTCAATATGCCACTCGTATGGTCTGTTCCTGGCCTCGTTGCTGGCCAGAACAAGACCTGGTCGGATCCCAACGGCACCGCTTTGCACGTCATTGACGCCGTGACGGAGATGCGAGCGAATCTTCTCTTGAACCTTCGCTGCAACGCCAAGCTTGACCGGATGAAGAGCTATCCTTACGAACGTACTTGCTGTACTGACTATGGAACCAAGCCGCTCGTCCAGCTTGGTGTTGTTTACGCCGGGCTTGTTTATCTTGCAGCCAGTGTTATCTGCGGAGTGTATTGCCAGTTCTGCGCCGACGGCGAGAAGCCTGACTTGATTCTGTTCAGCATATTCAACATGGAAGCGGGGTCTTTCGTTCTGGCCCTACTCATGTGCTACTATGCCGACCGGACGCAAATGATGGCCAAGGGGATCAAGGTGTGGTCGTATCAAGACTTTGCCCTTCTTTGCGCCCCTTGCATCGCCATCGCCATCGTCACCATTCGCAGGTCCCGCTTACCCTCTAAAGAGCAGGTTTTGACCGTCGAACCGGACCAACTGTTTCTTTCTCGGGACCAAACTGACGAGTGGAAAGGGTGGATGCAGGTCGTGATTCTCATTTATCACTGGACGAATGCGCAAACGGCACCTATCTACGTCTTGGTTCGACTTCTGGTTGCTTCCTACTTGTTCCAGACAGGCTATGGACACACCCTCTTCTTCCTCCGCAAGAAGGATTATTCATTCAACCGCGTAGCAGCTGTGTTGCTCCGCGTCAACCTCCTCAGCTGCTCGTTGGCCTACGTCATGAACACCGACTATATGCTGTACTACTTCTCGCCACTTGTATCTTTTTGGTTCCTCGTTGTATATGCGACTATAGCAATAGGGCACAGCCGAAATGACGACGTTCAGTTCCTACTCGTCAAGATCTGCATTTCGGCTCTTCTCGTCTCAGTTGCGCTAGAAACACCGTTGACTTCCTGGCTCTGCTTCATACTCCGCATTGTTTTCAATATTCAGTGGAATTACGGCGAGTGGCACTACCGCGTATCGCTGGATAGCCTCATCGTCTACGTCGGCATGCTTGTCGCTGTTGCCAACTTCCACTTGGAGAAGAGCATCAATCGGGGCCTCCGCCTCACTCTAGCGTTTGCCGGCCTGGTCGCTGTCTCTCGGTACTTCTACGCGTCTTCGAGGATGAGTATGCGAGACTACAAATCCTGGCATCCTTATGTCTCATGCGTCCCTGTCTTGGCCTTTGTTGCTATGCGAAATGCTTCAGTGCCAGTTCGAAACTTTCACTCAAGGGCTATGGCGTGGCTTGGCCGATGCTCCTTGGAAACATACACGCTTCAGTTCCACCTTCTTCTGACCGCCGACACCAAAGGAGTACTCATCATTGATGGCTTCTACGGCGACGGAACACTCATGGATCGCTGGAGGAGTCTGGTCATCATTGTGCCCATCTTCCTCTGGATTTCCTCCACTGCAGCTATAGCAACTACTCATCTCGTCAAAGCTATTCTCCACACATCGGAAGAGACGGAGAAGACTGGCGACTATGCATTAGTCGGAGCTACGGGGCAAATTCCCGGCACTTCTTTCATCACTCTCCCTAAAATCCGCATTGCCAGTCTTCTCATTGTAATGTGGTCGCTCAACATCCTGAGTCCTTCACACGCCGAAGCTCCTGCTCCTGATGCCTTTACTCCTCATCGTGTCGGTCTAGCCACTCAAACTACTTCTGGCGTGTGGTCTACCCCTGGCCCAACTCCAGGTTCATAAGGGGGAGGGCATTGTATACACTGCACGAGATAGAGGTTATGAAAGCTGTTCAAACTTGACTCAATGAGATCTCGTCACAATTACTTGCCTTGG
This sequence comes from Neonectria hederae, assembly GCA_003385265.1. Taxonomy (NCBI): domain Eukaryota; kingdom Fungi; phylum Ascomycota; class Sordariomycetes; order Hypocreales; family Nectriaceae; genus Neonectria; species Neonectria hederae. The sequence continues at coordinate 24,929 of QGQB01000137.1, forward strand.
GTTGAGAAACGCCACATATTCTCTACACTCAAGCTAAGCTTGTAACAGGGAGCATGCCGGCTGACAAGATACCCGAGGCAGTGCCAGTGGAGCAGTTTTGCTATCAAGTAGTTTCCTGGGCACGCTTGATCTGTTGATCCAGGAGTACTGATGCAGTTGTGGCTATCATCACCTCCCAGCAATGGTCCAGGTTGCCTGTTACACCCGTCCCTACATATCCGACGCTCCACCGCTTGGAGAATCATGTAGAGCTCTTCGAGCAGACGCCGACAACCTCGCCACCGGCACTTTTTCTTTCCCACACGCTAGGTCCCGTCCTTTCATAATCGGACTAATTGACAAAAAGCGCTTCCGCAACAGAAGCAGTACGTCTTCCTTTGCTACTGTTCGCTTTGACTCTTCGACGATCAATTCGTTTGGCGGTGGCTTGAATCTGGACTCTTTAAAACCTCGAAGTATCCAGGGTAGTTTTGAGTAACTTGCCTGTGGGGGCAGTTAGCAGGTGTGTGGAGCAATAAGTAGATGAATATAATTATTTTCTAAGCAACGCGCAATGCTAAATTATTGCCAAGCCCATAACTAGCCGAAAACACCAATGACGCAACAAGGGCATCGTCATAGTCTAATTGGCTGTGGTAATGGATAAAGGTGATTTCTAATCCATGTCGATCCCTCGGATATTCGGATATAGGGAAAGCCGCTAGCGGAATTATCTTTGAAACCTCCTCCGATACCCGGACACCCCCGGCCTTGTTTTGTTCTCTCCATCAGAAAGAATCTTCTCAGGGGCGCTGATGATTCAACATGGTAATCATGGAGCAAGAAAAAGGCAAGTGTTCTTCGAATTCATGTTCCTAAGCTCCGAGCTGTAGCTAACATCGACATAGAACAAAGCCGCGAACGTGGCAATGATGAGACAATATCGGAAACCGGCGTCGCAAGCCCTGACGAGGAAGAGCTGGCCCGGACAAAATCAACCGTCTCCATCGCAGAGACGTTCTCGTTACCGCGAGAAATCCTCTTCATCTCGATAATTTGTACGGGCCAGTTCATGACGCAGGGCGCTCTTGGAAACTGCCTCAACCTCTTGCATGTGATTGGAGATTCGTTTGGCCTGGATAATCCGGCAGAGCTCAGCTGGTTGATCGCTGGATACAGTCTGACAGTTGGAACGTTCATTCTCGTTTCTGGACGACTTGGTGATGTTTTTGGATACAAGCGCTTGTTCCTCATAGGATTCGTTTGGTTCGCTATCTGGTCTATGATCGCCGGGCTTTCAACCTATGCCGACCATGTTCTTTTCATCTTTGCCAGAGTGCTTCAGGGCATTGGGCCAGCTATCATCCTGCCGAATGCACTGGCAATTCTGGGAGCTTCATATCGGCCAGGAGCAAGGAAAACCGTGGCATTTGCTCTGTTCGGAGCTTGCGCTCCTGGTGGCAATGTGTTTGCCGCTGCGTTCGCTGGCCTTTTCGTAAAGGATCACGAGGATTGGTGGCCTTGGGCGTTCTACGGGTTTGCTATTGGCTTGATCTTCATTGCTGCCGTCGCCTTCTTCATCATCCCGGATCCGCCTCACAAACTACAATCAGCAAACATGACCTACCGCGAAACCTGGGATCAGCTCGATATTCTGGGTGCGACAACAGGCATTACTGCGCTTATCCTCTTCAATTTCGCCTGGAACCAAGCGCCAATAGTTGGCTGGGAAACGCCCTACGTCTACGTTCTCCTCATCGTCGGGGTAGCTCTCGTGCCGGTCTTTTTCTACATCGAATTGCGGGTTGCGTCTCATCCTCTGATACCTTTTGATGCCCTCACCAGCGAAGTGGGCTTTATCCTGGCCTGCATAGCGTGTGGATGGTCCGCCTTTGGTATTTGGATATACTATACCTGGCAGTTCTTTCAACTTCTACGGGGGGGTTCACCGCTTCTCACGGCTGCGTGGATGAGTCCCGTTGCAATTTCTGGCGCAGCAGCTTCAATGATAACCGCGTGGTTGTTGCATTTTACGCAGCCAGCGTTGGTCATGTTGATTGCTCTTGCATCGTTCACAACAGGGACTGTGTTGATGATGACCGCTCCTGTTGGTCAGTCTTATTGGCTTCAGTCATTCTTCAGTCTGATCATCATGACGTTTGGTATGGACATGTCGTTCCCCGCTGCGACTCTGATTCTGTCCAATGCTGTGAAGAGAGAACATCAAGGGATCGCAGCAAGTTTGGTGAGCACGGTTGTCAACTACAGCATAAGTCTGGGTCTTGGATTTGCAGCGACGGTGGAGGTTCATGTGAATCATGGCGGAGAAACAGAAGGTGACTTGTTGTTTGGTTATCGGGCGGCGTGGTACATGGCGGTAGGCCTTGCTGGGTTGGGACTTGGGATTAGCTTTATCTATTTTTATAGAAGGGTACGGAACGATGGTGTTCTTTTGAAGCGTTGAGGGTGAGTAGAAAGTTACGCTTAGGTTACATAAGTAGGTTAAAGGTGGTAAAAAGAGGCTATCAGTTATTAAAATATTGGATATTCACCTCGCTTTCTAATTAGTCTATACTTTGAACAAATAGTCTTCAATGTGCTTGAGTTTCGTCTCTGAGCACGGTCGGTTAGAGAACATTTTTGACTATGAGTAGAGACGTATATTTTATATGCTGACTCGGATCAAGACGTCCACAATATGAATATCCATTAGACATGGAAAGAATGCAATCATCATCTTGCTTCCTATTCATCCACGTTGTCCCTACCACTGAGGACCAGTTGGCTCATTCCACGATGTAACGCTCATCCGGGCACAGTCATCGTACGAGTACATACGTTGGTGTAAGAAACGATTACTGAAGCTGTTCAAAGAGACTTTTACTTGGGAGATGGGTATCCATGTTCTGGAAGATGAAACATAAGAGTGAATTGAACTTGCACCGTGAACTTTTGTTGTCCGCCTTCGGAAGTGCTCCTGGGGGTTCTCTGTTTTCCGCATCAACGCGGCATCAAAGTAAGTACGGGCCAGACCGCATAGAGGTCCATCATGGAATGAACGAGGCAGAATGTTAAGTAGATCACTATACTCGGGAATGTATCTTAATGGCACATGAGCTGCCTGCGGCTGTGGTTCTCTCACAGTCTGTCGAGCTCTCCGAAGTCCCGCTACCCAGCAAATAATGCTCTCAAAACGGATCCGGGAAAAGGTCATCGTTGAAGTCGTCTTCGTCACTGGACCATATCCTTGTGCAAGATTCCACAATTCTGGGAGACGAAACTCAAGCACACCAGTATCCATTCCGTTTTTAGATCTGATTCTTGCCGCTTTAGGTCAAGCTGCTGCGGAGCGAGGACTGAGGATTCCAGACGTTGAGCTGAGGCATGGAGGCGCATTTGTGGAATCCGACCGCATCTCAGATCTGGAATGAAAGCTCATGTTCCGTGACCCTGTAAGAGGTACCTTTCGCCAATAGAATATGACTATATCTCATGTAATTTACACTCCAAGAGACCTCTACAGTCAACAGTAGTGTTAACTCTACTACTCTACTTCTGTAGTTGCAAGAGTCTAGCAATATTAGAAATTCATGACAATACCCAGAACGCGAGGAAGGCCCTGAAGAAAGGCCTTGGCTAGGAACTCAAGATGTACTTTGACGAGAGGCTTAAGCCAACATTCTGCGGCACTGAGTCTAACTATGCGGTAGTAATTTGCCGGTGTATCAGCTCGTGCTGCTGGTGGAGCCCTGTGTAGTCTTGACTATATGCGATGATTACGTGTTGAGTCACTTATCCATCTAGCTTCTGAAGTATAGAATCATCATGGTCCAAGATAACTTTTGTTAATATAGGCTGCTATTCTCACTATAGAGCAGTTTAGATACGGGGGATAAATGATTAGGTAGATTAGCCTAATGGTTTTCGGTCATACTTGCACTTTGAACATTAGTGATAATATCTCCTCACCTCGAGAATATCTATTGACAAGAAAAGTGTGGGATGTAGGAATTCATTGGAATGTTACCTTGCGACGACCTTCTCGGGTGCCCCACGGGTCTAATCCGCAATCTGTCGATCTGTAAAGTATCATGGGGCTGGCCAATATCTCTAGTGATGTTTCGGGGCATGCCTTGAAAAATAAATAAAAATCAGCCAACGCTGGGAAGAAGGTAAATCCAAAAGCTTGATATTCAGACCGGAAGGTTGGCCGGGAATGGCAGAGGTCGTTCGGGGCTGAAAAGCTCCACCAAAGCAAGCTCAATGCTTGCTGAGACGGATGTGTATAAGATCTGCTTGAGCTGAAAGCGAGACAAAGCTGGCGTAGGATGGTTTAATGTACTCATGCTTTCGATTGGGCCATCCGACTCAGACAAGTTTCAAAATTTGGGTAGCATAGTGGAAATGATTCGTTGTTGCCAACATGATTAGCTTATTGCGTAATTTGTGTGTCTTGGTCGGTGCTGGGAGACCAGTTCCAACCAGATATATAAAGAGGGAAGGGAACCCGGGAAAACCTCAACATCCAAACCAACTCCTTCTAAGCACACTCAAACAACAACCATTTTACAAGCTCTCTATTTCAGGATCAGCATGGCCGACCGCGTGGTGAGACATCATCGCCATCGCCTTGACTCATGCTAGAACTAATTGGACCTGCAGAGAATTCGCTACTCCTACAAGGGCATCGAGGAGTATGAAGAATTCCATCAATCACTTAAGGAGTAAGTGAATCGCTCCACAAGGGTTGCCAATCCAGTCTAATACGGACATCACACAGTGTCATTATACAGGATACCGGCGCTGAGGCGTGGATTGAAACTAGGTCTTTGCCTCCCATCGGCTTTCCTCCGTAGGTACCCCAGCACTCATCTGGGTCGAGCGTCTAGGCTAATTCAACAATGTGCAGACCTCTCAGCACTGAAAGTGTCGAAAAACTGAAGGGGCTTACGGGTGTTCACATCGAGGAGATGAAGGAGGATGATTGATCCAGCTAGCTCAGACTATCCTTAAGGTGGAAGATGTGCACAGACATCTGAAATGGGGATAAAATCAATTTTTTGACTACTTATCATTGTCTCTGTATCCTGTCTAACCTGTGATGTGGTTGGTATCTTGTGAAATCGTTGTTAGTAATCTCTTAGCACGAGGTCTTTTGAAGCTATCAATTACTTATATCTGCATCATGATCGTAATAGCATGTCCCTTTGACTGTAGCTTAAATGAACAAAGTTGAGGATGCGATTTGAGCAGACACAAAATGGTCGAGGAGCCAGTGGGTAGAGAGATTTTAAAATACATTTAAAATAAAGATTGATTACTATTCCTAATTACATAATATGATCAGTTGATCCTTAAGATAATATACGAATAAATCTTTTTTCCGGATTACTTTAGTGTGCTTCAAGATTAATACAAATGAACACAGCCTGGGGCCAGAATTCCCCAAGTGCCTCCTTCAGGATATTACTATTATTCCATCATCGCCAGGTACCAATAAATTAACTACAGGGAACAAGGACTCTCCCACCGGGGCTTGAATAGTGATGTGGCAATGTCGAAGAATGAGTTGTGTTTCCACATCAATGCAAGGTTCAGACCAACATCACTCGTATTCAACCCAATCGGCCGGGATCATCCGTGCACTTTTCAGCCGCAGTGGCAATAATGTAGACCAACATCCTACCGACGTCACGAATTTTGCCCTCAAATACTCCATCCATACTTCGTAGACCCTATGGAAGGTAGGAATATATGCTCTTTCTAATATGACACTGAACTTGATTATGGCGAATATAGAACAGAAGTGACCGGACTAAATTGAAAGCATATTTCGAAGTTCTTAGTGCACTTCACCATGTGTTCACGCTTGTCTTCCTTCCCCTCACCTCTACACTATTTTTAGCTCCCGAATAAGCTTAAAGCTGCAAGTCCCGCTAGGTGAAACTCGGTCGTCTCTCGGTCAGCAGGGGACCTACTCACCGGATTGATGGTCCTGACGATCGACAGCGTCTCCGGCGATGCACGCAGTAAGGCTTGGGTGTCCGCCCTCAATAATGTGGGCTGATATATCGCCCCAGCTGCGGTCTGGAGGACGTCTGCAGATCCAATACGAAGTGCAGTGCGTTCTGCACATAAGCTGCAGTGTCCCGCGTGCAAAGCAAATGATAGACAGTGCAAAAGGCCTACCACGTCGTATCTGCAAAGCGGAACAGAAGTGGAGGTGCTGTCGTTGGTGCGTATATATTTGTCTCCACGGTCGTAGCATCGTCGGCTGGAAATCAAGTCACAAACCTCCATACTTGCTTCACCGACATGGCAATCACCAACATCTTCGTCCTCCTCTCTGGCTTGGCCATGACGGGCATCACCGCCAGCCCATGCCACGGAGATACTTCAGCAACGGCGACTTCCTCCACGGCCGCCCCGACCAGCACCTGTCTCAAGCCCGACTCCAAGTGCGGCGTGGAAGGCGAATTCAACAACGAGAGCGGAGTCAAATGGAACGGCCTCACGGAGGGCACCGACAACGCGTTCCAGTGTTCGGAAATTTGCGGCGATCGCAGAAGACCCGAGGGCTGGTGTGTGGCATTCGAGTACTTTTCCGCCGAGGCCAAGTGCCATCTTTATGGGGTTCCTGTTAAGGATTTCTTTACGCCCAAGGCTGGAACTGGCGTGTACTTCTACGACCAGGTGTGCTGGGAGTGCCCTTCGACGGATTAGTAGACTCTTTGTCAGTCTACTCTTTACCGGGCTTCGAACGGGCCACGTTGGTAGTGCTTAGTATCTTCTATCTAGTACAATGGAACTGAATCGCCTATGCCACAAGGTGTACATACAGGCTGCGCTGAGCGGAGTGCATATCACTGCAGTATATCTTCAAAATGAAGCAGTAGATAGAAACCAAGGTTATGAAGGAGCCTCATGGAAAGGCTCAACTACAACAGGGTGTTCGGACAAGACGTCAATCTTCTCACGGACGTGTTGTTTAGCTTGACTACAGTGACGCTAGACTTCTGTCAAACTATGGACCATAATCTCCCCGAGACCAGCGTAATTCGAGCGTCTCCCATCAGCTTACCATGCGACCTCGTACTGAGACAACCAACCCATCTGTGTCCAACTTAGGCGCCGGCGTACCGAATATTGGGCTTCGGAGGGTTCTTCATCCCCTCTCCAAGAAAGTAATCAACATGATGTGACTGCATGTATCCTTTGAGCGTCATAGCATTCCGATATGCCGGGTTGTGTGCCAGAGTGTATAACCGAATGTCGGTCGGAATATCAGTCGTAAAGATGATTAGCTCGGTGAAGTCTGCGTTGGTCATGATGAACTCCTCACGCCAGTCGCCAAAGATGTCGCCGATGAAAGCCGGATATCGTCCGGTTGGAGGGATGGCACCGTAGCTAGAGCTCCTGAGCAGCTTCGGAATGTCCTTTGACGTCGTGGGGTTCTCCCAGTCCCACTTCTCAATGCGACCGTCGTTGAATAGCTCAAGCAGTTTGTCGCCATCCCACCATATCCCCGTGTGCGGCCACGGGGCAAATTTCGTATCAGACTCAGTCAATTCATCAGACGGTGCGTTGTAGATGCCGGAAAAGGACCAGACCTCCATGCCCGGATGCCGCGGATCGATGTCGCCAGCCATTCCTCGGCCAACGTCGGCGATGTTCTCGCCGAAATGCTCCCAAAGCATGGTCCCATCCGTGGCATCATAGTAGTACTCGGACAGCTTGCTTGGGTTATTCTGTTGCACGCCGAAGCCCTGTAAGCCCTCGCGATCAGGATCCATCTTGGCAATATGGAAGCGGTCTCCGTGGACGATACCCTCCGGCCCCAGAAGATAGCGCACGCTGCCGTCCCCGTTGAGCATGAATCCGATCTCGGCTACTTCGTCCTTGCCATCACCATCAACGTCGATGATGCGCGTGTTGTGGCCATCCGGCGCGTCTTGGTCCTCCCGCAGCCACTTCCACTCCATGGCAACGTCGCTACCATCAAACGTCCAAGCTGCCATCATCAGATTGAAGGCGCCGTTTCCAATGCGGTTCTTCAAATATGTTACCAAATGAGGCCGCTCACCGTCTAAGTAGCCGACTCCGAAGCGAGCTCCCATGGGCCCGTCAGACAAGTAGTCCTCTGGAATTTGAGCTGCAGAGCGAAGGGCGCCAGTCTTTCCATCAAGGATTGCGACGTATTGTGTGTTGTCATCACTACCTTCGTCGAAAGTTTCTCCATTCCCAAACGTCACGCCGTTGGCAATGCGGACAGCTACCTCAGCATACCCGTCGCTGTCAAAGTCGTAGACAGTAACACCGTCCCAGTGACCGACATCGATCGCCGCCGAGCCTGGCTCGATGTTGTTTTGATTCTCGCTGTTTGGTCCCATGTTGACCTCCCACAGAAACGTCCCGTCGCTGCGGTATGCCTCTAACTTCTGAGGCGAGGTCTGCCGGTCGAGGACGTAGTCATACTCCCCGTCGCCATCGAGGTCACCGACCCAGACGAACTTGATTTGGCCAGTGGCCTTAATTGGAATACGGATTGCTGGCTCTTCAGCGTTATCGGCAGAGAGTGTGAACTTGGTGCTCGCTTTGTTCTCTTGGCCATCTATGACCGCTCGTACATGGTAGGTGTTTGAGTCGCCAAGATCGGCTTCAGAGTCGAGGAAATTGGTCCCCTTTGTCAGGACGTCCGAGTTGAGGCGTTTAGAGGCACCATCTCCGGTAGCCCGATAGACGTTAAACCCGATATCGTCAGGATCGAGACCGAGTAGTCGCCAACTAACCAGGACATGCGTTTCGTTGGAGCGTACCGCTACAACACCTCGACCGAGATTCTCCATCGGCCGTGGGTTTGTCGCGGCATAACCAGAAGAAAAGAAGATGGCTGCGGTTGCAAGAGCAGCTCTGAAAGAGGATGGCTTCATGACGTTTTGAATCGCATGTGACCATGTGTCCAAGTAGCGTTGATGTTGGTGAAGAGGAGACAGCTTGTCCGGGGCGTGACGACAACGTTATCTATATTTCTGTCTCTGCTTCCTTCAAGGTCACTTCTTCTCGAAATGGTAATTTCCCTTCACAAACCCGGGAGATTTTCGACGGGTCCAATGAGTAAACGTCCGATGAGAGAATAATTGCGATTGGGGGAAAATTCGTGGAGCAAAAGGGTCCCGGCAGATCCCCCGCAAATGGAATATCTTGGCTCAATGGGGAATGCGACGTTGCAACCACCCGGACCGCATATGCAAGTCTGAGTTGAGCTTAAGTGTAAGGGTTTCCATTAGGCCGACGGCCGAGATACATCTTCCGTGGCCATGAATTAGCAAAGCAGGGATCAATAGAGCGGGAGTGGAGTTCGGGGTGTGTCAGACTATCTCTGACGTTGCATTTCCATTAAAACTAACTCCCAATAGAACGGATATAATATGGAGTACCCAATTACGTCATTACTCGCACATCTCTAATACTCCCTGTAAGGTGGATGGGATTGCCCAAAAGGGAAGTACGGCGGTTCGGCGTCTGTGACCAGCTTCAGCGGCGTATCCGCATTCCTATTCTGCCCCTCTTCAATTCAATGAGAAGAATATTGAATGGAAGTGAGCATCTGTTGCTGCCTGCCACGGAGGGTCGGATTTATGTTTGGGCGCATCAGCGGCCTGTCAGACCAAACCCCGCTCGTTGCCTAGAAATACAGAGTCCGTCTTACTTCACGACAGCCACCAAACATTTTCAACCATCACACCCGCTCTACGTCAGAATTATACACATCACTGGAGGATAAAAACCATGCCCGCCTTTACCTGCTTCCCCAATCTTCCAGACGAACTGCGTCTACTCATCTGGGAGTTCTCCCTCCCGCCATACCGAGACCGGTGGATTGGACACTACAAACGACACGAAGAGATCCATGACAAGGGAGCGAACAGTAATATGTCCCCACCCTTGGGCCTCCTTGGGGCATGCCATGAGTCCCGAACTGTCGCCGTCGCCAGCGGATGCTTCTTTGACTCCAACAACCGAGGGACTTACAACGAGGGTTCTCCGCAACATGGCATTGTATGGGTTGACCATGACATCAGAGTGGTGTACATGAGTGCAGGGCCCTATGCAGTCGCCCAGTTGTGTTCAATGCCTAGCAAAGTGCACGCTGTTGTCGACTTCTGTCCCAGCCCTCACCTGCCACATCTGCTTCCGAAGGCCTTATGCAAGACGAAACAAGAAAGAGGCAGATGGCCAGTTGAGGTGATCTATGTCGGGATTTCAACCGTCCTTTATCCCGGCAATGATTATAACAGAGCCACGTCCCTGTACAGCGACTCGGATCTTGCCGTAGTCGGGCTGGATGACACCCGACTACCGGAATACCTGGAATCAGCTTTCATTGCGGCAAAGAACAGACACCCACCAGAATTCACTTATCACCGGAGCTCTGAGTGCTTTCAGACGCACTTGAAGCGGTGGTGGGAAACCAGTACCGTATCTCGGGATATACGTTCAGCTCATGAGATAAATGAAGGGCTTCGAGGCCCGAGGGTGACACCGGCAGTAATATTCGCTAAGACGAACGAAGCTCAGTATATTACGACTGTTCCACGCTTTCAGGAACAGGCGAGAAGGAATGGTCTTCTGTTTCTGGCATTTCAAGAGCACGCCAATATGTATCCTAATGATATGGCGGCAGACTCTGACTGCCGTCCTTGCTCTGAGTTTGTTTACGAAACTGGGCAGTGATAGGACAACAGCGATGGAGACCTGTTAAACAGGGACTCAGCTAAGGCCACACATTCATCTAAGCTAGTTAGTATACAACACCTCAGTCTACAATGTCAATCTAGTTATATATGTGCGAGCAGATCCTTGCATGGTTCCTCTACCTTCTGTCATTTCTAATTTCGCGTAAGGAAGAGCTGGTATATTCCCTTGGATTAACTCAAATCTATGTTAACACCTTTGCTACAATCCCTAGAAGAAGGCCAATGTTCTTGAAATAACCAGATGGCCGCAGACCGTCTTGGTCTAGACCCAGTACCTACGTGCGCAGCATTTTTCTGGAGTGTTCATACCTGGCTTCCGATAATCAGCAGGAAACGCTTGATGTATGAACTCACCATCGACCCTCGAGATGACTCCTGCCTTATGCTACTTGTTCTATGCATGAAGCTCTGTACCACTGGTGACGAAAGGGGACCAAAGGAGTCCTCTTCGTACAAGTTGGCAAAGTCGCTTTGTTCGACAGCGGAGATGGAAGGGTATATCTCTCTCCGCCTGCTCCAGTCTCTCGTAGTTTTGGCAGTCTACGAATATTCACATGCAATACATCCAGCCGCATTCCTAACTATCAGCCGTGCGGCAAGACTCGGCATCCTTATGGGCTTTCACGACATGAAGAATTCTCCGCAACTCTTCAAGCCACCAGAGACATGGACGCTTCGGGAAGAGCAGCGCAGAACGTGGTGGGCCATCTTTGTACTCGACAGGTGGGACAGACAACCCTTCCCCGTTCTTGCAGTGAGCGATTAGCTAACATGACGATGGCAGATTGGTCAATATCGAGATCTGTGGTGTTCCATTTGCAGCACCAGAGCCATGCCCGAGTCAGCTTTTACCGGTAAACGACGAGGACTGGGACGATGGGAGAATCGTACCGAGCGAAGCACTCTACACCAATTCTTTCAGCTGTGCCACCACGGTCGGACCCTTTGCCCAGCTGTGTCAAGCAGCCCATATGCTCAGCAAAGTAATGCGCCACAAAGAAGCAAGGAACTCGTCTCACGATGTGATAGAGTTTCTACCAGAAGCACAGCATCTGCATCAGGCGCTCTCCGCTTTGCAGATTTCCATTGAGCGAGGGATTGCTGGAGATGCATCGCAGACACCAGAAACTTCGAAACTGGTTGCGCTTGCTCTATGCTCCTCAGCTCGGCTCATTCTATACAACCAGTACGCATGTAACGAGCCACTGGGCATCTCTACGCAGGGACCTGTCGCTTTGGAGACAGAAATGCAAAAAGCCAGCATGGATGGGGTCATAGCTATCATCTCTTCGACAGCCTGTGCGGTTGCCCAGCATACGGTTAGTTGCCCTCTGGTGGCACAGTTCCTCTATCATGCTGCCACGGAATGCGCTTGGTTCATCAAAGAGGACCACGAACAGGTTATGCATGATGCACTGCGGGAGCTTCTGAGAGGGTTGCGAAGGCTAAGAGAGAACTGGGATCTTGCTGGTGAGTCTATAATTACTAGAAAGTGTACAGTTAGACGAATGGCTAACTGTTGTAAAAGCCCAGTACATCTCATTGCTTGAGCAGGGAGAGGTCTTGAAACTTCTCGGCTCCGATACAGATATCTCTACACCAACATTCTGAACACGCCAATGAGATGTTCTACATTTCTAACACGGGTTTGACTTAAGGGGATGCGCTGAAATATTCAGTAAATAAATCGACACTTTCCAGTTTTGGCTTTATTTCCCTACGTCCGTTGAGCTCGCGATTTTTGCCATCGTGGCATAACCCTCGTTAAGTAGTTTCAGCTTCTCTCCAAACAAAGCGTAGCAGTCTGAACCCAACTGAACCCGCAAGACCTTTGCTTCTCTTCCCTCGGCCCATGTTCCCTCGAACAAACCTCGTTGCTCAACTGCATCGACGACCCTTTGTCCAAACAACCGCGGATCACCGTCAACCATGGTCGGGTTCTTGCCGGCTGCATCAACAATCTTCATCCACTCTGTGATCTTGTCTCTGTAGTCCTCGGTGATACCGCCATCTGCCTTGATGTTGTTCCCCGGAAACTTTGTCCTGAAACCTCCAGGTTCAATGATCATGGTCTTGATTCCCAGCGGTGCAAGTAGTTCGGCGTAAGACTCCGTCAATGATTCTGTAGTTGCCTTGGCGGCGCTGTACATCATGTGTTCCGGCTTGCTGACGAAGCCCCAGATTGAAGAAATGGTGATCAGGGTGCCGGTACGATGACGACGCATTGTTGGTAACATGGCTCTCCATACACGGATAAACCCAAAGAGATTGGTTTGAAGGTAGTCAGAGATTTGATTGTCACTCATGTCCTCAACCGTCCCCAGCAGTGTGTTCCCGGCATTGTTCACCAGCACCGAATGCACTGGACCCTCTTGAGCGAGACGATTCTCTTCGCTAGCGAGAAGCTGGCTGATGGTATTCTCCGCATGAGAGTCGGAGACATCTAGCTGTAGCCACTGTCCGCCGAGCTTGTCAAACTCTGGGTTCGTAAGTGTGGCTTCATGAATGTTGCGACCTCTGCCGATGACTCGGTGTCCGGCGCGAAGAGCAGATACGGCCATTTCGAGACCCAATCCCGATGATGCTCCCGTGATGAACCAGATCTTTTTGGCTGAAATTTTGGGTTCTGGTCATCCGAATAGCTTGTAGCTTAGTGTGGTATGTAGTTGCAGATGGTCCAAGTTTAGGAATGCGATCGAGGCTTGACTACGGTCGACAAAGCGGCTGTATTTATGCATCTATTTCTGACTACTGAAGCATGGACAAGAAGTTCAATTGGTTTCTTCAACGTCATTGTTTGAAATAAGAAGCCAATAGACTCTTGGGTCCAAGAAATGGTATTCGTGTCCGTGTCCGCGTCCGCTGCCGCGCCCGTCTTGACGTCAACGTCCGGTTCTACGCCCACCTGCGTATCCGATAGAGTCTCACAGCGGTTCGCTAAGACGTCTAGACAGATGCCTCGATGAAGCGTCGTATTCAAGGTAGGGAGCGGATCGACGATCATCCCTGTGAGCGGGAGCGGACGATGCCGCTCTGGCCCGCTCTCATCCCGCTCTCATCCCGCTCTCAGCCAGCTTCAGTCCGCTCCAGTCCGCGCCTGTCCGCTCCGACTAGACTCAGCCATCTAGATGAAAATCATGACAAGTTTTACGGCCAATGACTCATTTCGTGTATTATTAATGTTATCATGCTTTATTTGTAAGATGTTGAGTCCCCTCGTTGATTGAGAATTTATCAGCAAGCACCGTCCGTCCTCTCCACTCTCAAGTCCACTTGATCTATCATTGTCTCTTTCTCATACACCATTTGCAAAACACTTGTTAGACGTTTTCGACATGGCGCCCCTCGTGTGGCTCGTAACGGGATGCTCCTCGGGATTCGGTCGAGTCTTCGCGCAACAGATTCTGGGTCGCGGTGACAATGTGATTGCCACAGCCCGAAGACTCGAGAGCATTGAGGACCTTGGGAAATCTGGTGCAGTCTCCTGTTGCGGACTATGAACAACGTTCGAAGGAATTTGAGGAGATGCTGGCTTCGAAAAACGGTACCCAGGAAGGTGACCCGGAAAAGGCCGTGTCAATCGTTCTGGATCTGGTGCGTGGAGATGGCGTTGCCAAGGGCAAGGAGATGCCCATCAGGCTTGCTCTGGGGCCAGATGCTTATGAGGTCATAAGGGGAAAGTGTCAAGAAACCTTGAGGATCCTGGAGGATTGGAAGGATGTTACTTGTAGTACCAATATCTGGACCCAGAAGTAGGCTATTAGCCCTAGGAAGGAACTCCAAGATGCAGTGTAGAATCAGCCGAATGAACATCAAATTTCTTTACTCAAATATAGCCAGAGAAATTCTCTGTGATGCAGATGCTTTCCTCGGATTCCATTTGTCCCGTTCAGAACAAATGATGGATAGAATTGCCCAAGAATCCCGTGCGAGTCACGATAAGTCGTCCAAAGGCCGGTGAACTTACTCAAAGTTCGCCTTTTCTTTCAAAGTTCCATCAAATAGTCCAGCATAGTCTCATATGTAGTGCACTATTTCCTCCCGCCGAATTCTCACCCAGGGCGATTTGACGGTTCCTTAGAATAATTCGTAGAGGCTGCGTGTATATCCGACTCATGACCAGCCACCAAAGCCTCCTCGTGCTGCCATTGCTCAAACGCTAAAAACGGTGCCATTCGAAGCAAAGAGATAAACCGTGACAATAACGTTATCAAGCCACGTCGGGGCGAATTTCGCCCGACGTTGAACAATCCTGGCTAGGCCGGTGGAATTAAACTGGCCGAGGGCGGGTCTAGGGCGGGATAAAGCGGAGGGCGGAGAGCGGAGAGCGGAGACTCGGTGAAAAGATGGAGTAGACAAATGTGCAACCACCAAGGTCTAGTAAGCCGATAAATGTGGCGAGAGAATGATGATGCAATAACTTGTGGATCAAGGGATCACTGCGATCACGTCTACCATTGGGGCTTCGGTCATTCGAATTCAGTCTTGGCCAATACGCAAAACTGGTATAAGTAGCTCCGATCTCCCTTTATTACTTTTTCTTGATTCGATTCAACATACTCGCTTCATCATCCCAAACAACCCAATATTCCAACATGTCTTCATCCAAGCTCATTGTCATTCTTGGTGCCACTGGTAACCAGGGCGGCTCCGTTGCCAACTCGTTCCTCGAAGAATCAGGATGGCGGGTTCGCGCTCTCACTCGAAACACATCCAGCCCTAAGGCTCAGGCTTTGGCAGCTCGAGGGGCCGAGGTTGTCCAGGCTGATATTGATACGCCTGCCACGCTCCCCGCAGCTTTTGAGGGCGCCAATGCCATCTTCGCTGTCAGCGACTTCTGGGGCTTGTATGGCGATCCTTCCAACAAGAGCAAAGCGAAGCCCGGACAGCCGATGAACGTGTGGGCGGGTGAGCATGAGACGCAGCAGCTGAAGAATATCATCGATGCGGCTGCCAAGGTTCCATCCCTAGAGCGCTTCATACTCTCTTCACTTTCGAATGCAACGAAGTGGTCCAAGGGAAAGTATACTCGTGTCTACCATTTCGACTCCAAGGCGAAGGCCGAAGATTATGGAAGGGATAAATATCCTGAGCTGTGGAAAAAGACGAGCATCTATCAAGCAGGGCTCTTTTTGAGCAACTTTGTCATCAACGACTTTGCAAAACCCGTCAAGGTAGGAATTCACCCTCGATTCTCATAGAAATGACTAACACCTTTTAGAACGCGGATGGTGTTGTCCAGTTTATCGGGGCTGTGGACGCAGACGTCAAACTCCCGCTGATCGCCGCCGAAGAGGATTCTGGCCCCATCGTTAAAGCTCTGGTGCAAGAGCAAGCCGGAAAGAACGTCATTGGCTACCGAGAATGGATGACTATGCGAGAGCTCACTGGGGTCTTTACAAAAGCTACGGGATTGAAGGCCGAGGTCGTTACGCTGCCCAAAGGTCAATTCGGTCCGGGTATTCCAGATGAGTTGAAGCCGGAGCTTGAGGACAACTTTGCGTATTTCAACGAGTTTGGGTATGAGGGCAGAGATGACCCGACTATCATCCATCCTCATGATGTGAGTTTTACCGCGATTGCCAATGCTCGGAGCGGCTACTGATGTTCTGATCCAGTTGAAATCGCCTCCGTCTCTTGGCACCGTGCATGAGTATATCAAGAAGCAAGATTGGTCCAAAGTCTTCAATGCATGATTGATCGGGGAAGTTACTTGGGATTCTATTGTAATTAGTGATTGGGTTACATTATTGAAGGGTTTATCACCGATCGAGGTTTTCCCGCTCGTATTTACTGTGATTATATTAGATAGAATATAGTGTTATTTGAGATATATTTAGCTAACTAAGAGTCAAATTGGATCAGTTACGTAAAGTCAAATCAAAGCTTAAGTTGAGGGTATTACATGTACAAGACTGGTAATTTCTGGCCCTCGTTCAATACGACTATAAATGCCAGGCTTCATGTTCACACAGCTGCACTAGGCCTTGCAATTTTCCCATTAACTCGGTTATGAGTGAAAGGCATAAATGATGCGGCTAAAACCCGACTCATCAATTCATTTTCATTGCGCGTATTGTTTAGTAAGGACAAAGCTTCAACTAACTCTTCAATCGAACTCGATCAAGACCTTCCCCACCACTTTGCAGTGCTCCCAAGATCAGCCCACGCGCTGACGTAAGAAACCCCTCATTTCGAGCGCGTGGAAATCATCACAGCTACGCAACACATCTATATCCCACTATCAATAGACACACACGCCAACCAGCAGCACCAACAATGGCCTTGTCTAGTTTTTACACGATTTCCCTCATAAACCTTCTAACTTTCCTTTCGCTATTGACCTCGGTACACGGCCAGCAGGACCAAAAGCCTCTGCTCGACCATGTGGCAGAAAACAACGACGGCCCTACATTTCCCAGTCGAGGTGCGCAGATGACGATATTTGAACACTCAGAGTACTTTTGCCAGCGACGAGAAGGAACAGCTGTGTCCGAGCTGAAAATTCCCCTCAACACATGCGCGTCAGCCAACTTCACGCTCACCAACAACGTGCTCCTCGGTGAGCCGGGCCTTTGCGCCGACCAGAGGAGCCCTCCTTACATCGCCGTCTACGCCTCCGCCGACTGCACTGGAGAGCATAAACACCCTGATTGGCACGGCAAGGAACTCAACTTGATGGCTTCCAGTTACTGTCTGTCCATATTAATCTGGGGCTCGCCAATGTCGGATGCACCCGAAGACCAACCCTATAGGCCTAAAGGCCACTGGTCCATTATGTTCCGTTGCGATGATGATGCATCCGCCGACAGCACAACAGAAATGGTCAAACTTAGTCTTCCACAATCTTCTACTATCTAAAGGCCGAAGAAGGCCAGAAGGCCGCCAGCCTCATCCCTACCCTGGGGGAGGAAGATGTACGTGGTTATGTGATCTGGGGCACTGGAGATTTTGATAATAAGAGGTTTCTCGAGGGTATTCGACTTGGACTATTTGAACGGCAATATATTGCGAAGCTCTGGCTACATCAAGTCTACCTGATTACTTCTCACATGCTCGTGATATCGCGTGAACGATGTCTGAATAGAAACCTTTTGTGTTCACACCTTCCGTAAGCCCCTAGGCTTTCCCAAACACAATCTCCCTCTCAGCCCCCGCAGGACAGTCCCAAATTGTCGACCGTAACTAGCACCAGAACTTGGACGGCCGCATTCAACAGCTCTCTCAAGAAGCACCGCCGTTCTATCGAAGCCCGAACTTACTTCGCCTCTTATCTTCTCATAGTTTTGAGATGTCTGGTGTCTGCTGTCACGCTCGGCTTCGACGGCGCCATGCATGATAAACGGGTTACAAGCAGTTCCAGCTTGGTACTTATGCTAGTGCTGAAGGGTTATAATCCAAGAGAACATTGGCTGATTGTGAATCCTGCTGGCCTTTAGGTTTCAACAGTCCGCGGGGAAGCATTCTAAGCTTTCTCAATGCCATCCTCGGCTTGACCTGTATCGTTGCTACGCCCTTCATAAGCATGGTTGGCGATCGCTGGGGGCGTCGCATGGGCATATTTCTTGGTGTAGTCATTATGCTTATCGGGGGCGTTATCCAAGGCGCATCGGTGCATAGTAAGTTGTAACTCTGTTACCGTATCGGGTGTTTAGAAAGTAAGAAGCTGACTAGAAGCAACCTGCAGTCGCCATATTTCTCATTTCGCGTTTCACCATTGGCTTTGGACTGGTGTTTGCCAACACATACGCGCCCAAGCTCATCGGCGAGCTAGCCCACCCCAAGGATCGTCAGGTTGCAACATCTCTATATCAGACGCCATGGCATCTCAGAGCAGTCGCAGTCGCCTGACCACGTTTGGGGCCTTCAGCATTGCCAACGACTCAGCTTGGCGTATTCCGTCGTACCTCCAGACTGCCCCTGTGCTGGTCCAGATCTCCGCCGTCTGGTTCCTCTACGAGTCTCCACGATTCCTTCATCGCCAAGGGCCGTGCCGACAAAGCCAGTGTCATCTTGACGAAGTGCCATGTGGAGAGCGACTCGTGTTTGGTTTTGTCAACGTCGAATATCGCCAGATGTGCGTCGTCATCAAGGCTGAGGTCGCCAATGCTACAGGCTAGAAAAGATTTATCAAGACGCCAGGTAATCGCCGCCGAATCTTAGTCATTGTACTTTTAGGCCTCTTTTCGCAATGGTCGGACAACGGGCTCGTGAGCTACTACTTGGCCAGAGTACTAGAGACGGTGGGCATCACGGATGCGCGCGACGCTTTCATTAACGGGTGCCCCATGGTCTTCAACTGGTTTACTTCTGTTGCGTTAGCATTCGCATCCGGACATCTGAAGCGCCATACTCAGTTGACTGTTTCCGTTACCGGGATGCCTCTCGTGTTTAGTAGCCAGACTCTCTGCGCTGGAATCGAAGCCGCCGGTCTTGGTGTCATCGCCATGTTGTTTCTCTTTTATGTTTTCTTCAACTTCGCCTTTAATACTTTGCTCTGCTCTTATCTAGTTGAGATACTGCCTTACTCTATCCGTGCTAAGGGGGTTCCTATTCTTATGTTCTTCGGCAAGGGTGCTGGATTTGTCAACTCATTTGTGAATGGAATTGGGTTCCAGGCTCTAGCCTGGACGTACTATGGAGTCTACGTGGGCTGGCTTTGCATTGAAGTTGTTTGTATCTATGTGGTCTTCCCTGAGACCTCGGGGCGGACTCTACAGGCGATTACGAAAGTTTTTGTTGATGACATTACCACTGACCCTGAGACACTTGTTTCCGGAAAGACAGTGTCGGGTGATGGAAGGAGTATTTAGTTTATTCGTTGAATACCTAATTACACACATTTAAACCTGATAGACCGCAAGAATCTCCGAACACCAAGCTAATACTGGTAAGGCCCCATTATCTAGTGCATCGCCTGTTCCGCTTAATAGATCGTTGCTGCTAAGTTAGCGTCCCACCGGCATATCCACATTCCTATTTTGACTTCCGACCATCTCAGTCAAAGTGACATGGATCGATCATTTCCAAAATACCAATACCGTACCTACATGCTCTGTTCTGCGCCGTCGTCATGGCCGACGAAGGTATGGATGAGGAACAACCTCGTCAAGACCAACGACGACTGCGACGTGCCCAATGGAAAAGAGCCCGCACTGGCTGTGAGGGCTGTCGCGCACGTCGGTGGAAGTGTGAGTCGAGCAGACGAGAAATTGTGCATGAAAGACTTACACAAGCAGCCCATTACTTCTGCTGACCGGATTGCGACGCAGGTAATGAGGACAATCCCTGATGTAGACGCTGCGTGACGCAAATGTCGAGTGCCAGTATACTACGCGCCTAACGTTTCTCGACAAGAACGCTCAGACGCTTACACAACGTGCCGTTTCAAATGCGGCATCGGAAAGACCAGGGTATCATACAGCTCAGGTAGGATACTACCTAGGTCTGCCAATGAAGAGTGCTGATCTAATGATTAAAGCGAGGGTGGAAGGGGGTGTCTCGGAGCCAACGGTGTACTTTAGATAGGTTACCGTTGAGGCAACTATCTGAGCTGATGTTATGGCCTACGGGGCTAGTTCTGAGCCTTGCAATCCTAGCAATCACGGTCAGGAGGACAGTCGGAAGCTCCGGGAGTCTTCGCCGTCGGGGAACAATGCGAGCTTGAATGATCGTATCTGGCAGTCTGACCTTTGGCATCACTGCCGAACTACCCTTCCAACCTCGTGCGAATAGAAAGACGGAACACGTGCTTCAAAGGATACCCCAACATCCTCCATACTGGCCTTGAGAGATTCAAATACCTCAGGCACAAAATCTGGGTCGTGACTGGTAATTTCGAATGACTCAAGAAAAGGAAATGAGCCAGTGGCAACCTCTTGTGCCAGTGTGTGTATCATGGCCTTGTATAGGTAATACACGTGATTTGCGTCGACAACAACGGTTTTGATCGAAGCTGGAAGAAGGTTTGTAAGGAAATTCGTATCGTTCAACGAGTTGGTATCCCCGTCTTCATTTGAGAAATCGATGTTTGCCCACTGAGCCCAGTCGATGAAACCCAGACACTTTCCACTTACAGCAAGAGTTTCCAAAGATGTAAACTGTTTCAATGAGGTGATGAACTTTTCCTGGGGATGACGGAAGACAGACTTCCAGCTGCACTGTATCTCGAGATGCCGCAACGTGCTATTGCAAGGAACCAGTGCTTGCGTCATGTCCTCGGGAAAGAAATATTTTGTAGGAATAGGAACTAGCTCATCGACTAGGGAGGTGTGGAAAATGAAAGTCTCCAATTGCGGGCATGATTTCGTAAGAGAATATACGTCGACCGATGCGAGCATGGAGTCCTTGAGTTTCAGCCATCTCAGGTTTGCTAGATCCAAGCACTTAGAAGATGAGAAGCACAGGTGGACCTCCAGTCTTTCAAGATTAGGGGTCTTCTCAAATAGATTCTTGAAGTTCTCCAAACAAAGGGAGTCTGTAAACTTGGCGCCCGGGGTTAGGTGCAACAATTTCAAGGATGGCAGATCCGTTTGTGGCGGTAGCAATGTGCCATATCGAATCTCACTGCTGGTTTCGAGGTACAGTTGCTCAACGTTGAAGGCTGTACCCAGGAAGAGATTGACAAATGTCGAGATGGATAGACGATATAGATGCTCGTCGTCCGATGTGTAAAACGCACTATCCTCGTCAATCGGAGGATTCCAGTCGCCTGCCAGCAAGAAACCACGCTTGACTGCCTCCTCTTGTATAAAGCGCCAGTGGTCTCCCCAGCGATAGAAGGCATTGTGGATTGCGAGACGGTGAACAAGGGCGGCTGAGTCGGGGTTCGCGCAGATGGTACGCAAGAAGTCTCTGGTCTGGCATAGAGTCCAAGACTGGGAGGCGAAGTCGTGGTAGATAAACGGCGAGGCAATCTGGTGAAAGCGGTGACAGGTTCGAGAAAGACCAATCAAAGCCTTTGTGTGCGTGGAGCTTCGAGTCAACGGGGGAAGTTCTGTAGCCGCAGTTGCGACTCCCGTGGTATCGTCTAGTCCTGGCTCGGTCGTGCAGTGGGTACATAGTTGAGCGCATATATCCTGGAGTATCTCCGTCGGGAGATTGAGCAGTGCGGCGCGAGCCATTGCGAGGGTTTCGCGGTGAATGACTGCCACTGCCGCGGTCGTAATGTGGAAGGGATATGGTTTGGTCAAGGGAGGACAAAAGTACATGTCAGAGGGAGGGAGGTCAAGTGGGGTAAACGCAGCCCTCCTGGTCAGCTGTGGTAGAATGTCGGAGCGGATTAACTTGTGCATCTGATATTCATTGTGGCTGTTCAAAATTGACAGAAACGTGGCTAGCCGTACAAGGAAAACGCAGAGTCTTTAGACTACTGTCCATTGATACTCTATATCGTGCTGTGCCTTACTAGCCACTTGACTAGGTTCCCATACAACGGGTACCCTTCTCGTTCCAGAGTCACAGCACTGTCAGCCTATTTACGATTCTGCAGTCATCGCAGTTCACTTTAGTTTCTTCCATCAATAAGTCACCATGCTACTACTGGGGGCTAGGCCAGTACTGATCACCTTTTACCTAGTCGACATTGTAAAGCATGTGGTGAGTTGAGTAATATTATCTATGCCGCGGACATCCCAGTAGAGTAGATGACGTCACGAGTGTATATTAAAAACGACGAGAATGCAGACGTCTGAAAGCTTTCCCGGTATTCCTTGATCTACTAACCAACATCATGTGGGTAGCATAATCTGGTGCTAAATAACGTATCCATATGTGAGTGAGTGTGATAAAAAGAAAAACAATAAAATATAAAAATACACAGCTCATAGTATCTATCTCCTTGAGTATACTAAGGCACGAGTAATATAAACCTTTTTCATATTAACACTGCCGTAATAAAGTACTATAAAGAGCAGTTATAGCAAACGGATTATCGAGGTTACATTGCAGCAAGGGGGATCAACGACACCTCTACACACAATGGCGACACACTATCTCCTTGAGTGAGCTAAGCCGCCAGCGACCTCACATCAACCCTGACGCAATAATGTACCACAGAGAGCGGTAAGAGTAGGCTGATCATCCAGGTTCTAGTGTAGCTGGAGTGATCAATGGTACTCTGGACATGCTCTGGGCACGGTACAAGTTGAGGTAGCAGCTACCTTGTGTACTTTGATTGGTTGAGATCCCTGTTAGCTACACTAACTAGTAGTACCTTAGCATATTCAAGGAGCTAAGGGTTGAGTTTCTGAATGCATTGAACCACCCGATAATTTAGCGTCAGCACTATTCTGCCTTCAGGGCATTAAAATCGAACGCATCAGCGCTATCTGTTGATTCGTACGCTTATTTATTAGGTAATCTTCTGCCATTTCCATTCAGGAGATTAAAGTGCGATTAGTGAACAAATGATTACGTGGTGATAGTAATAACAATTGCCGATGTCAATTGCCGAGCCACGGACCGCCGGAATCAACGCTTATCGGAGGTTATCTCGGGCTGACACAACAGCCTGAAGGCTTAGGTGAGCCCAGTAACTAGCAGTCCGCGGCGCACATTTAAAGTAGCTTGAGCTGCCACCTTCCTTTGTAGAATTAAGGCAAATTTACTATGTTTTCCCCACATCCCACTAGAGCTATAAACGCGACAGTTTGTATAAAGTGCCAAGAGTCTCCCATCCCTCGGTCACAATAGCACACCTACCTCTACTCACACCTAGATCATGCTTCGTGAGGTTGCGTGTAGCCTCGCGGGCCTTGCCCTGCTTGCATTCTCAACGGAATGGGCATTGAGCCTCTTTGATGATCCCCGGGAGCCGAAGCGCGTCCGGCCAAGAGTGCCGCTGCTTGGACACTTGTTAGGCATGATGCAATATGGGACGGCATACTACAGCAAAACGAGGTGCGTCAAGCGAGACATGAGCGATGCATGCGATGCTAACCAGATGGTGCAGCAAGAAGACGAATGCGGAAATCTACACACTCAGTATCTTCAACACCAAACTCTACGTGACCAACTCACAGCGACTTACGCCCCCAATCATGAAGGCTTCCAAGACGCTTACGTTTCGCCCATTCTTCCAGACTGCTGCAAAGCTCATGGGAGACGCCACGAATGAAACGTACGAGATCTTTGGCACCGACATGGTCGATGAGTTTAGTCATGTTATGAGCAGCAGTCTAGCTCCTGGGCCATATCTGGATGAGCAGAACCTGAGAATGGGGAAGCGCGCAATGAGAGACATCGATGCCTTAGCTCAGAGACCCAGGGTGTTCTTACTGGAATGGATACGACACGCTGTGGTGCAAGCAAGCAGCTGTAGCATCTTTGGAGAGGAGCATCCTTTTTGCGACCCAGAAGTCGAAGCGGCCTTTTGGTAAGTGGTAATACTCGTCAGTGGACGTAGATACTAACGACGCTGAGGACATGGCAAGGCTATATTCCCCTACAGATGGTGAGTCTGGACCTCTTGCGGAAAGGCGACGCGGCCAGACAAATCGTCTTCGAAGCCTTCCGAGAATACTGCAAAACGATTCCCAACGATGCATCTCACCTCTCACTCGAGCGTTCTCGCACACTGCGTGAAGCAGGTATCTGCGAAGAGGACATTTACAAGCAGCAAGCTACTTTTGGTACTGCCTTTGCCAACACCGTGCCAGCGCTGTATTGGACGATCCACGAGCTCTTCTCGCGCCCCGATGTCCTGGAACAGGTGCGCGTCGAGGTCGCTTCTCAAGCAGTCAGTGGAATCACCAACGGTTTGTTTAAGCTAGACGTAGCTGCGTTGAAGACCAAATGCCCCTTACTCTTGTCGGTTTACCAGGAAACGCAAAGGACGAGGCACATACACGCCACCATCCGAAAGGTCACTGCCGACACGCTGCTGGACGGACAATACCTGCTCAAGGCGGGTAACTACGTGCAAATCCCGGGGCACCCCATCCATACGAGCACAAGTATCTGGGGCGACTCAGCAGAGGATTTCGACCCGCATCGTTTTGTACCCAGAAACGGCGAGAACCGAAAGGCTATCGCGCCGAGCAGCTTTTTGGCGTGGGGCGCGCCGCCTCATCTATGTCCCGCGCGGCAATTTGCTTCGACCGAGATTCTCATCGTGGTGGCTTTGCTTGCTATGCGGTATGATCTCTTCCCATCGAAAAAGCAGTGGGAAAGAAATCCGCCAGTCAATATGGGCGATATAGTGACTATATACAACCCAAAGAATGATGTGCAAGTCGAGATCAAAGAGCGGAAAGAATGGTTAGGAACATGGAGCTTGGAAATGGGCGAGAGCAAGACACGCATCCCTCTTGCCTCGGGATGAATACGCGTGTATTTATAAGCTTTCTAGGCTTTGTCAATATCACTAGATAGGAAGACGTATTTATTCAAGAAAAGTACTCGGAAGCTTCCTGGAACTTCTTGTTCTTGTCATCATCAATGGTATGCTCCTGTTCTGACTCGAGGTTGATGACAAGAGTTTTTGACCTGATGTCAGACCATGTTGATATTTATTCTTTGCCCAAACTGATTCCTATACAATGATACCTCTTTATTCTCAGTATTCAAAGCCGTACATAGAGTTCGGGGAAAGAGAGCAAGTTTGCTGTTTTCCCCAGACGAGAGTTTTCATGCTGCATAATAATTTGATATAGATCTAAATACACCATCTATGAAATATTCCGCCTTCTTATAGCTAGCTATCCTATTCACTCACCTATCTCTGCATAGGCTAGAGTCTTCGCCGAATCAAACCCCCACGTGGAGCCCCCAGCCTTTGTGTCATTCTTCAGAAAGCAGTTACCACCAAATTCGTTTACAGAACGTTTCAATGCCGCACTGAAGACGACACTCCTGCATTTTGCTCCAGTCTCCTCTTTCTCATCTCTTTCGACCATAGTGCCACATGCGTTCAAGCAGTCCTCGAGCGAATAGGCAATGATAGGCACCACATCTGAAATAGGTCCGCCACGACTCCCGATGTCACCAGCAGGGGCATTCACACCGCAATACCAAGTGAAGTCGTATCCCCTGTTGGACTTGAAGCTTGATTTTGTCCGGAAATCTTCGGGGCATTTGAGTTGCAGTAGATCGATTGATGCGGCAGCTCTTTGGATGTAAGGAGTCGTGTCGTTGTCAGACGACGTATCATTGCTATCGGGGGTAGGGCACGAGGTTTTCTCAGCAGGCGCTGACTGTGAGCAGTTTGATCTAATCGCCGGAAGGATTAGCTATTTGATCTCCCTGGTCTCTGGGTATGAACAAGCTATTACTCACTTGTTACAGTTTGCCAGCGCCGCGCCTACTCCTCCGCCTACTCCTCCCCCCACGACGACAGCAGTTACCACGGCTATGAGGATCGCGAAGGTCCAAATTCCGAGGCCAAAAGGAACCGGAGTGTGATTTCGCAGTGGAGGCTCCAGCAGAGTGTCATGTTTCGGTGTAACATCGTCGCTATTGAGTTGGGTGTAGTAGGGAACTACTTGTGGCGCTTCTGCCGCACGCACTTGAAGGCCCTCACTGTCATTTTGCCGCATCATTCCACTGTAAAAGGACTCGGGACAGAAGATATCGAAGTCTAGAACCGCTTTTATCGATATGATGTGAGGTTGGGACGTAAAGGTCAACAGGAATGAGGGGAAAGGAAGCAGAATATAAGACGCGACCAGGCGATTATCAGTCTAAGTGAACAGCGGCTCTGCCTTGAGTGGCGCAGCCACCTTGCGCTTCAGCTGAACAACTATTTATAGTGTCAGTGTTAAATAATTATGGTCAGACCTGAGAGCGAAAAACGGGATGACATGTATTTGTACATACAAGGCCGTGGGGGCGGGATTTTGAACCAACACACGGAAAAGATAAGAAGGATTCCAGTGCTAAATAGGATCTAGCCAGTCCCTGGCCGGGGCTGCATTCCTCCAACCTCTCAATCCTTTGTATCTGTACCTCGACCTCGTAACCAGTTGTCTCTGTACCCTGCGCCTTTGCAGTCGGTATCAATTTGAAAGCTCGCTTCGGCTCAGACTTGCAGTGGCTTTCCTGCATGTGTGGAGCTATTCGGAGCCGAGCTCTCAAAAGGACAAATCAACATTCCCTGCCAAGGTTAAGGCTGAGGCAGTGCAAAGTGGTGCCACATGATTTGAAAGGGAGACCGTACCTTTTTTCTTTTTTCACGAAGCACGGATTCCTCTTGTCGGCCAAGTTTCTTCCACCGCAATCTCACTTACAACGTTCTAGCTGCGTGGGATGGACAACTATTCCGTTTGATGACCACCTAAACCGTGTGAGAAAGAGTTGTACGAAGCTGCGACTGGAGGCTCCGATGCCTGAGGTGTCCGCAGTATGTCGCCCATGTTTTTTAATACCCACGGTCTATTTGTTAGTGCATGAAAAAGAAAGTGGTGCCGTGTGTGAAGACCAATTTTCTCTCCAACTTATGCTCTGAAGCCTTATCATTTAATTTATCGTGCTGGAGGGGTTGTTCTTGCGTTTGAGTGGAGTTATAAACGGAATATGCCTACGAGTTCGCCCCGAGGCATTCAATGCACTTGGCCACAGCTCCGCCACGGCTTCGCCCCGCTGATGTAAACAAAATACAATTCAAGCAATCCGTGCATTTTTATCCATGAGATATTATAAGAGCCTGCTGCTTTACTGATCTGAGTAGTAAACGAAGCCGAAGTCCCCTCTTCAACATCAATGTCTTGAAACAATGAGACTTATCGAAGCTCGAAGGCTCATTGAGGAGCAGCGCATCTCCTTCGCAGAGTTCCACGGCAGAAAGATACCCGACTATGCAATTCTCTCGCACACATGGGGCCAGGACCAGGCTCAGGAGGTTACCTACGAAGAGAGTCTGTCCTCATATTTCGGGTTAGGGACAAGATAAGACAAGATTCGCAACACCTGCGAGCTCGCTTTGAAGGACAGCATCGAATACGTGTGGATTGACACCTGCTGCATCAATAAGTCCAGCAGTGCCGAGTTGACAGAAGCTATCAACTCCATGTTTCTGTGGTATCAACGGGCAAAAGTTTGCTATGCATATCTAGCAGACTTAGAAGATGCTGGATCTCTCGAAAATTGCGCATGGTTCACTCGTAGATAGACATTGCAAGAGCTTATTGCTCCAAGGTCTATGAGCTTTTTCAACCGCTCGTGGGTTTACGTTGGCAGCAAAACAAGCTTAATCGACAAGCTCTCCGCAATCACCAGAATTGACGTCGACATCTTGAGCCATGATGCCTCACTCTCTTCCACGTGTGACGCAAAACGACTTTCTTGGGCTGCCAAACGCGAGACTACTCGACCCGAAGATATGGCCTATTGCTTGTTGGGGATATGCAATATCAACATGCCGATGCTTTACGGAGAAGTAGATCGGGCATTCCGTCGCCTCCAAGAAGAAATCGTGAGGTCGACGTACGATCTCAGCCTCCTTGCTTAGGCCCCCCGCCGGACACGATGAGTGGTGAATTCTGTGGCTTCTTGGCTGAGTCCCCCAGGGAGTTTGCATCCTGCTGGAAGATGTACTCTACGATAGATTCCCTGCTGGACCAAGGTGAAATGACCATCACGAATAAAGGCCTCAGACTTAAGGCGTCAGAGTACATCCTAGAATATGCCGATTCCACATATCGTTACGCCCTGAAGCTAAATTGCATGGTTCCGGGCTACTCCGAAGATTCTCTGTGTATCCCCATGCGCAAGATTGGGCCTAATACCTTCGTAAGAGCTCGGAGTCTTGACGAAAAAGCCTCGTTCCACCTTGAGCCTGTGATATTTGGCTACAACGAATTGCGTACCTTTACTCTTCTTACGGAATTACCAACCATGGGTTTATCACGACAAATCCTATTAGAGGGTAGTTCAAATATTGTTTCATCGAGTCGCTTCACCCTAGTTCGCATTGGGCTTCCGTTGGAGATTACACAAGCCGAGACATGTGAGAGCCCTTCGAAATCCTGGGATGTGGAAGACTGCGCCTTATTTGGCACTCGTGGCTCCCTACAAAATTGGGGCGCAGTTGAACTCGGTATTGGTGTGCTTTTTCTTTGTTTCTGGTACCAGAAGGATCATGACTGGGCCTTTCAAGGGACGCTCCTAGCAACAGAGAATCAAGCTTCAGAAGACTTTCAGAACCGTTTGTTTCCATTTGCGAAGGAGTTTGATTATCAAATGCCCAATGTTAAACACCTGCTGACGGTAGTTCGAGAAAAAGATGAAGTGTCTGTTCGAGTCAAAACTCGAAAGCGGACCAGAATTAGGTGCAATATGCGACACCACCTCGGTCCAGCTAACAGCCTACAGTACGGCGTTTATTTCGGTGCCTGTGTTGATTGACGGCAATCAGATAAAAGACCTTCCCATGCAATTCCAGGTGATTGCCAATATTGTATCAACATCCCTCTCTGGACGGCTTAGTTGAAACGGTCAGCCTCATTGTACAATTGGCGAACCAGGGCCCACGTGGCAGGCTACACCGTTATTAGCCGCCCATTAGACGGCCAAGTCATCCAGATGATGACAGTCAGACTCACGATACGAAAACAGAAATGCCAAGATGAACAATGACTTTGTAACGTCATCTTGGATGTTTTCAACAGGGTACCGATGCCTTGATAATGCAAGCCAATACAACCCACTCTCTGCGGCATCGAATTGCATCATCTCCATCCTCTCCTCTCGCAGCTTTCTAGACAGGCCTAACCCCTCCACGCTATGTGCTGTCATCAGGCAGCAGCGGGGGCTGCGGTAAGACTGCATAACAACAGTGCAAGGCGACCAGTAACAGTCGAATATACCGACGCGCAGAGATCATGTCAGACGCCTCTTTCTTCCCGCCTGCAGCTTCTCCGCGTGAAGTTCGGCTGGGAGAGAGCCGTTGTGCCACTCACTGAAAATCCCGCTTATGAAACATTGCTGTCACAAGCTCACTCTTATTATCATCTCCGCCGGCTTCATCAAAATGTCGCCAGATACAGGGGAAAGCGACCGCGATGAGCCGCCAGTGGCGTCCTGGGCAGAGCCGACAACTCGTTTGGAGGGTCATTTGAGCTTGGAGTCGCCCAGCGATTCCAGCACATCGCCGACCGGGTCCAAGGATCTGAGTGCCGACAATGAACCCACGTCCCTTTCAGAGGCGGTTCCAACGATACATGGACCTCCCAAAATGACGCCTCAACCGTCAACATACAACATGCAACTCGTCCATGTTCCTCGTGCCCTTGCTGCACTTCACCAAAAGAAGCGGTTGCTGTCACAACGGACCAACTCATCCAGGTTGCCGTCCAACATCCCGACGTATCCAGGTCCGGGGCCTGATAGCCTTACGCATTATGGCCTCCCATCTCCTTCAGGCGTCGTCTATCTTGACGGAGACTGGGTCGAGCTCTCACCTTCAGTCCGTTCTATGCCACCTCAGCCTACTCCTGGAACATGGTACTTCGGGGCACCGTCGAACCCGCCTTACATGCAATACGTGCATCCTCAACAGCAATATCCTCCTCCCCTTCAACAATACGCTCCTCCACCTCTACAAGTAGTGCACGTCCCGCCACCCCGCGGCATGCCACCGCCACCCTCCCGGAACGGCTGGAATCTAAATGGAAAGCCTCCAGGTCGGATGCCTCAGGGCCGGATGCCCCCCGGTCCTCCCCCCATTGTGGTCCCCGCCAACCCGGATGACGACTCCGACTCCGATGCAAAGGAGCCGCCACAGCATAACCCTTTCGATGACTCCAAATCAGATGACGGCGCATCGGACTCTAGCAATTCAGACACCTCGTCGAGTAGCGGGGCGTCCACAAAGCAGAATACCATGCCGCACCGACCTGATATTCACCTCCTACCTCATGGAGTTGACGATACACCTGATGGCTCAGAAGATGCATCGCCTGCGGCAACGGAGTGGGAACGTCAGAAGCGGGAGCTCGGCGACAAGAACACAGCACTGGATAAAGTCATGTCAATGGTGGGAATCGAAGAAGTCAAGGCCGAGTTCCTCAAGGTCAAGGCTACTATTGAGACTGCTCGTGCTCGAAAGGGTCGGCTGAGGCGACAGGGGTTGAATATCGCCCTTATGGGAAACCCGGGCACAGGTACGTTGCATGCTAATCATAGATAAATTCATTCATCTTTCTTTGTTGGATGATTAACAGCTCTCAGGCAAGAGAACCCTAGCGGCCCTATATCGCGACTTTCTCTCGGAATCCGGCGTTTGGCCCGATGCACCAGATGGCAAGGTTCACTACGAACTGAGATCCGGTTCGACATTAGAACCTGATGATCTCCACAGAGAGCTTGGTGGTTTTCGAAATGGCGTGGTAAGTTGCCCCAGCTGTACGCTGCGTATTGAACAGACTAACCTCTGGGTATGATCTTGCAGTTCCTTTTCATTGACGCCATCGAATCCCTTGAGAAAAAGCACAAGAGACACTTGTTGAATGTTTTGGACTGGCATGCCGAGAAGCTCGTCGTCGTTCTAGCAGGCAGCCCTGAAGGACTAACAGAGCTTCTTGGAAGTCGTCCTCATGGCCGATGGGAGTTCTGGCGGAAATTGCAGCTGAGAGACTACAGCGACGAGCAGCTCCGCCTCATTCTCCTAAGGCTCATACACCACAACTCCTTTGAGATTGCCGATGGCGTCGACAGTCGAGCTCTTTTGATTGCTGCTAAACGCGTGGGCCAGAGCCGAGGTTCACAAGGCTTTGGAAATGTGTACGACTTGGTTGTGGCGTTTGAGAAGATGCTCGATCGCCACTCGACTCGAATGGACAAGGTACGGAAGGCGAGGCCTAAGAAGCGTGGTGAAGTGAAGAAAGCGCATGTGGCAGAATCTGAATCTGAAGACGGGGAGTCCGTTGCTGAAGAAACCGAAAAAGACGAGAAGTCAGAAGCCAGCGATGCTTCACTCCCACAAGACAAGAAAGATCTCGAAAACAAGGAAGCCAAAGAGGAGGAGTCACAAAATGAGAACGGCCATGTCAAGACCCCGGAGTCACCCTTGATTACGATGGTTAAGCCCCCGGGAGTCACGACAGGAGACGCACAAAAGAGCGATTCAATCACAACCACAGAGCCTCCCCTTTTAACGGTGGAAGACCCTCAAAATACCAATGGCGGAGAGCTAGAGAATGATGACAGTCAAAGTGCTACTGAAAATTCACCTCTGCTTGCAACGGAAGAGCGCAAGGAAGACGATGAGAAAGTTGCAGAGGGTAAGGGCTTCCAAAAACAAACGGGAGAAGCTCCTCTAGTTGCAAAAGAAATCTCAGATTCGCAAAAGAAGAAGAAAGAGGACGATAACAACCATCATGAATCATCAGAGTCACCTTTACTCGCGAAAGGCCCCACGGACGCCAAGAAGGAAGAAATGCAGGATAATGGCAACCAGAAGACAACTGTACCTGGCATTCAACCCGCCCTGGAAGAGAACAGTAAACCTACTGAAGAAGTGGGAAAAGACCTGGAAGAGGGACAGAAACCCAATGAAGAAGAGTCGGAGGATGGCAAAAGCCAAGAAGAAAGCCCAGAACCACCGTTACTCACGATCGAAGATATTTTGGGGCCAGCGCCGATCGATGTTCGACTCCACAGCGCTGCATGGAAAGAGCTCGACAGAATGGCCGGTTTAGAGGACGTCAAGAACGCGATTGGAGACCTGATGGATCGTGCAAAAGTCAACTATCACCGCGAACTTGCCGGTAAAGAACGTCTTCACACATCGCTGAACCGCGTGTTTTTGGGCCCGCCTGGAACTGGAAAGTCTACGGTTGCTAGGCTGTACGGGCAGATCCTGGCAGATATCGGCCTTGTTTCGATAAACAAAGTCGTCGTTACAACGCCGGGAGACTTCATCGGCGAGTACACAGGCGAGTCGGAGGTCAAAACAGTCGCTATCCTCAATTCCACCATTGGCCAGGTGCTGATCATCGACGATGCCCATACCTTCTACCAAGGCACCGAACGGAAATCCTCTCACGAAACGGACGATTACCGACTGGGCTGCTTGGACATGATCGTGTCCCAGATCCGCAACAAGCCGGGCGAGAATCGATGCGTCATCCTCGTGGGTTACGCCGACATCATGGAGGACATGTTCCGCCACGTGAACCCCGGACTGCGGAGGCGATTCCCTCTCGAGAACGCCTTCCGGTTCAAGGACTACGACGACGCAGAGCTCAATCACATCATGCGGCTCAGAATGGCCGAGGAGGACATCGCAGCTAAGCAGCCGGCCATGGACGTCGCAGCCGAAGTCCTCCGCAGGATGAGGGATCGACCTAACTTTGGTAACGGTGGTGACGTGCAAAATCTCCTTGACCTCGCCAAAGCTCGCTTCATGAAGAGGACTTCGGAGAAGCACACGTGTGTTCGCCATCCAGACGATGAAGGCCCTGGTATCAGTGGTGATGAGCCGGCTCAGGTCTCAGATGAAGATGGGCTATCAGGCGTCATCGTGCTCGAACAGCAAGACTTCGACCCCGAATGGAACCGTGGCGCCGATGCCAGTACGCGGTGTAGCAGTCTCTTCAAAGGCCTTATTGGCTTTGAAGCAATCATCGACGAGCTGCAAGACTACCAACGCATCGCGGCCAACATGCGACTCCACGGAAAAGATCCCCGCCGAAGAATCCCCTTCACCTTCGTCTTCAGAGGACCGCCAGGAACGGGCAAGACGCACACGGCCCGCATCATCGGCCAGATCTTCTACGACATGGGCTTCCTGTCCACCAACGAGGTCATCGAGTGTTCGGCAAGCCAGCTCATCGCGCAGTGGATGGGCCAGACCGCGCCAACGGTCCTCAACCTTCTTGACCGCTCACTGGGAAAGGTGCTGTTCATAGACGAGGCCTACCGGCTTGGTACCAAGGGGGTTCGGTCTTCGGGAGGGAGAAGCTACGAAGACGAGGCGGTTGGGGAACTCGTTGACTGCATGACCAAGCCGCGATACTTCAACAAGCTCATCATCGTATTAGCAGGATATGACCAGGGCATGGACTCTCTCATGAGGTCCAACCCAGGACTGCGCGGTCGGTTTCCCACGGATATCATGTTCCGCCCCATGACACCTCGCCAATGCAAGGAGCACCTCATCAACCTGATTCATGAGGATGGCATTTTCATCCGAGATGGACCTGACGCCAGCGAGGAAGACAGCAAAGAAGTGTTGCTGCTCTTTCACAAGCTGGCCCTGACGCCGGATTGGGCCAACGCCCGCGACGTGAAGACGTTGGCGGGCATTGTCGTGGCGGAAGTGTATCGGAGAGATCCGGAAGATCTGAAGGTGGAAGATGATGTACCGGTCGATGCTGGCTTCGATGCGAGGTTTAGTATCACGACTAGGGACTTGGTCGAGTGCTTGAACTCGTTATTGAGAACGAGGATTCGGCGGACGAGTATAAAATGATTCATTGAAGGAGATTGCAGCTGTAATACATAGGCCTGGTGCATTGAATATCCTCATAATAGTTAGCTGGATTCACGACTGCCTACTCCCATCTGGACTGCTTTCTGACCTTGATCATTACGCTGCGCATCTACCCCCTCACACTAGATCTAAGCATGAAGTTCCTATAAAAAGGTTAGAAAACGTGTCATTTAGAGTAATTGAGCTGTTGAGGGCATCAAGGTTCGTTGAGGAAGTTCAAGGAGGAGAGACTTTGGCAGAATACTGGCGAAGCAACCTTGTGATATTGACGAACCTTATGGTAGACACGCTTCCTGCAATCGGTTAGCATACACTCAGCTCCACCACATTGAGCCAAGTCAAAGCCGTAGTGTACTCCGTACCCAATGTGGAAATTGAGGTGGAGACGTGGATACACCGTTAATCCAATAGATTCTAACACGACGGCTCACATCAACGCCCTCCTACCAAGTAGTACGCATCTGTGGGTGTTGTGGAAATTTGGAGAAATCGATACTGACATATCTTACGATGTGTTGGTGGGAAACTACCACTCCGCCGGTCACCTGGGGGCCGTGGCTTTACAGCTCATGCAGCCAAGTAGCTTTTCCAAACGATGATAGCGCAGTCTTACGCGGTACGACTTTGACATGACTGAGGTGCCTGTGGTATATAGCAAGGCCCTGGCCACTGAGCGAGCATCCAAAACCCCATGTCTATTTTTACTGTTTTTGCCCCCTCTGTGAGTCTTGTTCGACATGCGTTTCCTCGCCATCCTCGCAGCTGCCGTGCCGCTGGTTTCGTCCAAGCCAACCGATTCCAAGCCATCGTTGAATCCTCCCCTTAAATCTTCCCAAAAGCGGAGCGAGCTATCTTGTGGTCTCGTTGGATACGATCAAGACAAGCCATGTCCGTTTTTGACCAAGGAAGCTAGATGCAGTGTGATTAGCTGCTCGGCGCTCTGCAACAGTACGCCTAAATGCCAGAGCTACTCTGTTAGCAACACAGGATGCTCCCTGTATTCTGCAGCCGTGGCTGGAAATTTCGTGGCCGATGAT
Organism: Neonectria hederae; assembly: GCA_003385265.1. Classification (NCBI taxonomy): domain Eukaryota; kingdom Fungi; phylum Ascomycota; class Sordariomycetes; order Hypocreales; family Nectriaceae; genus Neonectria; species Neonectria hederae. Next base: position 60,133 of record QGQB01000137.1, read on the forward strand.
GAATCTCCCTTCACATTCTACGACAACGAGTGTTCCCCTTTCGAGGCCTCAGGGGGATACCGCCTCCGGCTAGAAGACACCAACGGTGCGCTGTACGGCTACGTTTCCAACACCTTCAACGTCTTTGGGGAACGCGTCAAGACCGACGATCTGTCCAGCGCCTTGCGAATTAAATTCGCGGCTCAATCCTCTGCATTCAAGCGATTAGATTTGATCCACCAGAATTCGGCTTCCTTTACTGATCTCACCCACCTTTCTGGTATTGTGGGATTTTCAAACACCAACTCGAATCTCGGACCCGGTTTATACAAGTAAATACAACGCTCCCCTGATTATTTCGCGGTCCTTATACTAATATTATCCCGTATAGTTACGCGTATTTTGGTGCGTCATCTGGCAGTAAGTGTTCCCGACATGTCCGTCCTCCTTGTGCAGCACTGACGATAGGTAGCTCCACCGGGAAGCAAGCCACAACAGGGAATAGACAACACCTTCACCAGGACAACTCAGATTCAGAAAGACGTCGAGTCAGCTATTGTAAGTAACTTGATTAATACTAAGGAGTGGGTCTAGCTAATGACATGACTAGTGGTCAGTTGACTTAAAGTCACTCGAGGTGACTGCTCAATGGATCAACACGGACGGATGTAAGTTGACACATTATGTAATTTTGCTCGAATGAGCGATTTCACGGAGCATTACACTAATCATGCTTGTACAGCTCTTCCTACCGTATATATAGCCGATATTCAGGATGTTTTAGTACTGACTGGCGACCTGGACGCATTGAGGAATACTATTGGGTCACTTAAGGAACTGAAGATGTATTCGGAAGCAGTTAATTAAAGCAATACAGGGTTCAGACTAGCGTAGTATAGTCAAGGAATGTGGTACTTTGCTTCTAGGCGCTTCTAGGCCGAGTCATTGTGCGTTCGCTGAAGGTGTTAATATTTGGAGTTTTGTACATTAGGACCACATAGATCATTGAAGTAAACGTCTGTTCTATTTAGTCTTTGAGCACATCTGTCTTTTTATTTAAACTTTATTCAGATATTCCTTTATAGTAAAAGGCCCCTCGAGTTTGTCGGTCGGACGGCTCGTCTCAATGCCAGTAGTAGATTATGTGTGACAGATATCTTTGACGCACTGTCGACCGTCTACGCAAGGAGACTTGGTACAGCAATCCCATCTCTCATAGCACCAGGTACAATCAGTATTATCCGGAAACCTATAGCTAACCCGGACCTCGTAGATTTCCTTGATGCACAGTTGGTCTTCGGAGCAGGGAGACGAGGTGGTGCAGTCCCAACCCAGGCAGCCCCAAGTACACTCGGATTCGTCGTTGGGGGAGCCATCGTTAGGGCTGGTACCGACTTTGCAGCTGCCCTTAACATACAAACGACGTCCAGAATAGGAAATTGAGGCGCTACAGTCCAAACTGAGGCAACTCCACGTGAAGGAGTCGGGAGTCTCAGCATCAGGGTTGCTGGGCAAGTACTTTGACCAGTCGAGCTCAGTGGCCGAGTTGAATGCTTGCTTCATGACGGACAATAAAATAGGCTAAGGGCCGCTACCATCAACGGATACTCCCTTGCACCCATCACTATCGCAGTATCCATCGTCTTGTTTTGGTGCCATACTTCCTCAAATACGCCTAAAACTACAAGCGAGATCAAAAACTCCCAAAACCAATCACCCATATAATAACCAATGGTATGGCAGTCTCTTGAAATGGAAGTTCGCTATCTGGTGAATAAGAAAAACACACTGCGATTCCCCATGTCGCACTACGGGACCATTATCGGACGTAATGACTTATTAAACCCTTTCGGTTCCCCGCTCGATCTGGACATTGGCGACACCATAATCTCACCCATATCATACAACCCATCCAGAATAATCGCGTCTCCCTCCACCATGGCCTCCTTGTGGTAAACATTGTTGAGAGCTTGCGTGCTATCACGCGTCCGGGAGCCTGGTGAAGGACGAGAACTGCAGAGCATAGCGACTACGACACCAGAATTCCTTTGTGCACAGGCGATGATATGGGTTGGCTCAACCCACGCTTTGAAGTGTGTAACAGTGAGATTTTGCAAATCTACCAGCCACCAAGCAGAATTGAGCCGATCAGGGGTAGCAGCCTTCTGAGGACTGCTAGGATCTCCTCCTCTTATTAGCTGTGGCAGGTCTGAGAGAGCTACCTCCTGATCGAAAAGGAGGAATCGTTCCTTGGGCGGAGCAGGCGATTTCCAGTATTTAGTGATGATTCGAGACGTGGCTGAACGAGCTTTTCGTCTCGTGATCCGACCACCACGTGCGTTGTCAACTAGAATGACCTCGTTGGCTCCCAACCCAGCAATGCGGAGAATGTACTCCATGCTTTCAACATAGACCGAAGTTCTGACTTTCTGCAGTAGCTCATGTATTCCCCAAGGGCCAGTGCTATCAAGTTCCGAGCTGCACAGTAAACGTTCGAGAATCTCCATTCGCCTATTCACCAGGAACGTCTTAGTAAAGGCGTCAAATATGGAGTCTCCGCGGCCTATAGTTGCTCTCTTCGGACAAAAGTCCTGGATCGTATCAAATACCGAACGGGCGAAATAGTTTGTTTTGTAGCGAAGTAAGGACATAAGTAAAAGCAGCTTTCGACGATGCTCGTCCTCAAGAAATAAACATGGGTAGGCAGCCAGAGTGGAGTCTTCACTATGCGGCCAAACAAGATCGACCATTTTGTTTGACGGTAAAGAAAGTCTAGAATGGAGTTCGGCATCCGGAGGATTGTTGTAAAAGTAGACATGGAACTCTCGCTTCGTTGTTGCGGCGACAATGACTGGGACAGCCCTTAAACGGGATAGCCATTGTGATAGCTGAAACTTGTAATCACAATAGCAAGGTCTGACGAGAGAATCACATCCTGGAAAGACGAACAGAAATTCTTGTGCCTTTTGGACGATATCTTTGATGTTGCGGCGGCGCGTTCGAACGCTATCTTCGTCGCGCTCTCGTCCTAGAGCACCCCAATAGCCAAGAAGGCCCAGCCGCCTGGTTTCTGCCTCTGCTATACGTGATAGCGTGTTCATGTAATCGATCATCCCGGAATGGGATCGGGAGGCGTAGTCATGATAATCGACGAAGAGATATGAGGAGTCGCCAGCAGGGGTCGACAATTTATCGAAGTCATCGAACCGTATAATATCAGCCCCGTGTAGCTCCTTTGAGGAGGGTATCCTTAGTACAGAGATCCACTCTGCCTGTCGTGTCGCAGGGTATTCATCCCGAAACGAAGCAATTGAAGAAATTTCCCCTGAAAGCGCTTCTGGGCTCACATCCATCGAAGTGGTTGCTGCTCTAGTGCTGATTTCCTGCGAGGTTGTCGAGGGAGTCACTGCTTCCGTCATGGTTATCTTCTTGTCGGGAGGGCTCCAGCTCCAGGGAACTAATGGTGTCTGGAGATCTGGTGAGCTCTCTGCCTGGGAGAATGGAGCAGGCTCTTCGGCGACCTTTAGGGCTAGATCTAATCCCTCTGTGCTAGATGTCTTCTGCTTCCCAGAATATCGACTAGTCTCTCCACTTCTGTACAGAGGGCTATCGTTTTGATTGACATGATGTATCACTTCTTTGGCTTGAGGACCGCTGTTGATTGAGGTAAATGAATCCCCTCCGATTCCGAGCTTCCTTGGTTGGGCAGCCTCATGCGTTGACAGGGAGGTAGAGGGGCGCACACCTGCGTCAGTGGCAGAACCCTCTCCAACATCAGAATCCTCCTCAACGGTAGGATCATCATCGATGGCAGGATTCTCCCTGACGACGGAAGTTCTTGAGACATCGTTGCTCAGGTCCCTTACCATCTCTGGCGACTTAGCTTCAGTAGTCCATGCTGCAGATGCCTCATGAAGTAGCAAGGCATGGTCAGTCGGAGTCATCTCCCGAGTACTGAAATGCAGCGTCAGTGCCTATCCTTGATGTCCATGAATGGTAGACAATAGAAGCTCACCTCTCTATGCTGGACCGACTTCCTGTCTCCTCAATGAACTCATGACTCTCTAGCCATGTGTGACCGGTTGCCTCTGCGGCCGTGAGTCTCTTCCGTGGCGAAGCCGTCATGGTTTCCTGAATAAAGCTAATGCTGTGTGTGCTCGCACCGATGCTTTTTAACTCATGAACCGGAAGTGCACCGTCCATCATCACATACTCCCACAGGTTCGCGCCAGTCTCAAAGGCTGACTTGTGCGTCAGCATCCGATGTGCGATCTCGCCCAGCGCCCACATATCAATTGCGGAGGTGATCCCCAAGGCCTTGTCCGCAGCCTCCGTAGGGCGATAGATACCCAGCATCTCAGGGGCCATGTACCCTCTTGTACCGATCTCCATGGTTGTCAACGCAGCGGAGCCTTCTACTCGCTTGCTGATGCCGAAATCGCCAATCTTGACCCACCAGGATGGACCTTTTTGAAAGACCAAGATGTTGCCGGGTTTGAGGTCTCGGTGAACAAAGTCACTTTTATGCATGAACTCAAGAGCTTCAACGACTTGTAGAACGATTTGTCGTGCCTCGGTCTCGGGAAAGGGCTTTATGAGATATCGCTGCAGATCCCCATGCTTGAGATACTCCATGGCGATAAACAAGTGTGTGTCGTTCTCAAACCACCCGAACGAGCGTACGAAGCAGTGCACAAACCTCTCATGAGAGAACTTGGCCATGGCCTCGAGCTCGCGGTAGAAGTCAGACACGGGCTCATTGGGGCGTTTGTGGATTTCCTTGATGGCTCGAAGTTTGGGGATCTGATCAGAGGAGCCGGAGCTGTCGATGAACTCCTCCAGCCAAACAGTGCCGAACGCGCCGTTTCCGAGGACTCGTTTCCTTGCCCAAGTTTCTTCCGTCTTCAACCTCCGTTGCCGGGCCGAGGTGCCGACTGCTGTCCGGATCTGCTTGGTCTGGCCGCTGCGGGGATCCCATGTCGCCTCGATCCTGGACTCGACGACGAGGTCCGAAACTCGCGTTTTAAGGGTATCTGGCCAAGCGGCCATGATTGAAGTAGTATTTAGGGCTTGCTTGGGTGTAGCATGAAGTACAAGGCCTCCGTCGCTAGAACCAGTCTAGTATGCCGTCATACTGGTCCTCATACAACGGCGCCTCGGCATAGACAAACAAGACGACAAGTATGAACACCCTATTCCACGATTGGTCATGGAGTGTTCGGCCTTTTGATGTTCCGTGGTAGCGTGTTTAATAATTAATGGTCGAGGGGAATTGCGGAAAAGTTTGGAGTGCCGCTTTTGACTGGCTGGAAATGTACTCCACACATCCTATAGCTCAATTTGAATGCGGAATCTGTAACTCGTGCATATTTGTTTCGTCGACGTCAGTTTGTTGTTTCTTTACTGCGGGAGGCCGACCAACCCCTCATCCTTACTGTGAGCTGGCAACTGAAAAAGTACTACTTAAAGTGTCAGCGAACCGATCAGAAATGACTTAGAAGAGTCCCTCTTTCATGAAACGCTCTGTACTTTGCTGGTCTATCAGATTGTATTATTGCCTTTGGTCCATCCTCTCGGCATATTAGAAAGAAACGTGGTAATAGGTCTTCAATCCTTCCGCCACTACCTCCCCGCCGCCTCCTCCACCACCACCACCACCACCAGCTATTGAGGACTTGAACACCGGCAAAGTCGTGAATCAATTCCATTACTTAGCTAGTGGCCCCACCCCGTCTTATAATGGCGCCTCAAGGGTTTGAAAGATTCCTGTCATCGTTAAAGGAGTATGATAGACTGTCCGAGCTTCAATTGCACTTTCTGACAGTCACCAGTTACTACAACACAGATACTCTCACTGATGCTGTTGTTACCTGCGATGGTCAAGAGTTCAAGGTCCACAGGGTGGTCTTGTCAGCCCATTCTAAGTACTTCGCCACAGAGCTGAATGGCAATTGGAAGGTATGGCAGGTCCTCTCAAGTCCTTTGAATAAGAATTGTCTGCTGATGGTCTTTAAGGAAAGTACCGAAAAGAAGATTGAAATCAAAGATTTTGATGCAAGCGTTGTGGAAGCGATGCTACATTTCATGTATGCGTTCGATTACAGCAACATCTGCGGTACTTCCACCATGGTCTATGATGCCCAGGTCTACCAGATCGCCGACAAGTACGACATTCCGGCGCTTAAAGCATATTCCAGGGACAAGTTCAGCGCCGCCATCACTACTGGCTGGAGCATGGATGACTTTCCACTGGCCATTGCCGTAGCCTATGAATCCACCCCTTCGGCAGATAGGGGGCTTCGCGACTTGGCCTTGGAGACCTCTCACAAGAACATTGACAAGCTCATTGGGCACGATGGTTTCTGTGAACTTCTTAGGAAGACTCCTGATTTTGCAGCCGATCTGGTTCCTTTTCTATGGGGCAGGCTCTTGATGTTGGAATGAGAATTGAGTGATTGATTAAAGAGTGATAACTATAAGGAAGGGTATAAGCTTGACTATATATAGTGTAAAGGTTATAAAGGGATTAGACTAATATTTGTCCTTTTAGCATATTCTACAGTGATTAGTCAGTGGGCGCGCCCGGGTGCCCAACTTAACAGGGAGAAGTTGCACCGTGATGCAAAGCTAGGGTCAAAACACATCTTCCTGAAGAAGCAGATGGGGGTGATTCATGAACGCATCCTCGAGATTAGTGACAGACTCGGCTAATTCCAGAATGAAGGCAATCAGTTCATCGGTGTCGCCGTTGCATTCATCCAGGCCATCGATGAAAAGGAAGAACTTTGTCTGTGGCTGCTTGTCCGGTATCAAACAGTGCAAAGCTTCTTGAAGTTCCTTCAATTTCCACGGGCTATCTTCTCCAAGAAATCCGAAGAGCTCCCAGCGGTCAGGAAAGATTTTTGCAATGTTTGAAGGGAACTGCTTTAAACACTGATACAACAATGTCCGCAAGAGACCCATCACGGACATCTGCATGTCGGATCCACTGTTCCAAAAATAAAAGCTTGCTATGACGAGGTCATAATCATTTTGCCATGTTGGAAGGTATTCACCAGTTTTCGGGTTGCGATAAATGTATTTCATCAGAGTCGACTTGCCCGAACCAGGTTTACCCGTGACCCAATGGATTTTGACATCCTTTGCTTGCCTTGTCCAAGTCCCGCCTCATTGATCGGAGGTTATCTGCAAAGGGATTGCGTGATTTGCTCCAACTCGCGGCGCTCCAAGACTTGGCCATCTTGAGATCGGCATATTTCGACGCCACTGGACACAATGCGACTGGATAGATCAATGACTTGGATTATGCTTGCGGCGACAGATAGGCCTTCCGTGGTCGGCGACTGGCTGATTGAACCATTTTCTTGTATGGATGGCGGTAGAGTCGAAATGAAAAGCAAGAAACCTTTGCAACGCGCTGACAAGGCTCCAGTCGGCTGATATCTGTCTGTCGGCTAACTAAGGAGGAGGGCTATTTGTCCCTCGTCATTCACGTGCTCTGGAATTCAGCCTCACACGTGTAAATGTTGGTCGTAACTGGGTAGAAATTCATAAGAGGCGGTGGCTGTAACCTGCAGGCAGATCTTACACGTCAGCTTCTTGGGTCGCAATGTCACCCAGGGTTGATTTTCTGTTTTCGGAGACGCTTTCGGCCTCCGAATATTACTCAATGTTGGTTTATCTGCTTCTATCTGCACCTTGAAACGCCTTCGATCAATCTGTACAGTCAGATCAGGCATGGAAACATCGACTTAACCTTCATCTCCAACTTGATGTACTTTTCATGCTCGAAATAGATGTTTATTTTCTCCAGTAAATGACATTGATAACGTTGGGATGCGAAGCAGCCATACGATCCGACATTAATTCATAATCCTGTAAACGGGATATTCATCCCCAACACTAACTGGAAATACCCCAAAGGATACGTACGAGTCAACACCCTCAGGCTCAAGCGTGACAAAAGCATGAGCAGCATTCTTCTGCCTCGTGCTAACCCAAAAGCTTCCAGCCGGCATGGTGATCTTCTTCCGCAGCGTCTCCGTCGTGACGGTGTTCAGCGCCACGCCTTCATAGCTAGAGCTTGCCAGCTCCGAGGTAGTGATGTTGAGCGCTTCAACCTGACCACGGAACTCTGACTTTAGTCTCTCCACGTGGACACCAGAAACTTCTAGCCGCTCGGCAACGTCGGCCCACGCGCGTGGGAAAAGGTAGGCTTCGGGCCGTGTGCGAGTCAGGTTCGCTGTCACGGGAGTCATGTTGAAGAACTCCACGGGGACATCTACTAGCTTGCTGGAAGCTAAGTCGAGGAACTCCCACGTGATGTTGGTTGATCTTGGGTAGTCTGTAATGACGATGTCATCGTTGCTGGCGATGAATTTGGCGCGAGCACCTTCGACAATCTCGTAAACGTCTTCCGCTAGATCGGCTGCCGTCTGCACAATCGTTTCAACCATAGTCAGACCAGTAGCAACGCGTCGTTGGAAGTGTTGGTCGGCAAGCATGATGCCTCGAGTCTCTGTCAAGAACATGACGGCTTGGTTCAATGCCACAGACGTGTCGCCGATTCTTGCCTCGGTACCAGTCTCGGCTAAGACAACGGGAGCAACGCCTGGAGTACCAGTGACATAGGGAGCCCACCGTAATCCACGGCGTTCCATCGCAGCCTCAATTCTAGGAGCGAACACGCCTTCTGCAAGCTCCCGGATGTCACTGTGGATGTTGAGGTTCTTCATCGCCGAGAATAGACCGTCAGCTGAGGTGACCCATTGACTGTCAGCGCCGTATGCTCGATTGGCGCTATACTCATGGCAGTCGATACCAACGTGAGGAGCAAATCCCATGACCAACTGCTTAATGTCGCGCGTCTGCTTTCGTGCAAGTTTGGTGTGGTCTCGGTTAGGGTCCAGGTTGGTGGCGAGATATCGTTGGAAAAAGGCCACTCCGTCAGGATTGTACCTGGGCAGCACCATGATATCAAGCTTCTCAAGCAGTGACTCCGCCCAAGTAGAGTTGGCGTCCAGTTTACCCAGCAGCACGAGTAGAGCTTGATCACCTGCGGGTTCGTTTCCGTGTACGCCGCCTTGCATCCAGACCCGGACCTTGCTGGAATTGGCTGCCTCTGGCTTCGTCGCGGCTGACAGGAAGACGTATGGGATGGAGCGGCCTTCTTCCGACTTGAAATCTGGGTTGTGATACGTCATCCATTCATTACGGCCAGCGAGTGTGCGAAGAAAGTAGTCTGGGCTAGTTAGCAACGGTGGGAATCACACATTGGCACGAAGAGTCTGCTTACCCATAGTGGCCTCGTCAGTTGGTCCACTCGTTCCATTCTCGAACTGCTCGGGGACAGAGTCCGGATTGACGAAGGCGGGAGAGTACAACTTGATATCGACATCTTTGAAGTGTGCTTTCGAGGCAGCTTTGCTATCCTTGACCACGACCACCTGGTTGTCGGCATACCGAAACGCAGCCGTAGCCAGGCCAGCGTGAAGCAAGCCGGCAACCAAAGCTTTGCAAAGAGACATGTTTCCTGCGAGAATTTCCGATCCTGACTAGACAGCTTAATTTCGTGAGCAGTGAGTGAAGCAACTAGCAGGGCCAACAATGTCTATTTAATGGGACAGGCATCTGGCGGCCTACCACCCACTACGTACTAAATCTCATCGCATAGATAGAACCGCATTACGTATTCGATAGCGGGCAGAGTTGCGATTGCAACCATGCCAGGGTCATGGTGCGATTCCCCCGCTCAGTCTTAATCCCATTTTAGAAGCTGTGAAGAAAGAATGGGGTTGCCAAGACTTTTGGTAGCTAGCCAAGCAAATTGTTTATCTGGATGACGAGGGAGGTCATGATGATCTTCTACTTAGGCTCACCGACAGTCCGGATAACATGTCCTGGACTTGTTTGCTAGTAAAAATAGAGTGAAGCTAACGGAACTTAATTCAAAGGCCGATCGTGTGGTGATTTCGGTTCTCTCAAAGTCGTAGATATAGCTTATTGCAAGGAAAGCGGGGTTCCCTGGTGTTGAGTGGATGACTCTAAAAAAAAGAAGAAAAATATGCCAAGATGATTAATAAAAGGATTTAGCATATAGCTACGAGCTCATATACTTAACCATATTCCAGAACGCATTTGGGTTGAGATATTGTCTACTTTAGCTATCTGCATACTTGCAGTTGGAGGGCATCTTTTTGTCCTAACTCAACGCTCCTTCGCTTTCAAATATGCTATATCCCATTGCGGCATCCCGCAGTCTTCCATATTCATGTTTAATTTGGCCATGTACGAAGTAATCTAACATGGCATTGTTACGTATCATACAATCGAAGTAGACATTAACACTAGTTTTAAGGCTGATAAGCAACATAGAGCATACTTCACTTTATGAAGGGCAAGTTGTTCATCACATAAAGATAGCGGCAAAGGAGATGACATGACGTAACAGATAACTCGGGCTGGTTTCCATTGTTCTGTATCTGCAGCGTTGATGGAGACTAAAAATAAATTACAAATAAATAACCCTACGGCACGTATCTTTCTACCGATCCTTGGGATCAACTCCGTTCAGATATGTCAAACGCTCCTTTTCTCACTCCCCCCCATAAATCCGAGGACCTCGTGTCCTTTTCATGAAAAGCTTTACAGTTTCTAGGCTACTAGCTTAAATAAGCAGAGCCAAGATGAGCGGGAGGGCCATCAGAAGACCACCGTGCATGATGCTAGCACCGCTAGCCGCCGGAACGGTAGGAGGAACCGGGGCAGCAGAGGGAGTTGAGGCCACGACAGGGGCGGAAGAGGGAGCCACGTAAAGAACGGGGTTGGTGGGAGAACCAGTAGAGGCGGGAACACCGGGGACAGGCTTGTTGGTCGAGACGGTGCCGTTGTTGGCGGGGAAAGGAACGGTCTCGACGGGAACGGGAACGGTCTCAGTGCAAGTAGGGACTTCGGAGACAGGGATATCGGAGCCGGGAACGCCGGGAACGCCGGGGGCACCGGGAACGTCAGGGATTCCAGAGCTGGGAACGTGGGGAACCGACGCGGAGGTCACAACCTGGAAGCCGGAGGTAACGTGAGGAGCCGCAGAGCTGTGGACAGCGGGGATGGAGTACTCGGGGGCAGGAGGGTTGGAACCGGGAGCGTGGGGGACGGACACGGTGGAGACGGGAACCTCAGAACCGGGAACTCCGTAGACCGGAGCAGTCGGGGCAGCCGAGGTAACAACCTGGAAGCCGGAAGTGACGTGAGAAACCTTGGTGCTCTGAACAGTGCCCTCGGTGGCGGGGCAGACGGTGGTTCGGTTGACGATGGTGACAGTAGGCGCGGGAGGAGCCACGTTGGTCGGCGCGTGGAAGGTCTTGGTGGTTCGCTCGCTGCAGGGCACGATAGTGGTCAGAGTATCGGTGATAGTGGTGACAGCGACGGGGGCGGAAGTTGTCTGGGAATCCTTGGAGGCAGAGACGACACCGCTGCTGCCGGCCGGGCAGACATAAGTGCTCGAAACGACGGTGGAGGTGACGACCTTCTGAGTGTAGCGGGCGGGGCAGTTGACAACAGAGGCAGCACAGCTCGTGATGGTGTAGACGTGGGTAGAGGTGACAGTGCTGGTGACGTCGCCAGTGATGCTGCTAGCGCCATAACCGACGTTGGTCACGCTCGAGTTGCGATAGCCCACAGCAGGGGTGGTAATGACGGCGTCCAAGGTGGTTGCCGTTCCAGCGCCGTAGGTCGGGACGGTGGTGACCGAGATGTCACTGGAGGTGGCGGGATCGGCATCTCCGGAGACGGTAGGGACACCGTAGCCAGGAACATTGGAGATAGCACTACCGGAGACAGTAGGGTTGACACTGCCGGAGACGGTAGGGACACCGTAGCCAGGAACATTGGAGATAGCAGTACCGGAGACAGTAGGGTCGACACTGCCGGAGACGGTAGTAGGGACACCGTAGCCAGGAACATTAGAGATAGCACTACCGGAGACAGTAGGGTTGACACTGCCGGAGACGGTAGGGACACCGTAGCCAGGAACATTGGAGATAGCAGTACCGGAGACAGTAGGGTCGACACTGCCGGAGACGGTAGTAGGGACACCGTAGCCAGGAACATTGGAGATAGCACTACCGGAGACAGTAGGGTTGACACTGCCGGAGACGGTAGGGATACCGTAGCCAGGAACATTGGAGATAGCAGTACCGGAGACAGTAGGGTCGATGCTGCCAGAGACGGTAGTAGGGACACCTGAGATGGTAGAGACGACATCGACCTTTCCAGCACCGGAGGTAGTAGGGAGAGTAGTGGCCGACAAGGTACCGGACAAGGTACCGGAAGTGCTGGGTCCAGGGCCCTCAAGCCAAATACCAGTAGTGCCGCGGTCGGGGAGACAGAGCTTGGCCTGGGCAGCGGTGGCAAGCGTGATGGTCAGGCTAGGGGCGAGGCTGAGGTCCAGGATGTCGCCAACCTCGACGTCCAGATCGACGGCGAGACCCAGAGTAAGAGCAATGACTTCAGAGACAGAGACAACACAGTTGCCGGTGTTGACAAGGACGGCAGTGTAGTCGAACAGGCTGATCCAAATGGCGATCTTGGCACCAGCCTCGATCTCCAGGACGGGGATCTCAAGCTCGGCTCCAAGGTCGATCTCAGCTCGCAGGCGGAGGCCGAGCTGCAGGTCGATCTCAGCAGAAAGATCAACCTCGGCGCCAATACCAAGGGGCAGAGCCTTGGCAACCAGTCCCTCGAGAGAAACATCAACGACGTCCTTGCTCAGAAGAGAAATGTCGACGTAAGCATCGGCGCCAAAAGAGATGTAGACACCAGCCGAAAGATCAACGGCGGCACCGACCGCGACAACGAGGTCAAGGGCAACAGCAGCGCCGGCGCCGGCCTCGAGCAGGCCGGGGATCTCGAGCTCGAGCGCGGAAGAAGCAAACAGCTCAACGGACTCATGGACAGCAGCAGAGGCGGAGATGTCGATCTGGATGAAAGCCGTGATGCCTCCAAGGCCAACTCGGACCTTGGGCTCGTGCAGAAACTCCTTCAGCAGCTCGAAAGTGATGTCTCCGGAGATTTGAACCTTGGGCAGGTGGAGGCCGAGGCTGATGGCCGCGGAAACGTCGGTCTCGGGAGCAGCGATACTATGAACCACATTAGCATTAACAAGGCATTTTCAAGATATCATCGAGACATACCCAGCGAACAGAGTGCGGTCCTCCCAGCTGTTAGCCAAGCTGCAAACTGAAGGTGCAAGGCTGCTCTGCTTGTTGACCAGGCCGCCAAGACCGCCAAGACCGCCCAGAAGGTGGGGGGAGGCTTGGACCGAAGCCACAAGGCCTCCCAGAGTAGGAAGTAGATTAGAAACACGCATCTTGATTTTATCAGTAAAGAATGGCTGGAGAAACGATGTCTCCGAAGGGTTGAAAAGAGTGACTAGAATGGACCGATTGGATGACCGCAGCGCTGAGAGGAATCTATTCAACAGCAGAACGGGTTCTATTTCAATAGAAACTCACCACTAGGAGTGTTTAGGGGGTTGTGGATCGTGAGATAGCCAAAGTCTGACCGCATCATTCTGTTAGTTCTTTACTCCGAGCGGTAAGTAAATCGCAAGGGATCATCTCAGGCCGGCTGTCGATCATCATATCAACCCCTTGAAGGACTAGACCCTAGAGCGAGCATTTTGCTCTAGCGCCCTGACAAATAACTGCCGCTAGTCATGTCTCCGAAGGGAGCAACCCTGCACACGTGTTAAAACCGAAGCGGAGGGAACTTCTCCCTGATACTCCGTAGTTGTTTGATGTTTGGCAACGTTCTGAGCCCTTGGCGCGAGGTTCCCTCCCTTGGGCGCCGAGGCTCAAGCGTTCTAGGTCGCTCATCGTCATACGCGTGTAGCTGATTCCGACCCTGATGGCCACCAACCCCCTTTTCTAACCAGCGAAGTAGGACTAGATGCGTCATGAGCCCTAGTGTTCACCTACCGTCGGGTCAAATGACACTGGGATCGTTCGATTGTTCAATTTCGCCCTTCACTGACATGACTCTGCGCATTTGACTAGTTAGCCCCGAGAATGACGAAGTTGATCCAAAGTAGCCCCTACAAATAACGAGCTCATGGTTAAACCTCGAAATACAAACTGAAAATCTTATACTAGCATGCACAAAATGTTTCTTAAAACGCTCAAGTACCTGGAGCGCCGAGGTAGAACACCTTGGTTTAATTAGTCAACTATGTCTGTCACTCTCAGAGATGCACATCCTGGAAGAAATACGAGATTTAGCAAGAGACTGGGTCTGTGGGCCTAAGCAAAACATTGCTCGGAAACAATCCGACACCCGAAAGCCACTTGCAGCAAACCATTTTTTGCAGCCTTTCCTTCTTACTCATCTCCTTAGCTTCCAAGTAAAAGTAATTCATGATACATCGCTCCACAACTTTCCAACACAGTTTCTCCCATGACAGAGATGATTAGTTATTTCATCTGTTTGTAGCCCTCGGTGGAAGGGGACAAGGGGTCAGAGAACTCAGAGAGGTCGCCTGGTCGTGAGATGTTCAATCCTAGTGAATTTAAACCCAGGAAGGTTCGACATTGGCTGACGATGCGGGCTGAAGAACTGCAATACCCATTTTTGAACCAGTGAGCTTAGGAGGCCTAGAGGCTTGATTGCTTAACGGCTTCTGTACTGAAATTATCCCACTAGCTCGTACGGATTTCTTTTCATCTGTTTCGAAGTAGAGGATATTGACGGTCCTGATAGAATTTTTATTCAATAGATTGGCTATAGGGTAGAGAGCGTTCCGTCGAGTCGTCCCGGGGCGAATCGCTGCTCCGGAGATTCCGTCAATCATTGGAGAAGATTACGCTTTTCTCCTATCGTGCCCGGATTGACGGGGATTCTGAGTTCGAGGTCAATTCACGCACGATCTAGACCAGTCTTCGATGGATCCTCACAAGGAAGAGCACAAACCTTCCCGAAAAGGTTGTGTTCGGCAGTTTGACAAGACTTGTTCCCCGATAGAAACCATCCACTGTCATGGATGGTGTTGCCCATGTATGAAGACTCCACAAACACAGGACCTGGCAGGTGCGATACGATTGGTCACTTCATGTAACTAAACCGTTGCCATCCTGTCTATTTTTACTAAGCGGAAAAGCTACACCCCCTGCCAAAGTTCAATACGAGCTACATAGTAAGTTATCGGCGGCCATTCGGGTCATCCCTGTCTACGATGCTTTGGCACAAGCTTTCTCAGGGATTTGTCATATTTTCTGGTGGTGCTGGCTTCATTTACCCTAATACCTAACGCTGCAACAGCGCCTCGTCCCATGGAGTCAGAGGCCGGTTGCGATTTTACTTTGTTCAGAAAGCAACATGAGAACTGAAAGTCTAGGTCCTGGATGCGCCAACGAACTCCCAACGCAGAATTTGAAAAGTTTAGATTTCTACTGCACCCCTTCCGCCTATCCAATCTTATCTCGGCAGTTCGGTGACTGGTGAGCCACAGACTCTGTTCATCGGTTCTATCGTGCCAGTGTCCAACGGGTCTATCGTGCCGCGACGCTCTGTCGTCCGTGCCAAGGAGCTACTGCCTTTCCTGGTCTTTGCGACATCGACCAGGCGGTTGAGGATGCTGAACTCTAGCTTGAGCTTTGTGCTGTAGGCGAGAGCTTTGTAGCTGGTCTGAAGGTCGTACATGCCTGCATATTCGAAAGCCAGGACAGGGGCGTCGAGTACGGCGACAATGATGCTTACGGCAATCAGGTGCCGTAGCATATTTTGGTTTGCGCCTTGCCCAGGGAAAGAGATTATCCGTAGCATTTTCGTTGTCTCGAAAATGTACAGACCTGAGATTGCCATTTCTTGCAGGAAGAAAATGGTGATTTGAATTTTCTCGTAGACGGAGTATGGCTTTATAAATGGGTCTGGGTTTGACGAGTTGGCGCCGTACACTAAGACAGTAGTCGGGACATGTCCTATGATGGCGTTGACAATGATCATGAACAGAACAGCACTCAGCCATTTTCTCTTGTGCAGGACGAGATGTAGTCGTGAATAGAGAACCATAGACTGCCCTGTTACCAAAGGCCACCATCCGATAATAATAAGAGTGACATAGATGTAACCATTCAGAGTAGGTCGGAAGGCTTTGAGCAGGAAACCGATTGCATATGGGGGAATACCCCAGGTCGCGATTATAAAGCTCCAGAAGTAGAGGCCGCTCCGTTTCTTGAACGTCGTAAGGATAATGAAGTTGAGCTCGATGAAGTTGAACAAGGAGATTGCCAGAAAGCATGCAACGACGAAGGCAGTAGATCCGGTGACTGGGGCGTCCTTGGAGATACCCCTGTCGTATGCTGACATCTTCAAGAGGCCGTCATGCTCACAAACGGACTCGACAATTGAGTTTATAGATGCAAGGACGTTGAAGTTGAGTATGTTTTTCACGGTTTACATCATGCCGACCACGTGGTGACGAGCTAGATAGGTGTTAGAGATGGATGGAACGCCACCCCCTCACAACGGAAAGTTCCGTAGCTGTCACTACTCTCACATTGAACTACGAATGGCGTAACTATGAGGAACATGAGTAAAAAAATACCGGTTTGTTCCTCGGATCTCGGCCAAGCGCACTTCGGCAGTTGTCCCAAAGTGGAAGGATACCTGCACGACAAGCCAACCGATGTTTGCAGTGGTCGTTGTTTCCGATCGAGCTATAGAAGCGGCCTTCGTCGATGTCTGCCGAGGTATTTTCGGGTGCTACCAGGCCACATTGGAATTGATGTATGATGGGGCTGACAGTAGGCGGACCTTGCCTGTCTTCTTGTCGTCTAGTTTAAATATGGCTGTGGGGAGAATAATGATTGGGTAACAATTAATAATCCGCTTCCGTTTGTTCAGGATGCTAATTTGTTCGTGAAAGATGCAATGTTACAATCTACAATAGTAACACAAATGGGTGCGATACACGCGCCATACGACACAAACCACCATTTCTAGTTGAAACTTACAGTTAATTTAGTCTATATTAATCTAAAGCCCTCTATGGCCTTAGTAGGTGCAGCTGTATTTACGACTAGACGTGAAACATGGATTCTGGGGATCGCCGGGGTCCTTCCGGTTGGAGCGGGAATAACTGGTGGATTTGAAGCAAACAGGGGATAAGCCCGAGAAACTGCATCTACAAGTCTGTCCCACTGGGGAATGAATGCTCGGATTCTGCTTCAGTCACGTAGGGCTTGGCACTTGTGTGGCTCGGCGAGAGGAGGGCTTCTAATCAAAGACTGTCAAGAAACGACGTTTTGGAGCAGTCTTTCCCGTCTGCTTAATATGCTCTTGAACCCCTCTGGTTCTTCATCGATGAATCTAACCTCCACACCTCCTTGTTCGGCAGAACGACGGAGGTTCCACTGATAAACATCACGGAGTGACGGGCCGAGCTGACCGTCCAACTGCATGAAACGGTGTCACGAGGGTCCTCCGCTTACTGCAGCGTTGAGACCCACCTGAGGGTATTTCCTTACTCCTCCTCCTCCTCCTCCTCATTTCTGCTGAATCTCGTCAGCTCTCGATGCCCCATTCTTTCAACTTTCTGAAGGCGACACATTCGAGTTAGAAGCCCCGTTTCTCTTGATAATTGATTAAGGTATCACCTGCCCTTGCAATCATATTGAAGATCCGTGGTCAAACCCGTCAATCTGTGCCAATAAAGGACGTTTGTGGTGACTAAAGAGAGCATCTTTGTTTCAAACGCATAACGAACACTTGAATCAAAAACTAGACTTTTTTTCCGTCTGCTTCTGAGCCTATCTGCTTCATTGAGTTATTGGAAGGTAAACGCTGCAATGGTTCAACCAAGTGATGCTCCAAGCGCGAGCACAAGAACCACAGCAAATCCGCCGCCCTTCCCAACACGCCAGATGCTTGTTTTGGGTATGTTTTGTGGATAGCCTGATCGTCCATCTCGACTAACTGTAGCTAACCCACCGCTTATCCCAGCATTATGTCGACTTTGTGAGCCCATCGCATTCACGTCGATTTTTCCATACATCTACTTCATGATCGAAGATTTTCATGAAACCGACGATCCGAATCAAATCTCAACCTATGCCGGGATGATGACAACCGTATTTGCCCTCGCTGAATTCTCGACTGGGGCTCTCTGGGGTCGAATCAGCGACAAGGTGGGCCGAAAACCTGTCATTCTCATTGCTCTGTTTGGAACAGCCTTAAGCATGCTCCTCCTAGGGCTTTCGCCAAGTATTTGGACTGCGTTGCTCTCTCGTGTCCTTGCGGGGCTTTTGAACGGGTTTGTAATGTCTTTTTCCTAGCTCGAGCTCATGAGGTTGCTGACTCTATGCCGAAATGATTAGAAACATCAGCGTCATGCAAACAGTCGTAGGTGAAATCATTACCGTTAAAGAACACCAAGGTGACTAAAAGCCCGCATTTTCCTTGTTGAGAATCTTCTAATTTTTCAATAGCTCGTGCATACATGATCATGCCTTTGGTCTGGAGTATGGGGTAAGCACCTTGTGCTGTATTCACATCGCATTAAGCTAACAATTTGCATATCTATAATCGGCCCTATGGTCGGAGGAGCACTGGCTAGGCCGTGTATCAGCTACCCGGACCTTTTCTCGAAAGGTTCCATCTGGGACCGCTGGCCATACCTCTTGCCGAATTTATGCAGCGCGATACTGCTGGTTGTTGGCGCTTCGATCGGCGCTCTTTTCATGCAAGAAACAAATCCCAAGGTGTCACGTCGGGACCCTGGACTGGAGTTTGGAAATTGGATCATCTCACAGAGTTCAGAACTACTTTACGGCTCTGAATCAGTTGATGGCCAGCAAAGCTCATCTGCTCAGCATGAATCAAGTGGTGTTTCTCGGATGATCCAACCACTACCGAGTATTCGAGGCCATTCAAGGTTCGCAAAGAAACCTCAAGTGGTCTTTAATCGGCAGGTTGTCTTGAATATTGCCTCTTATGGAATTCTCGCATAGTAGGTCTTAAAAAATGAGTCTTGCTCACACTGGTACTAAATTTTATCAGCCATACGATGACCTTTGACCAATTATTTCCAATGGTTCTGAGCACAGAGTCACGCACCGACAGACATCTTTCTTGGCCATTTAAATTTGTCGATGGATACGGCATGAACACCAAGGAAGTGGGCTTTGTTCTCTCCGTACAAGGCATATACTCGCTATTCGCCACGGCTTGCTTATTCCCGTTCACTGTCAATCGAACAGGGCCTTTGAAGCTGTTTAAATGGCTGGCCATTACGTATTGGCTTCTGTATTTCTTCACGCCTTACGCAGTTCTGTGCCCTGACAGCCTGAAAACAGTTGGGGTATATGTCATTCTTCTTTGGAGATGTTCCTATTCGTCCATGGCATATCCTGCTAACGCCATTCTTTTGATCAATTCGGTCACGGACATGGGGAGTCTTGGAACGATTAATGGCATTGCAGCTTCTACGGCGAGCCTTTGTCGAGCCTTTAGCCCCGCAGCATCTGGATATCTGTATACAGTGGGACTTGAGACGGGATACGCAGGTCTTCCTTGGTGGTTCAACGCCGCAGTGACGGTTTGCGGTTCAGTTGTGAGCGTCTACTTGATGGACCAAAAGGCCGAGCCCGAGGATGGAGATTGTGATGAAGAGACGGGACTACTCCTTGGTTTATAGTTCGCTAAAGCGTACTCATATGCAGGATACTTAGGGCTTGGGTGAATCTAGTAGAGATATCAAGATTAGGCAAGACACTTATTGATTTATTGAACAAAACGTTATAGCTGTGCTTGGGTGGGCTTCACGGCCTTGCCGTCCTACGGGGGGGCATCTAGTCCATGAAACAACCCGACTAGGGTAAAATTAAGCCATGAAGCAAATCGGTAGACTGAAGAGTCTAATCATTATTTTGTGTGACTTGACATGTTTTTATTTATTTATTTCATGGCATTTCCGCCTAATCTGAACTCTAGGAACCTAACTTCCTACACAATGGGCTGGGTTTATTATTCTCGAAGAGCTGACTTGCATACCTTCCGCCACCCTAACACGAATATCCGTAACCTCCAAGCTACGGAAGCTAATTACATCATGGCCGCTTTGTGAAGACCAGCGGGCACTCATCCTAGACGAGAGTTAGCAGACACCTTACTGACAATTTGTAGCAATATTAGACTTACCATAGGGAACAACGTAGCAAACACTCGAATCTCCTCGGAGCGGCTCGTAGCGTGATGGACCCAATCGACCTCCAACGCAGCTTTGCCAATCATGGCTGCCATAGTAAGCGGAACGTACTTGCGTGCAAGACAGTCATGTGCACCACTGCCAAACACAAGCCAGTTCTTGGTCTTGGACTCGGCATCACCTGTAATCCAGCGTTCAGGATCAAATACATCCGGGTTCGGATATGCCTCTGGGTCGTGGAGAGCCGGGTAACAGGACGGGACAATCATGGCGCCCTTGGGAACGGTGTAGTTTGGAGTGACGGGGAATGCCTTGGTGGCGAGATAGGGCACGAAGATGACGGGGGGACGATGGCGGAGAAGCTCCTTCACCACGGCGTTGGTGTAAGTCAGCTCGTCGAACATGCCCAGCTCGAAAGGTCGGTTTCGATCACCGCCGCGGGCGACGAGGTTCTCTTCTCGGAGACGGTCAAGGACATCGGGTCTTTGGGCGAGGATCTGGAATAGCCAGGTGGTAGCACTGCTAGATGCATCTTGGGACGCGAAGAGGAAGGTAAACATCGTCTGCCCAATCTCGTAGTCGGTGAACTCGCGGATGAGGTTTGTCGGCTTCTCCACGCCCACTTCTCCTGCGGCGATTCGCTCGTTATATTTCTTGGACTCCATCATGTGTAGAACCCACTCGTCGACGATGCAAGTCGGCTCGGCACCCGTGGCCATGTTGGCCTTGCATGCGGTGGCACACTTTGCGAATTCCGCCAGGACGGCATCTGCTATGCGCTTGCCGTGCCAGCACTTGGTACCGGGGATGTAGATAGAAAAGGGAATGTTGACGAGCTCGAGAGCAGCAGTGACGAGGTAGAAGTCGTCAGCAATCCTCTTAACAGCGTCCTGGGAGATGTAATCCCCAAAGAAAGTCCGACACGACAGGGCGCAGTTGATCTCTCGAAAGAACCCCATGAATGGCATCGGCTTGCCTCCGTTGGCTTCGCTGGCGGCAACGAACTTGTCGAAGTAATCACCGTAGACCTTTTCCTGGACGGGCAGGTACATGCTGAGCGCTTTGTTGGTGAAGAGGCCGACCAAGCCCTTGCGGAAGGCAGTGTGGGCTTTTCCCATGAGGAACACCCAGGCCGTGGGACGCATGATCTCGGTGGCCATGGGGACGATACATGGCTTGGCGTAGGTGGGCGACTTGAAGACCTTGTGGGCTGTGTCGCGGTCTGAAGCGAGGACGACGAACCTGCAGGGGAACTTGGTTAGCATCGTCACTAACATCAACGGTTAGTTACGGGTGATTAAGACGTACTTGTGGAAGACAGAGACGCAGCTGAGAGGGCCACTGGCCCATTGAGCCAGGTAGGCGTCGAACTTTGGGTGCAGGGCTTGGACGAAGGGCCCCATGAAGGGAATCTTGAACATGGGTCCCGCTATTGAGCCCTTCCGCTTGATGTACATGACTGGGGTAGTGTCAGCAGGTTATGGGTGTTTTCGGACTTCGAAATGCGTACATTGGTCGTAAGCAACCAATACTAGCAAGACCGTGACAGCCATCTGCGTATTGGTCCAGTCGGAAAGATAGCTTGCCAGGAGGCCATCGACCGGGCCAGGGGTGCCATGCTGCTCGAGGATGGTGTCATTTCCGACCGTGGACGTGATCCTTCCTTCGACAACTGTCGCCATGGTGAGAATTGGAGAGATGACCAAATACTCTGCTGGTTCTCCCAAGATATCACCTGGGCACCGAAGACCTTTTATCGGAATTGGAGGATGGCAGGGGCACGCCGGATATACCGTACGGCCACGGCCTTGGCGGAATCACCTAGTCCGTTGCCCTATGAGAACCATGGCAATGCGACTGTGGAGACGCTGGATCTGACAGACGAGCAACCGGCGGCTGCCGAGCAGATGGGCCATCACAAACACCATGATGAAATGGCGTGAGTCTGCCATTGTCATGGCTCCCGGGTTCAACACGGACATGGAGTAGCCGGTTCAGTACTAGACTCCGATGGCAGCGCACCACGATCCGTCCGCGACGGCTGGAAGACCCCCTGCCACTTGAGCCTTGGCGCCCAGCATGGCATGCGGAGTCTAGTCCTTTTTAGTTCTAGACTCCGAACTCCGTCAGTCTTTCTGTTGCGAACTGGGAATCGTAATCGTATTGTATTAGACAGGCGTCAACACCACGTTTTCGCTTGGCACCCGCGAGGCCTGAAGCTGAAGTGCGCATGTTTAATTGGAAAATCGCAATTGGACACGCGGAGTCTAGTCCTCTTTAGGTTTAGACTCCGAAGCTCTGTCTTCTTGTCTCCTGCGTCACAGTCAATACGGACAATATTTTTGACGTGGAGGTGTGGACAGCCATTTGTATCCAGATAACTCATTTCTTCATCATATTCAACACTTCTTCCCACCTTTGCTGGAAGAGTTCTCCCTCCTGTGGCCGCATCCAAAATATGCTCTTCAACCGCATGAGCACATCTTCCCATGTTTGTAAGCTGAGAGTCATCGTCGCAGTGCACGCCTGGTTCGTGAACCACTGGCGGTCTATTGCGCCTGTGGCAGCCACCATCCCAATAGAGAGGATCCAGAGTCCCAGCGGACCATCGACGTATTTCGTTCGTGCCAAGACTTGTAGGTGGGTCTTGAGCTGGTATATCATGGTAGTCGCCAGGTCCGCGTGTGAATAATACGTCGTTCCGTGTATAATCAACATGTACAGCACCGTCGCGTACCGAAGGCATTCGGAGATGGCGGATAGCTTGGGATCCGCAAGCGAGAACGGAGGTAGCAACAAGAGCTTGTGGACGACGAAACACGTCAAATCGTGGAGTTCGGTGATCGTTAGGCGTGACAAATGCGGCTCGTGAAATATGTTCCGAAGACGGGCCAGAATATTGCTCAGGGCCGGGTCGACTTCGAGTTCATCAAGAATTCGTTGCTGGGGGTCTGGACCCGTCGACACCAGCTGCCATTGAAAGATCGGGCCAATTCCATCTCCAAAGCCAAGATCATCCTGGGTTTCAAACTGAGGGACTCCCGTGACTAGCATAGATACCCTAGATGGATGTTTAGCGGTGAATGCCTATCTTCAGGTGCTGAATGCCTCACCAGGCCACCATCCTTGCTGTAAGCGGACTTGAGCGCTTCAGCTGATTAATTCCGCCCCTGACGCCAACCATGCGTTTCACACCGTCAACGTGCATTCTGGTGGTCTCGATATTTCCCTTGCCATGCTACCGATATCGATTGTTAGTAGGAAATAGACGGCAGTGGTACGTGGGAAGGGCATCCTTACTTCAATTGCAGCCAAGGTGACGACGGAGTTCAGGGTCCCGTCTTGAAACGCTAATGATGAATCCTCGATTTTTCGTCTCACCAGAGACACGGAATCAGCCATGAGAAGGCCGGAAATGGGAAAACCGTTCTGAGCTCGCAGCTCCTCGTCAAGAGATGCCGTCTGTAGCGAAACGTGGAATAATGCTGGGTCTTCCAGGGCTAGGGGCCACCATGAGACAACGAATGGATTCGAGGCTAGGTTAAGGTCTAGGGGGTAGTACTGGAACGCGATGTTGGATAGAACTAGACAGGTTAGTCGCGTACATGAGAGAGTATTTAGGATAGCAGTTACAGTTGTGTATGAGTCGTTGGACATGCATCCGAGGAAGCCGAGTGGGCGGGTAGGAATCAAAGGGATCGAAAGCAGCATCCGCCGGGTTCAACAGCGCAACCGAATTCTCGGAAAGCCTAGGCACGATACTCACATCCCTCCCGACGACAGCTTCACCACTCCTCGCAGCCGGCGTACTGCTCCCTGACGACTCCGATCCCTGCTCCTCAGCGTCCGGCGACGAAGTCAGGGGTGCGTTCGCATACACGCAGCTGGCCTTCCTCTTGCTGCACCGCGAGCACTGGGGCGTGCGGAGATCGCAGCGATGCTTGGCCTTTGCACAGGCGTTACAGGACCGGCGGAGGGTTGCGCGCATTTTCCGGGGTTTGGCGCGTGTGCGATGCTTTAGTTGCTCATTCTGATTCTTTGTGTTGTAAATACGTTTTCTTAAGAGTTGAAGGTTGCTGAGATGCTACAGTAAGACTGGGGAAGGGTGGTGCCACCAAGTGGGGTATGGCTGGGAAAAAGAGAAGACGGGCACCGCGTTTCGCTTAGTAACTGGAAATCAGTGGTGGCTTTGTTAGTTGCGTCCATTGTGATTACTAGGGATGGGAATATTTCTCGATTGAACTGCACCGTTCATCACTCTAGAAGCTCATCTTGTCATCGCCTAGACCTACGCCAGCCGGTAAGGGTGCACAGCACTTTTCCGAGATGACGATATACTGAGAGAGCGTTCCCAACGAACTCTATGAAGCAAAGACACGAAAAATCGGTTGGTTTTCCTCCAAATCATTGCTGGACGGATGCTTGGCGATAACACGACCGCGAAAGTCTAGTCCTGGAGTGGCGGGGCGGAAAATCATCGTATCTGCCATGGTGATTTGAGGTGTGATCTTGGAGAATAAGTTTGATAGTGTGAATAGACTCTCAGTACCTCTTTATCATTTTCGCATTGCACTAAATATTCGTACACTGGCTATAATGCAAAGCCCGCAGCGATAATTGAGGTGCGTCTCGCGAGACGATGAAGCCTATTCTTGGCTTCGGATTTCTTCGGGGTTTCGGGAAGGTTGAGCGACCCGACACAGAATCTCAGGTGCAAATTGCGATTGCGACGATGAAAGAAACGACAATGTGTTTTACTCAGAGGGCATCCAGCAAGACTCCGGACCCCGAGAACGCTAGGTTCTAGTTATCAATAGCTAGTTTCCAACTGGAATAGGGAATGCAGCTGCATTATCCTGCAATATCCTATCTCATATCAGACGGCGGCAATGCTATTTCCGCCAACCTCCCCGTGTGCGAAATTGCGTCACTTAGCTACCAGGATTCGATCAATTCAAGCTCTGCGCGATCTCTTATTCGTGCTAAGGCCTCCTTGTTTCGGCAGTTGCCGCTCAAGTTTGACGATCCGATCGGCGCATGCTCGAAAGACGGCCAAGGCGAAATCGCTGACGTCGTCTAGCTCGGAAAAGCTCGGGGAACCTACAAGCTTTTCGATGTTCTTTGCGGCGACCGAAACGATGATATCTTGCAGCCTTCTGTCTGCAGTCGAGCCCCAAATCGTCTTGGCGGCCACACCAAACGAGTTCGCTGAGCAGCTGGAAATGGCTCGGAGATGAGCCTCGATTCGCGAGTTTGCTAGGTCTGCGAGTTTCGGAACGTTGTAGAAGTCGGCAATCGCGTTGACTGCGGTATGGTGGAGCATTTTGCGCTTGGTGTTTTCGGGTGTATACCCTGTGGAGGCTGGCAGTTGTTAGCCGTGGCTTCAAAGTGGTACTTTTGGGAAGCACTAAGCAACTACCTCGTGAAGCTGAACCCGAAGCCCGCGGCTGTGAAGTTCCCCCATATTCACCCGTGTACATGAAGCCAATCATACACTTGACGATAGTGCGATCAAAGCCCTTGATCTCGAACGTGTTTGTGAGGGCTTCCTAGGCTGTTTTTCAATCACCAGCTTGATGAATGGGGTCTGCCTAAGACTAAATACCTTGAAATCTCCTCGAAAGGCCGCAGCGATGACGGGTGATTGAGTGCAAACGACGGCTTTGTGCACTCGGAACTCATGGCCCTCGGCGATTATGAGGAGATCACTGAAGTCGCCGGATTGGAGCATCTGTTTCAGCACAGTTGACTGGCCGGTGGATGCCATGGCGATTCGGTGAGCCTCTGGACGAAGGAGGAAGGTGAAAATAAACAGACAAAGCACAGGATATGGTGGCTTTAGGCAATAAATGGACCCCGCAGATGGCTGAAACCAAACACGTGACTCACAGCAAACTAATTGGGAACCTGGCGGTACTAAAAAGCAAAAATAAGGTAACTTGTCACTGCTAATAGAAAGGCCTTTGCGGATATTGTCACATGTGTCTGCATGACTGAACGTATCTTTCGACAAGTAATACATTTATAACTAGAGATATGGAAGATATCTTGGCTAAGTAGAGCCGTCTATGGAGAGCAGCTATGCCCACTTGATGGCAAAGTTTATCTCATACTCCCATCTCGGAAACCGTGCATTGACCTCTCCACTCATCATACCATAAACACAACACTCACCCACGAGCTCATCGTTGTCATTGTTAACCGACCGAAGCACGTACGGGACTCTGCCACTGTTGAAAATGCAGACCACGTCTCCCGAGACCGCGGATTTGTGAAGTGCAGCAAAGTCGCTACACGTGGTGATGCCGAATCGGCGGGACTTGTATCACTTGTTCATGCTAGATTGAACCACTATATCGAGCAAAAAGCTCTTCGCGGCCGTTTCTTTGTCGTCCGAACTAACGTCTTTCAGGCTTCTCTGCATAAAAGTCTGTAAATAGTTATCATGACCCTCGACCGCCTCGGAGGAGCCACCTGAAGCTGCTCTCTCTTGTTTGTTCATCATCCGGGCGTAACTGTTGGTGGAATCTCGGGCTCACCGCCTACACAAGGAGTCTTGAAGCGATGCCAAGTATTGAGCTCGAGTTGCCTTGCGGCTGGTATCGGCGCCGGCGGAGGGGGCCGTCGTCGTCCTGGAGCTTGATTCCGGGGCAGCCTTCGAAGACGGCGAAGACGGCGACTACAGAGGAGGATTAAGATTCGAGGGTCGAGACGTTGATAAAGGGTATGCTTGCAACGGCAACGCCGAAATCGGCAATAATGGAAGGCACTGGGTCTGAGGCGGAGGCTCTGGTAAGGACGACAGAGGATGTCAAGCTGCCAGAAAGGAGAGCATCGGGAGTCGAGATTTGGCCGACGGTGGAATGGACGGTGATGGGCAAGAGTTGAGCTGAGATTTCGACTCATCCGCAGATCTGGTTCTTATAGACGGGCTTGTGGAGAGAGGCCGGGATAGTGAAGTCGAGATATTTTGCCATTGCCACAGCGGAGGAGGTCAGTCTAGGCTGTGCAAACCAGAGACTTCGAGTAGATGGAACTGATTAAGAAGCGGGAAAGATGATATAGTAGGAGCAACAAGCTAGGGAACACTATCTGTTGGTTTTGAGTCACTTGGTGCAGCGCCAGGATGAGCCAGTAGGTGAGGCTACAAGGTAGTTTAATCTGACGGAGTGGCCAACACGTCCGAAACCAGCAACAGAAACCCCGCGTGCAAATCAATGACAATTATATCAACACCCAGCCACATCAGCTCCATGTCCTACATCGCCATCGGACAGTGGCACGGCTCCCTCGTCGTCTACACCTACTCCGACCGACCCGGTGACATGGCCTGGCGTATTCCCGTCATCGCCCAAATCGCCCCTCCGACTCTACTCCTTGTTGGTCTAACCATCCTCACTGAATCTTGCTCATGGCTGCTCATCCACGACTGCCCCGAAGACGCCAAGAAGCCCTACATGCGCTTCAACGGCCCAAACTTCGAGGCTGACACTGTCGTCGCCGTAGCTACACTGACTATCTGCAAGGAAGAAGAGGAGACGGCTGGAGAAGGCAGCTGGATGCCACCGCTGTCCCGTTTATGGTCTTGTAGGTGGTGCCATATCTGATCAACAGCGACCAGCTGAATTTCGGCGGCAAGAGTAAGTACACTCCCTGAAGAATGAAAATTCGTCTAACAGCTTCTTCAAGTCTGCTTCATTTACTTTGCCTTCTCTGTGCCCATATGCGTCTATCTCTACTACTGTCTCTCAGAGATGAAGGGTCGCAACTACGCCGAAATCCAGGAGATGTTTGATAAGCGCGTGCCTACACGTTAGTTCAATAACTATGTATGCAACTTGGAGGACCGGGTTGTGGCCAACAAGATCGAGCTAGACGATATGAGGCTACCGAAGTGTAGGATGCTGACTTGTCTTGTTCGTGTGATTGCTGGTGTTGGAATGTGGAAGAAAATAACGCTGAAGCGATTGAGGCAGTAAGGCCAATGTCGATAGCTTGGGTATCAGTTATGTACGACCATATCAAGATGAATAGACACAGGCATATCAGTCCAGAGTACTTGTATATTCTGCAATGCTTTCCTGTCGGAAAATACAATTCAAATATGATTGATGAGGGCCAATGGAAACTCTTCCGACGATTTGTGATGAGTTACTAATTCGGATGTCTTGAATGTTGACTCTGCTACGAGTGCCACGAGTTGCAGTAGGGAAGTCCAACATAAACTTGAAATAAATACGAAAAGAAAAGATTGTTCCCAGATGGGATAAAGTAAGGTCGACTCCATTATTATTATTTTTGATTTCATTCTGATTATGCTCCCATCGCTTTCATCCAGCTAATGCCACTTTATTCTTTCATCGT
The DNA here is from genome assembly GCA_003385265.1 of Neonectria hederae. Taxonomy (NCBI): domain Eukaryota; kingdom Fungi; phylum Ascomycota; class Sordariomycetes; order Hypocreales; family Nectriaceae; genus Neonectria; species Neonectria hederae. The sequence goes on from QGQB01000137.1 coordinate 88,673, forward strand.
GGCTCTCCTCACTGAGCACACCCGACAAACAGAAAACCGACCCAAAAGTCTCAAAGCTTTAAAACGGCCGCACTAGACACTCTTCTTGCCAGCCACGCTCTTCTTAGAAACCGCACTCTTCTTGGAAACCACACTCTTCTTGGGAACCACGCGCTTCTTAGGAGTCGTGCTCTTGGGAGTCACGCTCTTAGGAGTCACACGCTTAGGAGTCTTGATCGGAAGGCGGAACTTTGGGGGAACGAAAGGAGGCGACCCGGTGGAAGGAGGCACCGTAGGAGGAGGTGGCGGCGGCGGAGTGCTCTTGTCGGGGACCTTGGTGTCGGTCTGCTGGCGGATAGGGAGACGGAGACCAGGTTCGCGCTTAGGGAACTCCTCGAAGGAGGATATGTGGCGTGGTAGGACAGGTACGCAGGGGGCGGCTAAAGCGCTGCCCACCAGACAGGCGCAGATGAAAGAGATGAGCTTCATTTTTGTGTTGGGTGTTTCTGTTGTGTGTTGATGATGAAAGGTGGTTGGATGTTTGAATGGAATGCGATGTCTTTGAATCCGAGAGGTTGGTTTGGCTTGATGATGGAGTTGTTGCAGATCAGTCGGCGAAAGTCATCTCCTTATACACAGTTGAAACATTCAAGCTTCTTTGTTTTGCTAGGACCCTAGCACAGCTTCGGAGGATAGGTCTCGGTGCGGACCGCATCCGAAGACAGGAATGTGCGCTAAGAGAGCATTCCTGTTTGCATACCTCGGAACCCCGGGTGTGGCTTCCTGCTAGAGTCCATAGCTTGTATAAATAGCGCCTTTTCCGACCATAAAGTTACCGTGTCGCCGCCACCTGTGCGGGTATAGAGAGCGATACTGCATTGAGAATTAACTTGAGCCGGATAACGCCAACGGATGGGAGGCGCGGGGACGGCCTCTATTAGTGGACGTGGTTGATGTTAAGGTAAAGTGAGGATCATGATTTGGATGGTTTCGGACGTTGGGATTACTCGCATGATGGGTTAAGCGATGCGGCAGGCACAGCTACTAGCTAGCTAGGTAATTAGAAACAAGGGTCTAGGCCACTCTACTATAATAGATCGACGGTATTGGCTTGAACGAGGTAGATTGCCTTTCCTCTAACACCAAGCTATCTTCTCAAGGCCATAGTTTATGCAGCCAGCCCCCGAACCCCTGAACCGGGTCCCATTCGAGTGTAGGAATGTACCCAGCTTCTGCCCGTGGAGAGGGGCACATCTCCTCGTCCCTGCAGACCTCATTATTCCATTTGTCCGAGCCCTTACACTGACGTTGGTAAGACGTTCATGCGTGAGGTGGGAATTCTACCTTTGGATCCACGCTAAGTTATCTGCGATCATACTCACATGAGCTGCAAACAGTTGCATCCATACATGTCAGGATGGAAGTGATGACGAGGGATTATCCCATGTCTCCTCCTTATAGTCAGGTGTAGCAATCATGAGCCCTCAAATTTAAGTATAAATCATCCCTTTGAGCCAATGGTTTCTCTCGAGTAACTGTTTTCGCCGTCTCCTCTGTCAGTGGCTGTGGCAGCGCATTCCTATACTGGCAGGAGCAGCTTTCTATTTGGCGCACACAGCGTTGGGAAAAATGATAAACTTCAGGGAACTACATCATAGGTGAACTATATCAAATTGTATGAGAGCAGACGCGGTGACTCAATTTATATCCTCCGTCATTCTGTAGATCTTGTCCAATTTAGAATGCTAAATACAGTATCGCTACCCGATACCACGTCACTGGACGTGCTTCCGCAACCGGTTCATCACGGATAATCGAGCCGGTGGCAGAAATTGGGAGCTGAAGCCAAGGCTTTGGGTGATTCTGCTTGATCAAGCTTCTGCCAAGAATGTGCCTCGTTCAGTTCTCCACAATAGGTCAAATGACCTGGAAGTGTAGAGTTATGTAGGACATCCTTTTCCAATGGATGAAATATGGCTCAAGTTCTTGCGACTACAAGAAATGCCAATAGCATTTCCATTATATATCGGCCGAGTCCACCCAAACGACACGACATATACGCTACGCCAGTCTAGAGGAACCCCGACACTTGATGTCGTCCGATTTTGGAAAAGCCGATAAAGCGATACGCGGGGAAGTGTGGTGTAGAGTGAGACGGGAAGAGGCCAGCCTCACTCTCATACAACCAGCACCTGCATTAGATCAAGCCTTACGGGTGAACAGGAGATGAGGCTAGAGCCGGCTACTCCGATGAAACAGCAAAGATCGGCCTCGACAAGCTCAACCAGCTCTAGAGGCGCAAAAAAAAGCCCCGATCGAACTTAAACCATCTGTGGCTTGCCTCTCCATCACAAGCGAGATCCCCGGAGCATGACCGAAACCTTGTTCTTAAGCTAGGAGGTGTCCAGACTACGAGACATGTCGGCCTGGCCGTGTGACGTTAGTGAGGGGGATGACTGCCTCTTGGATCACTACATCCAGCTGTTCTCGAGGACGATCCATTTTTTTCAGGTCCCACGAGCCCGTTTCTAGGCATCTTCCTCTCGCTATCCATGCAAATCCAGACGGTTCTGGACGCGCTGTTGGCAGTCAGTGGTCCCCAAACTTAGCATAATGGCGGTTTTTCGTTTGTTGGCATGACGCTGAAGCTCGGGAAGACCTTGTGAGGATATACGGGCACATCGAAGACATCCCCACTGAAAACGCATCTACACCGCATATTGCACAAGGGCCGGCGTCATTTGAAGAGCAATCCCGCGAGAAGACATCTTTATGCGTCGTCTTTCAAGCTCTGTTTTGCTTCATCTTCACGAGAAGCTGGCTGACCAAAGGTAAAGGAATGGGTCTCCACATCTTCAATTCTTCACCCCTTGTTGTTCCCCGCAGCCCCAGCTCGCCATCGCGATGGAGCGTGATGAGAGCAGAACCGAACACGTGTGGCACGAAGTGTTCCAATTTCTGTCCAACTTTTTTAATATATACAACGATCCTGTGCAGCCCACTTCATAAGGAGGCCAACATTGCTCAGCTTCCATTTCGGCGAGACAGCGCCGTACCTACTTGACTATTGGTGCCAGAAACGGCAGTTTTGTTGCGGGTAAAGCATCAGCTGCTTTTACTTTTCGCATCTTATCGTCAAGATTAGCACTGGGGATCGGTGCGTGCCGGAAGCGGACATTGTCGTGTGGGGTTGATGATTAGATTGGTTTGCGAGCTCATGCTTCTCCCACCCGAGAACAGACGATTTCACGGGCGGTACTCGTCAAACAGAATTCATTTTTCCTGGGCGTTGCTTTTCAAAACTTGAAAGATTCCACCCGTGTCAGTATAGGTTCAGGGTCATGGTTCTAACCAGTATCGTACAGCGGCAACAATATAGAAAACAATGTGTTAAGCGACGCACACTAGGACTCGGTCAAGACGTCGCCAATATTTATCCAGGATTCTCCTATCATTGCCTCCTGAATGTACCCAATCATCTTGCTGGACCACTTTTCTACTTCCGCCTCATTCACTCTACTCCGCAGAGCCCTGCCTTACTCTAGGATGCAACTCAGCAATATTAGTATTCGCAGGAATACGAGCACGTTGCAACGAAATATCGTAATGATGGCGGTGTATCGAAGCCCGGTAAGATTCGACTTGTTCTAGACATTGGCGTCTGTAAGCTGTCAAGGAGAAATTGTCTCTGGGTTGAAGGACATGACAGCGGTAACTCGCTTTAGCATGTAGTGACGGGGACAGCCGTGGGCGATATATCTACCCTACAGAGTAACAAGACACATCCATCTCAATATTAGTAGTTATTCATAGATCGTAGTAGTAGTGATATTAGACACCAACGACTCAGCGTGTTCCTTTCTTTCACAAACATTCACCCAAAGATGTAGCATAACCAAACTTGACCGAAACCGGTTATTGCAGCCGCTGGATGTATTCTTCTTGGAAATCCCAACATCGCGATAATTGACACAATCCTAATATTGCTGCTTACCCTGGACCGTGGAGGTTGATCTAAGAACTAGTGATCCATTTGTAGTATTCCAGGCGCGAGTAAAGAACTAGGCAATCAAACCGAGCCAGAAATTGGCTATTCCAGACGCAGAGTGTCGTGGTTCAAAACGGCTCAGATTAAGCGATTATATTCCAGTCTATCATGAGCTGTGTTGCCGGGCTTTTCTCGATTATCTTTAGTTAGACCGCCGACCTAAAGACACGACCGAGATAGCACTAGGGCGATTCAGAAACGCTCTACTACGGCTAGTTGGATCCTCTCTTCAACGCCCACTTTTGCGAGGGGGTTGGATCCCTCAGATAGCGCGAGAGTCTAGACCAAGACAAGACAATCCGCGAATCCGCTTTTGGGCCTTCAGAAGAGGGCTGGACGATCAATTCGTGCAATAATGGAAAGACACGGCTGACAATCCCGCATCTCGAAGCCAAGCTCCGTGTCGCAGCTTCCAGCACCGAAGTCTCCTGCACCCAACAGCGACTCTCGGAGCATTCTCAAGCGCAACCTGCACAAGTTCAAGCCCGTCAAGACCCAAGCTCCCTTCCCCACTTCGCGCCTCACCGTTTGGACCGCGTTGATGCTACTCGTACACGCTGGAGCTGGTTCTAGCCCCGGCCAGAGAGGCAAGGCGAACGGGCTAGTGGCCATGCTCAAACGCTTGAGTGGGCTGACCGTGCCTACTATTGCGGCGTATATTGGCGTCAATTCGGATATGTCCTGGATCCTTGCGGCCTTATTCATTGGAGTGGGAGAGGAAAGCGGCGGCCTGAGTATCGTTATCAACAAATTGTATTCGTGGCTCATCGCTTGCACTGAGATTCAACTATTCTACATAAAATGATCCTGCTGATAATTACATGTGGTAGCCTCGTGAGTCTAAACTCCCAGCAGCTCCAGAGTTCCGTGGTCAACAATAGCAGCCGAGTACCGCTCGCTAATAGCAAAGATGACATTATCAGGCTGCATAGCCTTAGGTGTCATGGCCCAGAGGAAACCCTGCATGGCGTAGCGGCGGTAGTCATCCCAGACGTCAGCCTTGGACAGCTTAGGGCCTCCCTCGGCGTGGAGAGCCCCTAAATAAGCCTCGACCAGGGGTCCTTCGTGCGCGCGGCGGTCTTCAACGGTCAAAGCGCCAGTGAGGAAGTAGACGAGATCGAGAATGGCGGGACCGTATTGGAGACCCTGCCAGTCGATGAAGCCTGGCGTTCCGTTGTTGGCGATGAGGGTGTTGCCCACGTGGTTGTCGCCGTGGATGAGCGAGTAGAACTTCTCATCCGAGTCGGCGTGCTTCCAAAGAGCCTCGAAGCCTCGCTGGACACGCTCTCGGTCTAACAAGGCCTTGGCAACTGGAGGACGACAGTCCTCGTCGAAACGAACATTCCAAGGCTCGGGCTTCAACAGAGCGAGAACGATAGTGCGCACCGGGTTCGCCAACTTCTTTCCATCAGTGCCAAACAGCCAAGGGTATTTCTCCTCCTTGGTGTTCCAGGTCTTGCCGTGCAAACTGGCAAGCTGCTTGAGCGCATCCTCCACCTGGCTGGGTTTCCAGGGCTCCAGCGGCGTGCCAAAGGTACACTCGTCTGAGACGTCGGACATGATGAAGACGCCCTGGCCGTTGACGGTGTCAGTGCCGGCGAACCACGTCTTGGGCAATAGCATGCTCGTCAGGGGAGCAATGTAGTGGTAGAACTCGGCCTCACGGCGATAAGTAGCGTCCATCTCGGGGAAGGCCTGACGCAGGGCCGGGTTGAAGCCGCCCTTGACACAGACGCGGGTGGGGATCTCGGTCTGCACGCCATCGGCGAAGACGAGATCTAGGAACACCTTGGACGAGGTGCCGTGTGAGACGCCCGTCTGCTTAAAGCCCTTGACGGGCACATCGAGGGCCTCTGAGAGCCACTCGACGGTGATGTCTTCAGGGGTCACCGGCAGGGGTTTGTCCGAGTCGAAGACGCTGCGAGGGGCGGCAGGACCCTTGACCAAGGAATTTGTCATTTTTGGAGAAGACGAGGATAGGTGATTGTTCGTAAATAGAAAGCTGGGGGGCGTTTGGCGAAGGGAAACTGTATTTTCTCTGGGAACTCCTGGGTTGCTGGCAGTCATTTCAGCGCTGTGGAGAGTATTATATACCTCTGTCCAATGCGGACTCCGGACAAGATGGTGATGCCGCTCGCTGGAGTAGGGACAAGGCCTGCCCTTGCGAATGGCTAACTGCTATTCGCTTAGAGTCATCCGCAAGTCATGCTCCTCCGAAGTTTATATTCCTAGGCGGGCCGGGGAACTAAGTATCCTGGTCGAGTTATCTCCCTGGCCATGCATGCTGGTGGATACACAGTAAATGGCTACGTCGTACGGAGTACTGCGCAGCAGAAACCTGTTACCACGCGTCTCAGGCGGCATGGACCCTGTTGGTTGCATGCTAGTCAACTAGTCTAGGAGCGGGACACCGTTAGCCGTTGCTGTGGACGGACTGTGGACTGACTTGAGTGTCCTGCTTGACACAATCGACCCATTTGTCAAGGTTCCCCACAGGCCGTTTTCGACTTTCTGGTTGCACTCCAAGGAGCGTCGGCTTCTGCATGAGAAGGCTGAGCTGCGTGTTTTCCAGTCTGTCGGGTCCAGCCACTTCCAGCCGCTTCACAAAACAAACGAACACGGCATGTGTCTGCAAGCCCCTGTGGGACGGACAGGATGCCGGCCAAGCAACAGCTACAGCAACAACCAACAACCAACAACCAACAGCCAACAGCCAACAGCCAACAGCCAACGGCGGGTCGTGGCAAGCCTGTAAATAGGTAATACGACAAGTCGTAAGCCCTACGAATCCATAACCTACCTGGCTTAGCCCTCTCGCCCCGCTCGTCCCGCCCCGTCCCTGAGACGAGCCCAAACTAGCTCGACAGCAGCACGGCTGGGATTGGGCTCTTGCGATCTTCCACTTTTGTTTCCCAGACGGGTAGCCGACGTTGAGCCGTCTCCACGCCTGCAAGAGAGATAGTGTTCCGCGTCCCCGGGCTGCGAATTCCTTTTGTACTAACTTCTAACTTAGTTCCTTCGTTCCTACTACTCCGTACGCATGTACTCCGTAGGGATCTGGAATCCTGACCTGAGCCCCTAGCCTCCAAGCTGGCCCACAAACTCTGAGACATCAGACCCTCGGACTGGGATCCTTTCGCTTGGACAGGGGTCTCATGTAGAAATGCAAGGAGAGGGCATCCACCGACTCGGAACCTTGCGAGCAATATTCGTAAAGCAACCTTCTCACCTGGAGGCACGCCATGTCTCCCCCGACGCTTTATCGCCGCTTCGAATTGCCGTTTGGGAACTGCCGATCTCTCGGGTTGCTGATGTTCTTGGCCATTTGCAGTGGGCCACCGACCCCTTGGACGCAGACCTGCCAAGACATGTTCCTTGGCTTAATGCACTCTTAAACCACCTTGTTTGCTTTCCCAGTGACTCGGGTCCTCGTCTACATAGTACGCTCATTAATCGTTTCGTCGCAAAAAGAACCAAAGAAAGTGGTCGCTGGTCCGGCGCTTCTTGTTAATTACCCCTCCAATGCCTCGGAATTGACGACGACCCAACACTCGTTAACGCAGCCGACGCGAACATCTTGCAAAGATGGCCGACGCCAATGTCGACATCTACACTACGCCAGCGATCCCGCCGCCCGATGGCGTCACACCCAACTTCAACCGGGGATGGTCTGACGTGCAGATGGCGACCATTGTGGTGTTTGCGGTCACCTACTTCTTCGCCACCCTCTCCATGGTGCTCCGCTACATCACCAGTGGCGTCATTGTGCGGAAATGGGAGCTGGATGTTGTGCTGATTACTCTGGCTTGGGGTACGGCTTTGGGGTTCTTCATCTCTGTGTGTTTCTGCATGCAGTACGGCTGGGGACAACATGCTTGGGATATCACACTTGCAGATGCTATCCAGTACAACAACGTAAGCTGCTGGTGCGACACCGCATTGAGAGATAACACTAACTGACGGATGCAGTATCTACTCCCAACAACACTAACGTACATGTGGAGCCCAACCTTGACGAAGCTATCCATCTTGACCGTCCTATTTCGAATCAGCCCTTCATTATGGTTCCGAACCGGCGTTTTTGCTATCGGCGGTTCCCTCCTTGCCTACACAATCACCTTCACTGCCCTCCTTACTGGGCCTTGCAATCCAATAGATACTGGATCTGGCACCTGTCTTAGAAACCTGGCTGTCGCCCAGGTGGCCTTGAACATCTTTACCGACTTGGCTATTATTATTCTACCCCTTCCGACGCTCTACAATCTCCAGATTCGGTTCCGGCAGAAGCTGGTGGTTGGCGGTATTCTTTGTCTTGGGTCAGCGTATGTATATCCGTCATTACCACTGATATCACTATGCTAACATACGCTCGCTTTGTAGTGTCTTGGTTGCGTCCGTCGCAAGAGCCCCTTACGCCAGGATCTTGGCCATCAGCCCGGACTTCTCTCGCAAGCAAGCCGAGGCGGGCGTGTGGTCAATAGTCGAGCTGAACTTTGGCATCATCTGCAACAACATGATGCGACTGAAGCCGTTCCTCAACCGCTACCTACCCCGACTGCTTACCGTTCTTGGTTTCTCCTCAAAGAAGACCTCCAAGAAGGGCGAGAGCTCAACAAGGGGTGATAGGAATTGGCGCCCTGGCAAGCCCTCTCACAGTTACCAACTGCGCAGCTTGGAAGGTAGAGAGTCCGGAAGCAAGTACCCTGGAGAGACCATCGTCGATGAATATCCAATCGACGGTTCGGACAAGGCTGTGTCGGGCCAGACCGGTAGCATGGAGAGCATCTTGAGGCCACAAGGGAGGGCAGATATCATCTAAGACGCTTGATGCGTCCAACAGATTCAGTGCGGCTGTATATTATGATGAAAAGCATACCAGAAGTGGCTACAATACGTAATTGGCTATTCAATAGTCACCCTTTGTCTATAACGCCGAAAAGAAGGCCGTCTCTCGTATTCGAGGACGCTACGATCAATGAGCCCCATGGGTTCGTAAATCTCAATTAATTCATGTGCTAGTCTAGTAGAATGGATAACTGTAGAAAGAAATGCGACGTCTGGACAAGCTTGGTTAAACCCGGCGCTCTTACATTCGACTGCTGATGCTCCTTTACTCCTCATACAACGCAGTCTGAAGCAACGGAGAATCTTACATGACAACCAAAGCTGCAACATTGTGAATTCTGCTCCATGTCGATATCACGCGCCAGCACTTCATTCCTCTATCTAGGGATCAGTCCCACAACCGAAGATAATACACGGACCGTTTTTTCATAGTGTAACGAGCTACATACACTAGCGCTTATCTACTGCGCAGTGGGCTACCGATCAGGCCATTCTCCTGAAATTCCCTGAATGAGGCGCGTGTTATTACCATTTCTTTGCAATTGCTAGTCGGTTTCGAAGCTTCAACCTACGGAGATTGCCCGCTTTCTCTCCCAAGTCATTCTGAATTAGTTGAGCAAAACAGAACAGCTTCTAAACAAGATTGGAGTAAAGCCAGACAGAGAAGATTGTCATTCAAACAAGCACGACGCAATCCCCGATCCTAGTATGGGAGGGCCCAATCCCAAACCGAGGACACTGGCGTCCGTCGTTGAGCTTGAGTCTTGTCTCCGGCTGAGTCTTAAGGATAGCCGATTATCTGGCTGCGCTGCAGTTATAATGCATGCATAATCTAACCTGAAGAGAAGCAAAAGCTCTAAAAATGGAATGAACTTAATTGTCTACTCTATTTGTGTACCTAAGAACCGAAGAAACCAGCTGAAGTACTCGCGATGGCCGTCTCAAGTCTCCGCCCGAGGCCTAAATTCCTCCGGGGTGTCCTCCTGATGTCGCCAATCCGATTGAACCACCCCTGGAATGTCTTTGAGTCTTTGATGAATAGCCTCGAGCATGGGAAACGCGCTTGTGTCGACATCCCACCGCAGGGCAGCCTCCACGGCCGGTGCCAGTGCCACATCAGCTAGCGTGATGCTGTCGCCAACGCAGTACTTGCCAGCGCATGTTTGCAATACCGATTCAAACGCGGAAAGGCCCGGGACCATTTGTTCCTTGCACCAGTCCGATGAAGAAATCCCAACTGTGCCCACGCGTCGGAGCACGGAGCGGTTCGTTTTCGGTTGGATATCAACAGCCAGAATATTGACCAGGTCGCGGACCAAGGCGCGCTGTAGGGGTTGGCTCAGCGGTGGGAGCAGCGGTGGAAGATGAGGGAATGCTTCTTCAAAAAACTCGAGGATTGCAATTGATTGCCGGATAAGCGACGTGGAGCCATTTGGATGGTGCACTAAGAGCGTGGGCACTGTGCCTGAAGGGTTGACGTCTGACGTATACGAAGCATCCTTCTGTTCGCCCTTGAAGAGGTCGACATATACAAGCTTGAGTTGGATGCCTTTTATAGCTGCCGCGGTCCGAACTCGGACGGAGCATGAAGAGCGGAAGTTTGTGTAGAGCGAGAGTTCAAGCGCTTGAGAAGCCATGTCGTAGTGTATTAACAAGAGTAGAAATCAATCGTTTCCGTGATACCGACTGCGGGGGCTTTGAGTCTGTTCTCATAAACTTATTTCCGTTGACCGATAATAGCCGGATGATAGATCGCCGCTTCTTCCGGGACGCCTTCAAGCGGACACAAAACGGAGGTGGGTCAGCAACTGAACACTGCGGCTTCGGAAGTGGAATCGACGAGCCTGTTTGGTGTCTCTTAGTAAACTTGCACTTCGACAGCATGGTTGAAGAATTATGGTTCGAAATCCCTTGTGAGACGGATTTGCGTTAGATTCGCCGGTGCCAATGTCTCAAGCCGAGGACTACATCTTTGGTTACATTCTGATGAGCGACTAGTCGATGAGAATTATTCAAGCCTGGGAATACGTCCCCCTCGGACTTTTCAAGTCGAAGAACTGTGCAACTAGCGTCAGCCCAAATATTGTCCTTGCTGATGCTCTTGAGCCATTTTCGACCGAAGGAATTGAGAACCAGACGGAGCTGCAGTTGTATATGTAAAGTCTCAGAATTCGAAGAGGGCGCTCAACACTGATCTTGAAGTTAGCATCTAGGGTGAGTGTCTTGCTTTCTCTTGTCTTAGTCATGGGATTCCCAATTGTTTCGAAACTATGGGCTAACCAATTTTTTATCACGGCTTAAGGATCTGAAGAAGCATCGACTATCACACGATCCAACGCCCGGCACCTGCTCAGCCAGCGCTCAGGACAGAGACTAATTACGATACAGTCATGAAGGCAATTGCCAGATTGAGCTGTCTCGTACGTGAAAATAGCTCAAAAAATGCATCAAACGCCTGCAAGGTCCGTTGGTGGTGTGGTAGAAACAAGATATGGAAAAAACCATATTACAGATGAATTTCAGATTTCGGCTTGAATTTTAGATCACATGCAGCATCTTATTTGGCTTGCTACCTCCTCAGTACAGCTCCAGGCCGAAGCGCACTTCGCTTCAACCCTTCTATAGATCTACCGTCCTCGCTTCGGCAGCTGCAATCCAATCCATCAGCTTGGACTCAGTCCGCACCTTCAGCCCAACCTTGAACGGCTTTGGATCCGTGGTCAAAGACGTCGGGTTAGCGCTACACTCGATAGCGTCCATACTCGGTCGATCAGCTGGATCTCGGGCAGGGAGAATCTCAAAAGCTGTGATCAGGCGGATGTAGGCTGTGTACAGTTCGCGATTGGCGAGATGCGACCCAGCGCACATTCGAGATCCTGCACCGTAGGCCAAATGGGGTGTGCCGCCTTCTTTGTCGTTGAGGTAGCGTTCCGGGATGAACTGATAGGGTTCATCGAAGCGTTTACTGTCATAGTCTGCCGCATAGGCGTTCTGACAGGCAGACTAGTTAGATTGTGTGTTCTGTATCAAGATAGACTGCACGATTGTGCAACTTACCATAAAAAAGTCCGTTCCCGCAGGGATTACAGACCCCTCGTAAGGAATATCCTTTATGCTGGTACGAGGAAGGCAGATCGGAATAACGGTCCAGTATCGAAGGGTTTCTTTGACCAGAGCTGTGACAAAGGGCACCTTTTCCTCGACAAGACACTTCTCCCAAGCCTCGCCGTTTGGGTACACCTCTTCAATGGCTTGGAGGGCCGTGGCTTGCACGGCTTGGCCCTTGGGACTTGAAAGATAGGCCAGGCCTAGGACGAGGTTGACGGGGACTGTGTCTAGTCCGGCAGAGACCATGGTGAGGCAGATGGACTTGATTTCGGCTGTTTTCCCCGGTTAGTTTGGAAAAAAGAAGAGGCTGGGATCCATCTCACCTTCGTTCAATTTGGCTTCAGGGTCCTTCAGGATATTCCCGGTGATGCATGGCTTGTCCGTTCCATCGGCGATGCGCTGCTTGAGGTCATTCAACAGGTTTGTCAGGTAGGTATCACGTCTGGCTCTGAATTCCTGCGCCGCGGAGTTCTGGGAGCTCCAAATACGCAATAGAGGAACGTAATCTTGCCAATTGTTGCTGGTGGACCGAAAGTTGGAGACCTCACGCTCCACGTGGGTAATCTCGTGGAGCAGCTCGCTGTCGATGTTCCCGTGAATGCGGAAGCCGTAGTTGAGCGTCAAGGACGTGTTAAGAGCGAACCGAGCAAAGTAAGGAGACAGGTCGAGGTCTTTGGTTCCGCCTTGACAATCTTGGAGCATTTCCCTGATGCTCACCGTGGACTCTAGATCGAGGATGGGCATGTAGGATTGCACCGCGGGCCGGTTGAGAGCAGTGCCGGCAGCCTTGCGGCGTGCCTTGCAAGAGGCATCCCACGGGGAAGTTCCAATAGTGAAGCCTTGGGATGAGGAGACGACGGAATGGAATGTGTGGAACGTGGGGCGAGAAATGAGTGCGGACTGATGGGTGATCCAGATGTGCTTGACGGATTCGTACGAGTTGACGAAGACGACGCGCTTCAGTACGGTTAGTTTGTGAACCAATTGAAGCAAGTAAAGAGATCACATACTCTATTGCCTAGACGCGTTTGAAAGACCGGGCCGTACTTAGCCGCCCATTTCTTCGCGACGCGAGCATGATCTGTGCCCAGCTGCAAGAGGTTTCCAAAGATGGGAACGCCAGGGATCTCGGGAATGCCTTTGATCTTGGGTGAGTTGGTCGCGTTGAGGAACTTGATCAACAAGTAAATGGCCACGACGCCGACAGCGTAGATGATTTGGTTAGACATGACGATGAACTTATCTATGAGGAGTGCGAGAATCTGGAGAAGCGGGCTCTCTGAGCATTCTTATGTCAGTCCCATCGTCATCTGCAGCTGGTGATACGAGGTCACATTCGAAACAGGCCCGCTTCCATTGGCTCTACCGTCGATGGTGCATGAAGCGGGGAAATGCCCTGGTGTTACTTTGCGGAAGTTGTTTCTGGGGTATGATGCTCCGAATCCGACTCCGTCTAGTGGGATTCCGATTCCGTGCCGATTCCATGAGCGCTATGCTGGATGCGGTTGGAGGGTGTGCATGTAACCACGGAATCAGGAAATACAATGCGTTCATAAGAGAAGGATCTGCAATTTCGAAAGGGATATTCATATAACACCGTCTAACTTTGCATATTACTGTCGGCCGAAGCTGTCTTGGATCCCATACTCGTTTTGGTTGATACCTCTCCCATACTCTAGTGTGCAACACTAATCATGCCTCCATCCGACTTCCAAACCGCCGAAAAGTACCAGTACCAGAATGGCTTCGGCTGCTACCACGAGTATGTATCACTTGAGGTCGTATTTCTGCGAAAATATCGAATCTAACAATCGATAGGACCGAGGCCATTCCTGGAGCGCTCCCCGTAGGCGCCAACTCTCCTCAGAAGCCACCATATGGCCTCTACACAGAGAAGTTCTCAGGCACTGCCTTTACCTCTCCAAGACATTCGAATCTTCAGTCATGGCTGTACCGGATTCTACCAGCAGCTGCACACCACCCGTTTGAACTGTCCAAGACTCAGCTCTATGACACCCCCTCGAGTGGCAGCGTCCCGCAGTTTACACAAGTGCCGAATCAACTGCGTTGGGATCCTTTTGATGTCGTTGAAAGTGCCGACTTCGTAACTGGGCTCCGACTCATCGGGGGCGCAGGTGACCCGGCTGTCAAATCCGGCTTGGCGATATATGTGTACGGCGCCGGCCGGAGCATGGATGCACATCAAGCCTTTTATTCGGCCGATGGGGACTTTTTGATAGTGGCCCAACAGGGCGCACTTGACATCCAGACCGAGTTTGGGAGACTGCTTGTGCGCCCTGGAGAGATTGCTGTGATTCCTCGAGGCATACGCTATAGAGTCGATCTATTGCAAGGCCCGAGTCGTGGGTACATTCTAGAGCTCTTCGAGGGCCACTTCCAGCTTCCCGAGCTGGGCCCGATCGGATCAAACTGTCTGGCCAACGCAAGAGATTTCCAAGCTCCCGTTGCCTCTTATGACGATGATCAGTCGGACTGGCGCATCACAGCCAAGTTCGGCAGTCGCCTCTTCGACGCAACACAAGACCACAGCCCGTTCGACGTGGTGGCCTGGCACGGCAACTATTACCCGTACAAGTACGACCTGGGGCGGTTCAACACCATCGGCAGCATCAGCTACGACCATCCAGATCCAAGCATCTTCACTGTGCTTACAGCCCCAAGCCCCATCGCAGGCACCGCCGTTGCAGACTTCGTCATCTTCCCGCCGCGGTGGCTAGTCGCCGAGGACACGTTCCGCCCACCGTGGTACCACCGCAACACCATGTCGGAGTTCATGGGCCTCATCTCAGGCGACTACGACGCCAAGGCCGCGGGGAAAGGCGGATTCCAACCTGGTGGTGCGTCGTTGCATAACGTTATGGGTGCTCACGGCCCCGATGCGCAGACGTTCGACAAGGCAACTAATGCGGAGTTGGCGCCTCAGAAGGTCGGAAGTGGCAGTATGGCTTTCATGTTTGAGAGCTCGTTGATGCTGGGTGTTACGGATTGGTCGCTGAGGGAATGCCAGAAGGTTCAGGAGTTGTATAATGAGCATAGCTGGGGGAAGTTGGAGAGACGGTTCTCGCCTCCTAGTTAATCACCACGGGACAAGTTTGAAGGGAGCCAGTTTAGCATCTTTTTATGTATGCTTCATCAATATTAAATCACTTGCCGCTTCTTGTACATTACTTATCATCTGTTCCCATTACTCCGAAATCATTTCACTTGGACCGATTACTTCATCAATCAACATCTTCGTCACCTCCCCTCCGCCTACGACCACGCGATGACTGCACCTCCCCATAAGTTGGCTGAAAATACGGCATCGGGTAAAAGGCATGCGGCATGACGGGCAGTTGGAGCCTTCCGTGTCCGTGGCGACCATTCTTTCCGCGCACTTCAACCCTCCCTCTACGATAAACATCCGGCATCGCCAAGTGGTCCCTAAAGTCAGCCATAAAGTACCGCCCTGTGTTGCGAGGATGGTCCAAGTCTTGGTGACTACGACGAGGTTTGTCAGATGCTTGGTCCTTGATGAGGGCTTTTTTGTTGGCTGGTGGTTGTTCTGTAGCGTCAGAATTGACCCAAGTGAACTCATCGTCGTCTCCATCTGCTGAGATCCTCTCTGGAGTATCCTTCGTAGATTCTTGGTGATGGACAACGGTCGCTGTCGGGGTCACTGGTGACGAAGGATCCTCTTCGCGGGCAGCTCCCTCCTCGATTCCCTCGATCTGGGCAGCAGGTGAAGAAGCCTTCGCCTCGTCTTCGGGACTCAACTCCGGAACAACTTGTGGTGGAGGAGGTGGAGGAGGTCGTCCATCATCCTCCCTCCGACGACTCGATCTCCTGTAACGACGAGATGTGATCGACCTATCATCCTCCGACTCCGTCTCCGCGTAGAAAGAAGGAGTTCTATGCCTCGAGCTTCCCCTTGGATACTCCGAGAACTGCGGATACGGAGGGTACGGCGCAAACATCGGGGGTGCTTGATACTGCATCCCGCCAACCATCGGCCCCTTCGCCAATTTAGAGACGGCAGAGACAATCGGCTGGACGATTTCTTCTCGCAAAAGCCGCAGCACCCGGCGCTCTTCAGTATTGTCCACCTCGCTGCTGTCCGAGACATCGTCTAGCTCGCTGTCGTCACTGTCCTCGATGAGATGTACACCTGCTGGAGGAGGATCAGGTGCTTCTGGTGGCGGTGTTTCGTCCCACGTCGGCGGAACTGATGCGCGGTTTGGGCGGATATCAAGTAGAGACGGCGACGGAGGAATCTCAGCCGCTTCCTCCTCCTGCCTGGCTTCTGCCTTTTGGGCCTCTTCCATCTGCGTCGCTCGTATGGCCTGTATCTCGGTTTGCATCGCCTGCATCTCAGCTTGGATACCTCTGATCTCGGCTGTCAACCAGGCCCGTTCCTCTTCAGCCTCTGCTGCTCGCCTGGTGTGCTGTTGGAGATGGAGCCGCAGAGTCTCCTGGATTTCCTTGTCCCACGCCTCTCTCTCCAGTTGCTCCGCTTTTCTTTCTTCTTCTCTCGCTTCGTTCTCGGCCTCGAACTCTTTAGTCAATTCCGCTCTGATGCGAGTTGTCTGTCTCTCCAGATTTCGGTCCAGTTCCTTTGTCATCTGCTGTTCTAACTCTTGGCGTCGTTTTACAACAGCTGCGGCCTCCTTTCTAGACCTTGAAATCTCTCTGCTGATGTCGTCTTGACCCCTGGACGCCCATAACTTATACTCTTCCACTTCTTGTCTCATGCTCTCTTCGGCCTTCCTCCCTGATTTCGTTTCTGCCTCTACTTTGGCGAGTCTTGTCGCCAGCTCCCTCACCATGTCCGAGTCCTCTTGGCTTCCCTTCGGCGGCGATGGAAAATGCGACATCTGCATTCCATCCGGATGGTTTGTTGAGACGCTCCGTGGTATGCTGAAACTCACACGAGGAGGTGGGGGAGGAGGTTGATTGCCTGGGTGATATAAAGCGTTGGAGGGCTCTTGGTATAGAGCATTAGACGATCCGGGATATGCCCTGTTCGGCGGTGGAGGAGCGGGCTGGTTTGACGCAGGATCGTGAACATTATACATGGCATACAGTCCCTCAGGTCCCATGGAGTAAGGCATAGGAGCATATGGATGTTGAGGTTGTTGGGGTTGCTGTGGATTGGACACTGGATATGGGGATGCGAAGTAGCCTTGTGGCTGGCTGGCATACCCATTTTGCGTAGGTGGCGGCTGCGGCATGTTCAAGTTGTTTGAATAAGGAACAACATGGTTCCCGTGGGGCGGAACCACTTGGTACGGACGATAGGGATACGGATTCACGTTGCTGGCTGGTGGTGGTGGTGGCCGTGGCCGTTCCTGAGTGTTGTGCCCGCGTGTAGATGCATTGCCATGGGCCTCGCGGCGGGGAGATGGTCGGTTGGTGGACGTGGGCTTCTTGATAGCAGCGTGTTTCTTGATAGTAACGAGCGGATGCGGCTGAATAAGGTCGTCGTCACTGCCACTATCATAAGGATGTGCGTCGGTGTCTGTGTCGCTATGATAAGACTGGCTGTTGTCCGTGTCGTCACCATGGTAAGATTGGCTATCACTGGAGCCAGCATCTGAAACGGTGACAGCACGCGCCGTAGCAGGGGGCTTGATGACCAACGGCATAGCCTAGGTTTTGAGGGATTCTCGATGGTCGGTTGACGAGGTAATGATCGGGAGGATGGCGGAGAGAGCTTAAACAATGTCGCGAGACAAGGGAAAGGGATTCCAGCGGGAATTAAGCCCTCAGCCCAAATGCAGGCTCACCACTCGTCTGGTCAGCCATGTAGCGTTAGCCAGGTCGACGCCTTGCGCAGCCTGATTTCTTGAACCATCCCCTCGCAGTATTTGGGGGCCAAAAGAATGCCTAGATGCAGTTGCCTTTCAGCTGCTGCAAGGCATTCTCACTAATACAGTTGGTTGCATCAAGCGAGGCTTGGGCGAGTTCCTTGCACTATCCATCACCGCGGATTGGTCGCCGTTATGCGCAAAGGTGGACAAGGTGGGAAAGCTGCGCCCCCCAATAATGAGCAACTTGCTTTTGCCCCCAGCCTCTTTGATCGATGGGAGAACACTGCACCTTTGATAAAACATGTCTGGCGGCGAAGTGATAGGGCTTGTCTCGGGCATCATCGCCATCGTCGACGCAACCCTCAACGTCTACAACGCCTACTCCAGCGCCTCCGGCCTGCCGTCGTCCTTCCGCGACGTAGCGGCCCGTCTTCCCCTCGTGCGAGACACTCTTTACGCCGTGTTCAATGGCCTGACCGATGAGCCCGAAGCAAACCGCGCTGCGGTGTCGGTCCTCACGGCCTGCACCGAGAAAGCCGCGGCGCTCGACAAGATCTTCCACGCCGTGATCCCGCGCACCACGTCGTCCAAGATGGACAAGTACCGCCGCGCGCTGCAGACAATCCCCAAAGCCGACAGAGTCGAGAACCTGATGGCGGGTATTCTGGCAGATCTGCAGGTCTTGACCTTCCACCGCACCATCGAGGCTGCGACCAAGACGCAGATAGAAGAGCTCATCGCGGAAGCACGCGGCTCTCAATGGGAGGAACAGCCTCGACCAGTCATGACGTTTCGTAACGCTGCTTTGGGCGCGCAGATCGTCCATGCCGGGAACGGGAATCAGAACATCAACATTGGGCGTGGTCCGCAGATCAACAGCGACGTGCTCGCTGGGACTTTCTATTTTGGCCACGATCGGAAACCAGGCGAATAGTAAGAATAATACAATAGACTACAAGATACATCACCCCAACTGTCTACTCTTCCCAGCCGCGTCTTCAATGCGTAACTTGATGCCATCGTGACTTCCTGCATACTCCTTCGCCGTCCACCCGCCCGCGTCTTGCACATCTACCTTGGCGCCCTCGTCCAACAGAGCAGCCACAGCGTCTTCCTTTCCCATTTGAGCCGCAAACATCAGCGGAGTCCTTCCATTGCTTTCCTGCACGTTGAAGTCTGCGCCGCCCTTTAATAAGAAACCAACCGTGTCCTTGTCGCCGTGCCATATCGCATGATATAGTGCCGTGAAGCCGTTCTGGGTATCCTTCACGTCCAGCTCCGCGGATTTACCGACCAGTCGGCGTACGCCCTCGTTGAATCCTTGAGTAGCGGCCTCGTGCAGTGCAGTCATTCCTTGATTGTTCCGGATGTCACACGATGCCCCGTGGTCCAGCAGGACGTCCATAATAGTCAGGTTCTTGGCGCGTACTGTAACACCGAGTGCTGTCAATCCCATTCCATCCTGAAGGTCGATATCAGCCCCTCTAGATATCAAAAGCTCGGTAATTTCCTTGCGTCCTTGCGCGACAGCATGATGCAAAGCGGCACGCCCGCTCTTATCCTTCAGATCGATGCTGATGCCAGTGTCAAGGAAGAACCGGACCATGTCAAGACACCCCATCCATAAAGCATGATGCAGAGCTGTCATTCCCTTCTCATTCGTATCGTCTGCCCTGGCACCGTTTTCGCAGAGCAGCCATACCACTGGAAAGGCGTTCTTCTGCACCGCCAAGTCTAGACAACTCATCCCGTTGCTACCTCGAAGCGTCGTTGAGGCGCCTGTCGTGACCAATAACCATATCACTGAGTTGAGTTGTGCCTCAGTAGCATAGTGAAGAGCTGTCCAACCAGACGCATCTTGCGTATCTGGTTCAGCCCCATTTTCTAGCAGCATCCAGACTGCTGTCTTGTCGCTGCTCTTGACAGCCTCGATCAGCAGTGTCGATCCATCTTTAGCTTTGTCGTTGACATTGGCCCCCTTCTCAATGAGCAACTGCACTATTGACGTGTGTTTGTAAAGCAACGCCCATCTCAGTGGTGAGAATCCATCCTCGGTGTCGCGTAAGCTGACATCAGCGTGTCTCTTCAACAAATAACGAACCATCACCTTGTTCCCCTTCTGCACCGCATGCCTGAGAGGAGTCCACCCATCCCTTGACGGGCGGTTCAGATCTGCGCCTTTCTTCAGGAGGATATCAATGATTCTATCCTGGCCCTCATGCATTGCCTCCCTCAGCGATGTCCATCCCTGGTCGTCCTCTGCGTTCACGTCTTCCTGGTTCTCCGCCAAGATCCTTGCGACAGAGGAAGGCCCATAACGGATTGCCCACGTCAGCGGCGTGAAGCCCTTGCCGCCGCGAATGTCCAGCTGTGCATGTGCTTTGACGAGCTTGCGCACGACGTCTTTGCAGTTCATTGTCGACCGCGTAACTGCTACATGCAGAGGGGTGTCGCCATTTCGGTCTCGAATGTTTGTGTCAGCCGAGTGCTGTACTAACAACTCGACAAGGTCGCCTCGGCCGGAATTTGCAGCCCAGTGCAAGGCAGTCCTACCATCTGAGCATTCGGCATCGATTTGAACCCCTTCTTCGATCAACTTCTCAGCCCAATGATGACGGTTGAAGTATATAGCTGCATGGAGTCCAGTCATGCCACACCAGGAGGAACTGTCCATCCCTGCCATGGCCTTGAATGCACTCCTCACCTTGACACTGTCCTTAAAGAACTTGAGAGCCAATGTGTGGGCCTCATCGTCGACATACTCCTCTCCACGGGTGAAATGTGTTATCCAATGGCTGGCAGCGTAGTTAAGAAGTGGACGGTCTACGCCTTGGGGAGGTTCTTCGAATAGCAGATATCTCAGGCACATCTTCGCCATCTCCATATCAGCATTCTGCGGTATTATTCCATGGTCCCGTAGATATTTCGGGACGGACTCATGCACAAGTCGTATCATCTTTGTCTTGGAGTCCATCGTGGCCAGCCCTGCACATACAGACGTCAAGGTGGCTTCGGCTGGGAGAAAGTCCTCGTCCAACGTCTGGGCACTGTTGGGGATGGCAAAGCTGTGGCGAATTTGGCCCGCATTTGGAGGCTCAATAGCGAGGGCAGTCCATGTGAGAACATGCTGGGCAATGTTATCCGGCTTTCCGTGTCTTTTTATCTTCTGGATCGACGCTTCGAACGCGCTCGGAATGCTGTCTGGGAGATTGGACAGTGCGATTTTGATGTCTCCGAGAGTCTTCTGCTCGGCGAGGCATTCCATATGAAGTTTAGTCAAGAGGAAGCTTAGTTAATTATTAGTGTTTGTTAGACTGTTAAGAGACAGCTGCGTTACTCACATTCCTCTGTTCTCTTTAGCAATCTCACTGACAACATCGTCTTCGAAGCTCGGGTTCTTCTTCTCCGCCACAAACTGTTGGATGATTACATTACTTCGAATTTGCGTTCTGATGTACTTGTCGACATCATCGCGGTTTGGCACAAGGTGAAGTTGCTGGTCCAGATTGAGATCCCAACTATCCAACCACCCACTCCTCGAAGTGACGAGGACTTTGACGTTACTTGGCATCTCCCTCAAGGCCGCTTGCGTTTTTTGCTGCGTATTCTCTCGGGGGGAGTTCTGGCAGTTGTCCAAAGCATCCACTACCAGGTAGACTGTCGTGAACCGAGCGACTTGTGCTTGGAACATGTCGAGGTATTCATCTGGCGCGGGAAACACCTTCCGATGGCGCCACTCGTTGTATTTGGCTTGTAGGATCTCCACTGCGTCGCCCGACTTTTGTTGCTGAAGAAGTTGTTTCAACAGATTCATGAAGATTTCTGCAAACATTGGTCCGTGGTCGTGTACTTCCTGGAAATAGACGTATATACACGCAGTGGTGTCGTCCGTACTGGAGCTTTTCTGGAGTGAATCTATGATCAGGGAGCTATCAAGATCTTTGTAAGCCTTTTTGGTGTCGATTTTAGGTTGATGTCGGACAGTAATACTTACGAAAGCATTGTTTTGCCAGACCCAACTGTTCAATGCTCATCGTTATTGCTAGCAGAAGAGTATAACGTAAGGCCGACTTACGAATTCCATGCATCCATAAAAACTGCGATGAACTGGATCCCTTGTTCCACCTCTGAAACTCCGTGCTGTCCAAAATCCACGAGCCAGTTCCGGGTACTACCTGCGCCACGAGCGATGCGTGATGGCCCCGAAAGTCGACTTTGGACTGGAGCATTAGCCATTCGATGATGGCAGCGGCGCCTTTCTAACATTAGCAATTGGCAATTATGGGTCTTTCTTGGTTCAAAGCGCACTGGGTGATTGGTTGGAAGCGTCCTCCCCTCCATGGATCAACTCAGCCATGTGCGACATGGACGGTAACGGAACTGCAGGCCACATGGTTAACAAGCCCTACCAAAGGCCTTCAGAGGTTATACTCACTATTGAAGACATTTTGAGAACGGATGATGGTCTGGCTGCCGTTGTTGCCCGCGATGACACCCTGGTTCCCATCGCCTTGATGCAGTGGCTGCGTGCCGCCCTGTTGGTTCTCTGCTCTTACAATTCTGGAACCGCCATCTGGCGACGACATGACGAGCCTCTGCTCTCGTCTGATGCCTTTATTCCGTAGAGTTCAAAAGCGGATTGAAACTCTTGATCTTCTTCAGACAAGCTCCTTGGCTAAATGGCGCAGCCACTGGGCGGGGAGGAGGCTGTGATTCGTGGCCTGGTCACTTTAGGCGTCAGCTGATAAAGGCGTCTGCAGACTTTATGCAGTTCGCATAGTTGGTCGGCCTATCATTTTGCGTCTTTCCGTGACGGTGTGGATGTTGAGTACGCCTTACCATGGTGAAATGGATTAATCCGTCAGCGTGAAGCCCAGCGAGTCAGCCTACTCTTGCGTCCCATTTCTACAGATCCAGTGCCACAGCGTCCGTCCTTTTATGAACGAGGCAGATTCATCCACCGGTTCAGTTACACTTTACGCCACCAGCCTTGTCATTGTCCCAAAATGCCGAGCACGGAAGCAAACAAGGCAATCTCGTCGCTCGGCGGAGTTCTCTCTCCGATTAATGGAGCCATCGAGTGTTTTCCCGAGGTTCAAGACGACATCAACCTTCCCAAAGCATTTTCAGTCGTTTTTGGCCATCTCCCTCTGGTCTCGGATATTCTCACCTCCATGAGGTTGCAACTGCGGCAGAAGAAAGCAGACGAGGAGACGCAGGACGACAAGGACAGCTATCTGAAGATGAAAAAGACGTTTGACGAGTGCCTCGTCCCGGCGCAGCGTCTCGAGGAGCTCTTTGGTGCAGTCACGTCCGATGACTCTACCCCGTGGATTGACCGCTATCGCGACGCTGTCGACGGCGGCAGCAGGCTCGAGACAGCCATGGTCGAACTTCTCAGTCGTCTTGGAAAGGTCGCAAAATCCCCTCTTGTCAATGAGGACAAAATCACGGTGTTGGAAGAAGCACTGGATGAGGTCAAGGCCCTGCCGCCGACGTTGAAGGAGGAGCCCGCGCCGAGCCACGTATTCCACAACCACGGGAATGGAATCCAACCGATCCATCTTGGCAGGGGACATGTGAATGTCAATGCGGGAGGCGCACCCCAGTTCACCGGGGATACTCATGGCGGAATTTTCAATATGGTGCCTACCGCTCCGAGTGTCAATCCTAGCATACATCCCCTCGGCCAAGGGCAGAAGGAGGAGGGTTATGGAGGTTAGCAGCTAGGGTTAGGTACGAGTCCCTGGATATGAATAATACGATAGTTGATGGCATCTTCATGCTAGGTGTAGCCATATGAGTACACTCTCTAAACAAGTATCATGATCCATTACAAGGCATAGATATACCTTTGTAGAATCACGCAAAATGTGTTTCTCAAGACAATTGAACCAACCCCAGTCTCCATCCCCACGACACGGTGACTGGACTCACTCCCCTCGCCTTAGATCCGTACTACCACGCCGTCTCCAAATAGTCTCCCAGCGTCCGTACTACTAATGACTACGCGAACATTGGCTCTTCTATCTGCTTTACGTAACCTCTCCTCCACTCCGTCTCCAATTGCCCCTGCAGCTGCCCTCGTCTTCCCCGCATTCAAAATCCGGGGCAAGTTTCTGTTGCATCCGAGCGATATCCGACGTTTTGTCTTCCTTCAAGCTCGACGTAGACACGGAAAATACCATGTCAACTGCTGAATTGTCGCCGAAGACGGCCAACTTGAGGAAGAGGCGCTTCCCATACACACGCGTCGCATGGTGCGACCTCTCCTCCGTTCTCCCCCGTCGGTAATTGTATTCATTACTAACCGCGCTTCCGCACAGCGACAAGTGCCAGCGCCGCAAGATCAAATGCAGCGGCGAGCGGCCGTGCAAAGGATGCCGTGAAAGCGACGTCGCCTGTGTCTACAAACGCAATACGCGGTTTCGCTCCGCCCGTCGTGCATCGTGAGGTCCCTCGCGCGCAGTTGTTACGTTTGGATCCCTGACCTCTCCATCAGCATCGATACGCATACGCAAAGCTCGGAAGAGGCCGTAGACAAAGACCCCAGAGATTCAGCTTCTCAAAGCATACATCTGACGGCTGACCTCCCGAGGCCGAGGGTCGAGCTCACGGCTTCAGCCCAACCGCCCATGCTCGACAACTCTGACTATTATCTCCGTCTTGCTGAGAAGCGCCTAGTTGCATTGAGCCCTGAGCAGACCGATGCACCATCGCTTCCACGCCGAGAAATACTGATCGGGGCTGAGTCTATGCGCCATCTGATCCACCAAAGGCGTACTGGATCCCCCGGAGGCGTGCTGGCCGCTCTCAATGTGGAACATTGGATGAAGGTCCTCCTCATCTATGAGGAAGAGGTCGGTGTACAATATCCATTTCTCGATGTCGACATCCTGAGGCAAGAGATTATGGGAGTCAGACACAACGGCTCTCGTTGCGCGACGGGAGGAGCTAAAAGAAACCGCAAACAAGAGCGCATAGAAGACATGGCCATCACCGTGCACGCAATTATATCAACTCTTGTAGACCCTACAGCCATCGACATCGCCAACACCGCAGTAGAGGAAATCTTCACAGGCGCCGTTGGCAGGACACAGCTGAACGGAGCCGACAAGGAAGAATTGATGGTATTAATTCTATGCGTGAGTCCCGAAACCTACTATGAGAACAGCCCTCTGCTAACAATTCATCTAGAGCATTTACTTTTTCCTAAGTGATAGGGAAGTCCTAGCCTGGCGAGGAATAGGAATTGTGATGCGCTTGCTCCAGGAGTTGACCTGTCACGGCTCCGACAACATGCGAGATGGATCGTCCTCGGAGCTGCTCCGAGATGTGGGAGAGAAGCTGTATTGGACCGCATATACGCTTGATCGGCGATGGAGCTTTGGCACAGGGTTGCCGTTCGCCGTTCAGGACTCGGATATTAACCATCATCCCAGTTTCACGGTACGCAATCGCCCTGCTTCGTCTCTCGCTCATAGCTAACAGCGAGACACAGGACGACTCGCTGTCATGCGCCTACCTCAAATACATGGTCGCATATTCCAACATCGCATCCGAAGTCCGACGGTCCATCCTCGACGCCTCTTTGTCCCTGCCCGCAACATCAGCTTCAACACGAGACTTCCTCAACTTCCGAGTCGTGCAATGGAAGCACAACCTCCCAAAGAAGCTGCAGTTCGGCGGGGTCAGCGACAAATTCGACCCAGCGAAAGACAATCGCGGCGAATACAAGCTCCGCCTCCTTCTTTATCTTAGGGCGAACCAGATGCGGACCGTCATCCACAGGAAGTCGGCGGTGCAGTCTGAGCCTGGCAGCTTCGATCCCTCCAGCCTCAACGACATGACGGAGATTGCCCAAGATACGATACGCATCCTTATTGGATTAGCTCGGGAAACGGATATCTACCACGCCCAGCACAGGACCTTCAACCACTTCTTGGAGACAGCGTTGTCGTCACTGTTACTCATCATATGCTCTGCGGGTGCTGAACAGCGCGTTTCTTGTCTACAGGATGTCGTCAACGCGATGAACTTGGTCAAGCAGTTGTCAGCGCAGTCACCCATCACGCGGAGACTTGGAGACAAGTTGCAAGGAATACAGGATGTCGTCGACAATATCCAAGCCCAAGGCCGGGAGTTGCCCCATTCGCCGACTCGCTCAATCACACCAGGGGCAGCATCAACATCTAGAGCCACACAAGAAGTCTCCATAGACTCTTCCCTCTCCGACCCTGCTCCACACCAAGATTCCACAGTATCCTGCCAAGGCTTTGATGCAAGTCTTCAAACCTCGTCGGCGCAGGGTCTTTCGCTCGACACGCAAGAAGGCATATTCTCGTCGATATTCTCGCCCTTGCACGAGACTTCACTGCAAAGAGGCCTGGGAACAGCACTCCCGGCAGGATTTGACATATCCCAGGCCGTGGAGATTCTAGAGGGCGATTTCCGCGCCGTGCACTTTCCGGAACTAGGGGAGATCTTGAAGGACTACGAGAATTTCGGGTTTTAACTAAAACCAGGGTTAGATTATGCTATTCAAAAAGTAGGACAGTCTATTCATATAAGTCTATAATACAGAGCACACAGAGTCCAGGGCAGAAGTTACAAAATCGACAGATCCGCCGTATCCAGCTGAAAGTCCTCCAGAAGTGACCTCCAGTCCAACATACCATGCATCGCATCACCATCATGTCCTCCAACATCTATCCCGGAAACACCACCCATGGGTTCATCAACAGCCTGCGTCGCCACCTCGGCCCCCTCAGCCCGGGACCTATCCGCCGTCTGCATAATCATCGTCGCCTTCGACTTGAGCGCCACCAGAATCACCCACTTGGACTCATGCGTCGTATTCGCATCCGTCGTCCGCGCCTTTTCCAGATGACTCTCCACGGCGCTCAACGCCCTGCCGGTGCTGGGCCCTTGCGGCCGCACGCACAGGTACCACAGGATGTACAGCATCATGTGGAACTGCGGGTACGCGCGCATCGACCAGCGGAACGGCCGCAGCAGGTCGTCCTCCCACATGGTGTCGGCTTCCTCGAGGATGCTGAGGGCTTCCAGCAGGTTTTCCTCGGTTGCGAGGGCGCGCTGTTCGTCTGGGTGGTTCATCATCTCCCGCTGGCGCGAGACGAGATCGAACTTCCGGAGGATGAACTGCGACACCGTCATGGTCATTCGTTGCTGTGGGATGACGTAGTTGCAGCGTTTGATCACGTCGGCCATCTTGTCCTTGGCCTCGGCGACGACCTGAGCCCGGAACAGCTCGCGCGGAGCTCCGGTGGCCGGCAATCCGGGCTGCAGCAGCCGGCCGCGGGCCCGCGCAACCTCGAGACTTACCAGAGACAGCGTCATGCGCGTCCAGCCGGTGCGCGGCGGCGGCAGCTGCGTCATCTCGGGGTACAGGTCGGTGTCCTCCAGGTTGAGCGGCAGGTCGACGCCGGACATCATGGCGGACCGGGCCGTGTTCTGCAGGCCGTGTTCTGCAGGCCGTGGTCCTCGGCGGCTCGTCCGTCGCGTGCGACCAGGTGCCACCAGAGGCGACGGCGGATCTCCGACTCGAAGGGCGAGAGGTTCAGCTTTGTTCCGTCCCGGTGCAGGCCGATGGACTCTGCGGCGCGGATCACGAGGCCATTCAGGGTCCAGATCCCTCGCCCGGAGTTGTGGACTCGCACGGCGCACTGCAGTCAGTACGTGTTAGCATGGGAAATACATCGTTGACTGTAGGCCTGACCCACCAAATAGATGGCCACTGCTTGAAGTAACACCACGGTCGGCGTGTCGAGGAACTCGCTGTGGGCAAAGGCCTGCTCCAAGCCCGTCTTGAACCGATGAAGCCACGGATACTTGTCGCCCTCGAGGATGCTCGCCGCATCGGCAGGCTCCAAGGTAACGGTTGCGGAGAAGTACACAGCAAAGCACAACGCCAGCACTTCGGTCGATGCATTCCCCGAGTTGTCTATAGCGGTGTAGATGGTGATCTCGTCGGTGGGGATGTGCAGGACCTTGGAGCAGGGGTCGACGTTGTCTACAAAGACCCTCCAGAGCTGCATGGCAGCCAGCTTCGGAGGGAGATAGGCCGTCAGGGGCTGTGCGAAGCATCTACTAGACAGGATACCCATGGGGTTGAATGGCGATGTGGTGGGCGGCTGTGGTGAATGGCTCCTGGGCGTTGAGAGCGCTGAGCGGACGTCATGTTCCTAGTCGTGTAAGTGTTAGCCAAGACATTCGCTACAGGGATGCAGACTCAATGATGTGAAACTTACCTGCTCGATGACGCGAGAGAACAACACCTCGTTAAAGTACTGGCTCGACGACCCCTTCTTCAGCAACACCTCATCGCTGCGACTCTCATCCCCGGCATCCGACGCCGCAGGCCTCCCCAACGACGGCGACGGCGCACTCGACGACGGCCGGATACTCAGCGGCACCTCCCCCTCGCGGGCCACGGAGATGAGGGTCCGCTCCAGGTCCGAGATGCGGCTGGCGACGTCGGTGATGGTCGTCTTGCGCACGCGGCGCACGGCCGGCCCGGCCTGCGGATACAGACACGCGTAGCCGCCGCGGGCGCACTGCGAGCACGGCGATTGCTTGTCGCAGCGCACCTTGCGCCGGTGGCAGATGACGCAGGACCGCTCCACCCGGGCGCGGCTGGCGGACGGGGACCGAGACTGGCGGGACATGGGCGCAGTGATGCGCGTCTTGCAGGACTGGAAACGTAAACGGCAGTTGTGTGTTCCGGGACGGTTTCGGTGCCCGCGTCGGCGCCGGTCGGGGAGGGGGGGGGGGTGGTCAAAGTAGTTGTGAGCTGAGGCTTCGGCGTCGGCGGATGTTGAAGCAGCGAAGCCGAAGGCCTTATCGCTAGGTCTGGGATTATAAATACACGGAGTGGGGGCTGCGCCGAAGTGCCAAATTGCGCATAATCTCGCCATGGCGCGAGCGGAGTGGATTGGAGCTGGATGTCGTTATCGAGACGCTAGCCGAGTGGGAGTGGGAGTTGGAGTGGGAGTAGGAGTGGGAGTGGGAGTCACGGCTGTTGATCGACATGGGCTCAGTATGAATGAAACCTTATAGCTGGCGATGGCGAGACCTAGATGGAGATCTGGAATGCTTATTATTAGGTCGGTCTGGAAGATGAGGCTCGTTGCTGAACTTACTTACAGACCAGCACGCTGTGTTATTACCGACTTCTTTGCACTTGTCCCCCGTCTGGCTAGAGTGCCTCCTTGACACACTAAAGCGGCAGCACATCTCGATCACTGCCAAAACCTACTAAGTGACTAACCTAACTGCCTTCTGCATCATTGACACAATTACCGTAGATATCCCTGGTTCCATCCACTGCTCACTGCCACGCAGCAAAACTCACCGATCCCACAAACCCTTGCCCTTGTCCCATACCCTTGATTGATCCCATCCATATCTTACCATAAATCCCCACAGTGGAGATGTCCCAATTGCCGTCTGTTGGTTGTTCGGCGCCGGTGCCCCTTCTTGCTCCGAAGCCGAAAGGATCCTCACCACCCCCCCCTGACAGAAATACGGCCGAAGAGCGAAGACGCGATGGAGAAATTTCGCCCTACATCTATCCCCGGAGCCTCCCCCCCCATTCGATGGACGCACAAGGAAGCTTAACTTAGTCTTCAATTTCTTCGGAGCCGAGAGCGTTTCTTGGCCGTTTGTCCAGATTCACCGAGAGCCTCATCCGGACAATTGAACCGTCTTCCCTTCACTTATAGTCCCCTAGCCGTCCACGGCATCCATCCCAGTCCTCCTTCTTTCTTCCCACACCTCCTTCTCTTTCTATTCCACCGACTAGCCAACCATGGCGAACAAGGAAATTTCCGAGGCTTTTGCCCAGCCGCCCAAGGAGATCTTGGGGTCGTCGGCCAACTCCACCATGACGGGCATGACCCTGCATGCCGCCGGCCAAGACGCAGAGCACGACTACACGGATAAGTCGTCTGTCGTGGAACAGCCCGAGGCTGATGAAGCCGCGCCGACAGCCTGGAAGAGCGATGCACCCAATGGCGGCGTGACGGCCTGGCTCGTCGTGCTCGGCGCGTGGTGTACATCGTTTTGCAGTTTCGGATGGATCAACAGTACGCATCAACCCGTCTACACCGCAGTCTTCAAGATCTAACTCGTCCCCAGGTGTCGGAGCCTTCCAGGAATACTACCAGAACGATCTTCTCAGCAACTACTCGCCCAGCACCATCTCGTGGATCCCGTCGCTGCAGATCTTCATCATGATGGGCATGGGTCCCATCATCGGCATGCTCTACGACCACTACGGCCCGCGGAACCTCATCCTGGTCGGGACCTTTCTGCACGTCTTCGGCCTGATGATGACGTCGCTCAGCAGCCAGTACTACCAGATCCTGCTCGCGCAGGGCGTCTGCTCCGCGCTCGGAGTGTCGGCCATCTTCCAGCCGGCGCTCAACACCATCCACGGGTGGTTCAGCACCAACGCCGGCGCCGCGTTCGGCATCCTGGCCACGGGATCCAGTCTCGGCGGCGTGGTGCTCCCCATCATGGTCTCGCGCCTCATCGTCAAGGTCGGCTACGGATGGGCCATGCGCATCTGCGCCTTTCTGATCCTCGGCCTGCTCGTCGTCGCCAACCTGACGGTGCGCGCCCTGCACCCGCCGCAGCCCAAGAAGATCACCAAGGCGCAGCTCCTCAAGCCGTTCCACGAGCCCGAGTTCGTGCTGCTCATCGGTGGCTTCTTCCTGTTCACGTACGGCATCTACGTGCCCATCAACTACCTCCCCGTCCAGGCCATTGCTGCCGGCATGGATGCCGACCTGATCGAGTACATCATCCCCATCCTCAACGCTGCCAGTCTGTTTGGCCGTATCTTCTCCGGCATCATGGGCGATCGAGTCGGCCGGTACAACATCTTCATCATCGTCGGCTACCTCACTGCTCTCTGGGTCCTGGCCCTCTGGATCCCGGCCAACACCACCGCCGGAATCCTGGCCTTTGCCGCTCTTTTCGGTTTCTGCTCCGGCGCATACGTCTCCCTCATCGCACCTCTCGTCGCCCAGATCTCGCCCGGCCAGGAAATCGGCTTCCGCACCGGCATTGTCTTCTTCATTTCGTCGATCGGTGGCCTGACCACCAACCCCATCAACGGTGCCATCATTGACCTCCCCAACGGCCTGCGCGGGATCAAGATCTTTGCCGGCGTCTTCTGCTTCGCCGGCACCGTGTTCATTATGGCTGCAAGGGTTCATCGCATGGGATGGACCCTCAAGGCGAAGTTCTAGAGTGCGGTTGCGTTCGCTTGCATCAAGATATAGACTACATAGATTTCTCATCTCAATCACGGCCGGTACGAATAGAGCGTTAATAGATATAGAGACACTGGAGTGTCCTCGAATACAGTCACGGATTATTTGTTACCTTCTTATGCGCAAGACGCGAATGGACTAGCTCATTCATAGTTACGATATCACAACACCGTTCAGACTATCTATCATCTGCCCACTGTCTTCTCATCATACACGTAGAACTTCCATCTCCCAAGGTGATAAAAAAAATCATGGCAGTTCTAACTTGGGAGCAACTCCATGCACCGCGATTTTAAACTACCTCCACAACGGTGCACTTTAATTTCGCGCCAATTTGGATTTCCGCAGTGGAGGCAAAAAGGTGAGATTGAGGGACTCCCTCGGGAAGGCTCGAACTTCCGATCTCCCGATAATCAAGTAATAACAGTCGGACGCTTTAGCCAACTAAGCCACGAGGGATCTCAGATGATTGGATGACTCCCTGCCTTCATAAAAGCGTTTATATTTACTGCTCTCTCATCATTACTCAGTGGTGCTGTTTGTAGATATGTTAAGTCAGATCTTTCCCAGGATCAAAATCATTCAATATGATACCTTCTGTAATCTTGTCTCATCATTTTGCATCCGAGCTTGTCATCTCAAATGTTCATTGGAAGATTATGTATTTGGATGCTATAGTTTCGCTTACACGTCACCTACTTAATCTATCTATACAAGCATTGATGCAATTAAAGAAAAAAGAATTTTAGGCACTTGAAATAATTCCTTGATATATTAGAGGTTTTAATCACTCTTTTAGCCCAGCTGGTTGATTTGAAGAAGAAAAAAGGTAGTTGACACATTCCCTCTCGATCGGTCTAGGGTAGAGTGCTTTGCTTTAGCATCAACCACAAGCCAAATAACGCTCATTACTTGAAAGCTTCAACGATAAGCAGACAGGAATTAGTTAGCAAAGTCAATCTTGGTGATGAAGGCGGGCGGCAAATAACACCAGGCCCTCTTTGCGAACTCTTTGTTATTCCAGTCGCGGGTTTCCTGATAGTCGGTTAAGAATCGTGCAGTCAGTGGGATAAAGTGTGATTTACTATGCGGTAGATAATCACGCTGCCAAGACCGAAGAGATCTCCCATATCTACTCATCATCTGCCGGGAGAATGTTGTACTTCACAGTCTTTGTCGTCAACCACCCATCAAGAGCCTCCTCTCCCATATCTCTGCCAAACCCAGACTGCTTGACACCACCAAACGGCGCATTCGCATGCAAGACTCCCCAACAGTTGACAGTCACCTGACCACTCTCCAAAGCCTCAGAGACTCGTTGTGCGCGGCTGAGATCCCGAGTAAAGATCGCAGCACTTAGGCCGTACTCAGAGCTGTTCGCCTTTTCGATGACTTCCGCCTCAGTCTTGAACTTAGCAATAGACTAGAATTTTGGTCAACTCTGGAACGAATGAAATATGATAAAAGTACTTACTGCCACAGGACCAAAGATTTCTTCGAGCATGAGCCGCGAGTCCTCCGGCACGTCGGCAAAAGCTGTGCTGGAAACAAAGTGCCCATCGCCTGAAAGGTCTTCTCCTCCAGTAAGCAACCGAAGACCTGACTCCTTCGCATGCTGGATGTATTGCGAAATCTTTTGTTTTTGGTTGAAGCTGATGACCGGACCCTTGGTGGTCTCGGGCAACAGAGGGTCTCAGTGCTTGGTCCCCACGAGCTTCTCCGCAAAAGCCAGGAGAAACTTGTCGTATATGCTCTCGTGGACATAGATGCGAGATCCAGCAGCACAAATTTGCCCGTTGTTGGCAGTGATACCTATGTTCGTCCACAGCAGAGCATTGTCAAAGTCGGCGTCCTTGAAGACGATGGAGGGACTCTTGCCACCGAGTTCCAGCGTCACCTTCTTGAGGTTTGAGTCGGCGGCTGCGCGCATGATTCTGCGACCGACGGGGCCACTGCCGGTGAAGGAGATCTTCTTGACTGAACGATGCTCTGCCAGCGCCTGACCAGCCACAGCTCCCTCGCCGCAAAGAATGTTGACGACTCCGGGCGGGAAGCCGGCTTCCTTGGTGAGGCTGGCTAGCTTCTGGCCAATCAGGGGCGCGAGCTCTGGGGTCTTGACGATGAGGACATTTCCGGCTGCAAGCGCTGGGGCAAGCTTCCATATAGTAATCATGCTACGACCATCAATTAGTGATAGCTCGTAAGAGATACGGGTATCCTGCTCACAGAGGTACGTTCCATGGAACAATCGCAGCACAAACGCCAAGCGGCTCGCGTCGAGTGATTGCGTAGCCCTGCGGGATATCCAAAAAGCTGGCCGGTGATCTTGTCGGCCCAGCTCGCGAAATATCTCAGCGTTTCAAGAGCATTTGAAATGTGCAGTCCTTCCGATTCACGGAAGATGACTCCGGCATCCAATGCCTCAAGGCTGGCAAGCTCATCTGCGTCTCGTTCGATCAGATCAGCCAGCTTATTGAGAAGCTGGCCTCTCTGCGCTGGAAGCGTGGATTTCCAGACCTCCTTGTATGCCTTTTTTGCCGATGCCACGGCTGAATCAACATCCTCTTTTTGGGCGGCTGATAGGGAGGCTGGGAATTTTCCTGTGGTAGGGTTCTGGATCTCAATCTTCGAATCTCCCGCTGCGGCGACAAATTCATTTCCAATGAAAAGCCCAGTGTCAACTGACCAGGTTTAATTAGCCTGTAGCTAGTCTGATTTTACGTCATGTGCTTACCGAAGACCGGCTTGCCCTCCACGCCTTTCAGCTCGACTTGAGGCATCTTGATGGCGGACTCGTCGAAGGGTTGCTTCAGTAACTTGATGATACACTCGATACTGGCAACGAGGCAATGAACGTCCCGCTTCTATACGAACATTTAGAGCTTACTTGCAAATGAAGAGTAACAAGCGTTTCCCCTCACCTTGACCAACCACTTATAAAGCGTTATGCCGGATGATGAAGTTGGTGCTACCGTAACACCCCCGGCCGCGGATCGCAATTCCGGCTAGTAATGTAAAATTCCGACTTAGCGCTAGGAATTTATGGTTGACTTCGGTGAACTGTTTTCTAGCATGCTGCTACTCGGGACTTTTCCTGTCTTGTACCTGCTGGGATCTGGGATGTCTCGGAATCTGAGGAGGTGATGCAAGGTTTATATTGGCATACTCACAATCCAAGACTCGCCCTTCACTGTAGGATAAGCTGAATCTGAAGGATGGCAATTCTGATACACTGTATTCCCAAGTGGTTTACGAGATGTAAGAAGCTAAATAAAAATGTTCGTAAATTAAGGAGAAACCGGCGAACTCTTGTCGGCATGTCTTTCTAAGAGCGGTTGATTAGATCGTATCTGAGCCTGTTACCGCTTTCACTTGGCTAGAAATCGACCTGCCCAGCACACATTATCACAGATTTGTAAATTTCCCTAATATATATTCATATATTTCGTATACCAAAGTGGCTCAATGTAGGGTATCTGCCCTCCGTCTAGCTGAATTGCTCTCATAAAATCATATGAAGCATTCCCAGATGGTAACCTAAAGGATGACTAGGGTTGTTGAATCCTTCAACACCAAACGAGATACAGTAGCTGACTAATCCTCAGCCTCCCAGTCTCCAAAAAAACCATCTGATACCGTAGCTTGACATTCAACTTGCGATAACACTTCGACGACTAAAACTCAGACAATGTCGCCTCCTGAACAACAAGCGACCAGCCAAGAGAGCTGGCTCCGTCGAGCTCTCTTGGCTCTCCCCATCCTCGCCTTGTCGGGCATCATGACTCGAGCATTTACCATGGCAGAGCCCATTGGTCCAGTCCTCAACAAAATCCTCGAGACTTCCCACTTCGACTGGAATGGCATGAGCGTGCCTGTTCTCCGCGAATTCTACGGCATTGGATTGCTGGATGAAATTTTCTCACACATTACCATTGCTTTTGCGCAGTTGCAGTTCTTCAACGATCAACGCGCGTACTGGCAATCGCTCGTTTTCCTGACCGATTTTGCCGGCATGTATGCTGTTTTGTTTTTCGAGTCTTGCAGGCCAGCGAACAAGAAGACGCTATTTCAATTGTAAGTCGTCAAGTCCCAGAACTGATAGGTGGCTTCTAATTGACTGGCAAAGCCCATTCCTTCTTGTCTTCCTAGCCCAGATGTTGGGCATTGGAAACCTGGGACCGTTGTACTTTTATCTCTACCACGTATTTTCGCCGGTCGAGAGAGTCACCGCTGAGGACTTCCCTCTCACAACTTGGGCTTCTTGTGCATCAATTCTGCCAACAGTCCTCCTGGCGTACCATGTACCGCATCTGCCTTCCTACTTTCACCAATCCCTGGAAGCCAGAAATTGGTGGAACTGGATATGGCAACTATTTCCCGTGTGGGGTTCGTTGCTCATGTTTGTTCTCTCAAAGGCGCTGTCTCTAGGAACACAATCGTCCGCTCAAGACAAATTCCAGAAACCCCAAGTCAAAACTTTGAGGGTTACAGTCGGCGTCCTGGCTGCCATCAACATTGCCATCTACTGGTACACTCTTTACAACTCGAACTTTTCGATGTCGGAAATTTTCATCCCGAAATACCTTTCCGAGTATCCAGGAGAACCGGACGTCGCACTGCGAACAATTATCCAGTACGACTACATTTGCACTTTCTCTGGCGGACTTTTGTGGCTAGCATATAGTTTTCGCGATCTTGAAGTAGCTGGTTATTGCAAATTCCGGTTCGTTAGGACCATTTGTATCGCTGGAGTCATTGCGGCAGTGTTTAGCCCTGGCACGCTGTTTCTGGTAGCCTGGTTGGCGAGAGAGGAGCTCCTGGCATCGAATGTAGAAGAGTAAGGATTGGGAGTGGACGGCAGGCTTAAGCAGGCTGCAGCAGAACCGGAGGATGAAGCTTGTTCACAAACATTCAACCTCATTCCAACTTCAGGATTGAGTCAGGTGCTCATTATCCCTCAAGAGGAGCACTGCGTCCCAGTATTGCTCCTATTCCGGCTTACGACCATACACGTAGCGCACCATCATGTATCCATGGACCATGCGATTGCGCAACATACGACGCATTTCCGCCAGAAACGGCTCGTACTCGCCACTGGGCCACTGAAGGACATTGTGCCATAACATCAGGGTATAGCCTGTTATCTTAATGTTGGTACATCATAACTGATCAAACCCAAGGGAAACTAACCTTCAATATCGTTTTCCAGAGTCAAGTTCACATATCGGCCCACATCAGCGAGACTGGGATCCTTAGGCCATCCGGATACCGGGAGCTGGATATAATACGTTATCCATTGGTCTGTCCAGGTTCTTGTAGTAATAAGACTTACCTTGTAGTCGAAACTCTTGATATCGGTAAAGCCTGCCTCCTGAAGGCCCTGCTCTTGCAATCCCTCTCTTTGGACATAGAATGGAGTCTTCGACTTGCGCCCGCCTTCCGCGTAGAGTTGTGCCCACAGCTTCAAGGCTGGGATGTCATCAGTGTCGCCTTCTTCGTCCTATGGAACGGGAGATACTATCTTTAGCCTCTTCTCCTGGCAGCAGAGGACGCACTAAATATTCTGAACTCTTACTTCTGGGTCCTGTGCGGGAACTAGCTCTGGATGATGGGTCGGCGTCGTAACTAGCGGAGCAGAGGAGACAGTAGCTGCGACTGGAGCATTGACCGAGGTGACAGCCGGCAGGGAAAGGAGTTTTAGACATGGCTTCGAGTGGAATTCGGACAACCAAAGACACTAAAGATGGGGCAACAGGTATGAAAATGTCAACAACCGCGATGACCTTGAATTTTCTAGATGACCCTTGCGGGCCGCATCGACAACCCCTCATGTACTTATGGGGCGAACGCGGAGAATGACCTGATGATGTCTGGGCATTCACAAGATTGTGATTATATCCCGCGTTTCTCACTAACTGGTAAAGTTAGAAAGCTTGATTAATGTGCCGTATCTCATTAATACCGAGACTTCACTGTATAGGCACCCTGTGGGTTTGGCCTTGGGCTTTTCGGCAGGGCTCCAGCTCACCTTGAAGGCTGAACATGAAGAGAGGACTCATAAGGTCAATCCCTTGCTTCCTTAACCGAGTGTTTCAGTATCTAGGGCTGAGTATGTTCGTCTATGGAATCTAAGGTAAATCTCGCAATATACACAACAGAAAGAATATATGAGTACAAAACCAACATCCCTCCAAGAGCTACCTAGATAGCCTTGATCAGGAAATCAATAGAAGTGAGAGTAGCATCGCCGGTAGCACCCCCGGGGCCAATTTCAGCGAGCCACTGCAGGTTCGGAGATCCCCTATAAACTCTTGAGTAGAAGTTGGAGAAGCGCTCGGCACCTGAATCGCAGGCTAGCCGAGGCACGTTGTGAGGCCCCTCGTCATCTGTACCTGGCTCGCCGTAGACCACGTCGTATTCGTAATGGCACTCCGGGATGCTGCACTTGAGCTTGGTGCCAGTCGGCGGCTCGCAGATGACGAATGGTGTCCTTTGGCTCTCCGAGGTGCATGTTTGAATCGAAGCAGTGTTGGTATCAAGGTTGTATCCGGCGCAGAGGCAGAGGTTGTCAAAAGCATGAAGACGGCCGGTACTGGCTTCAACAGCCAGTTTGACATTTCCCCCGAGACTACTGTCGAACGTCACGTACGAGCGGTCAAAGGGCCGACCTCCGAGCACCTTGTTGGCGGCAGGACCTGTCGATGCAACCATGTTGAAGGCTGTCGGGATCGGTAGAGACGAAGAGGTAGAGCTTTCGGTCGAGGACGTCTCGGCCGAGGTAGTCGTGGATGTCTCAATGAGAGTCGAGTCGGTGGTCACGGTAGACAGCTCAGATGTCTCGGTGGAAGTGGACAAGGAAGTCGAATCAGTGGCCACAGTACCGGACGAAGCTGAGATCTCGGACGCAACCGACGTCGAAGAGACCGATGCATCAGACGCTGAGACTGAATTAATTCGGGTTAGAAAACGACTCCAGTGGATTCTTGGGCTTTAGTCACCTGTATCACTCGGCCGGCAGAGGCCCGCGACAGCCGAGTCAAGCCCTAGAAGGCTGACGGCCAGAGACAACAGGATGCTGGAGTGCATATTGACGAAAGAGGAGGGTGAATTATGATTGATGCATCTGAGACAAAAAAACAGAAATAGAAAGAAAGCAGCAAGAGATATATATAAGGACAAAGAAAAAAAGAAAACATCGTGGTGATTTTCTTAGTAATATTTCAGGGATATCAGGGGCGGAACGAGTGCTGGCAGTTTTCGACGCTATCGTTTGTGGCGTTAATAGTCTGGTCTAATCATGAAACTATTGAGATATTACTAATGCTACTCACCCACCGATTGGATGGCGGTGGTCTGAGCCATCTAATTTCAGCAGCATATCTTCGGAAATTTACCTACGTACTAGCAATTGACAGTTACCGGCCGCGGAGCTAGAAATATTTAGCACATGCTTAGACGCCATGGCTGAGGTAACTAGAGGGTATGGAAGGTTCTACAGAGCTGTTTTATATGCTAGCCCTATGGTAGAAGGATCACGGTATATGAGGCATGGCGGCATCTTCACTTGACACTGGAATATGGAACCGTGTGACAAGAATAGAGTCATTGTATACAGGACGGAGGTGTTGTCGGACATTTAGGACTGAGTAGCGTCTGGAGTGAGTAGAGGCTTTTATTACATGTCAGGTCTCGAAGGCACATGGGTTTCCTCGGTTCTCAATTGATGATGCAGTACACACGAATGACAGGTAATTGAGTGTAGATTAATTCCTACAGTAGTAGTGGGAGCCAATACGCTAACCCCCGTGGGAATCAGCAGATCTTGTAGTCCAGGAAGTCAAACCCTGCGTAGGTTGGCTTTGGTGTTGGTTGGGTAATCGTGGATGTTGTCGCTTCTTGTCTCTTATTGTCTTCATTTCTATTTAGTTTAATATTTACAAGCTATACATCTCTAAATCGTGAGAATACCACTTTGCTTCTTCGTGATATTCACACCTTGACCCTGAGCGTCAATCCCACCTTTGCGGTTCTCGCAGCCACAGCCATAACAGCGCCAACAAAAATAGATGAAGCAGCGAACATCTGGGCTCCCAGATAATCCCCACCCGCCCGATTGATCAACGCCCCGCAGATAGACGGGCCAGTGAGATTTGCCATGCTGACGAAGCCTAGGATCATTCCCACTCGTGTTCCCGTGCGACTTGGGTCCGGCGTCATGGTTGTTGCGACGGCTGGGAAGAGAGCTTGCAAGGCAGCTGCTAGCAAGCCGTATATCACAGCAAACCCGTACAGTCCGCCGCTGGTGTCGACAGCAGCCCAGCAGAAGACAAGCAAGCTCGCTGCAAAGCTTATGGGGATCAGCATGTTGAGCGACCCAGTCCACCTGTCGGCGACGATGGTTGGAGCAATGCGTCCGAGAATGCCAATGCCGTTGAGGACCATCAACAAGTAGATGGGTTCCGCAATTCCAATTTGATCCCGAGCAAAGGTTCCCAAGTAAAAGAACGCAAAGTATAGACCCCAGAAGTTGAAGAACATGCTCAACGAGAAGAACACAAAGGGTAGCTCGGTGAAGGCGGATGTATCTATCCACGGTCCAGTTTTCCGGGGTGGTAGACGCGGCTTGTACCAGATCAGACAAGGCAGATATGTTCCGAGCATGACAAACGCCATGATGCGCAAAGTCCAGGGAAAGCCGACATCACGATGGAATATCAACCAGTGAAGCAGAACCGGATAGACAAGGCCTCCCACAGCCGCACCCGCAGCAGCAAGGCCTACAGCAAACGCTCGGTTCCGCTTGAAGTACTGAGACAGAATCGTGAGACCCGGAACAAACGTGCAGCCGTTGCCAAGTCCCAGACAGACAGCCTGTGCAAGAAATATTTGCCAGTACGTCTTGCACAGCGACGTCATGAAAAGCCCAAACACCTGCAGGAACACACCACAGGCGAATATGATGCGGAAATGACCACCGTCGGTGATGCGGCCGGCACCAACGCCCAGCACAAAGAGCAGGAAGATCTGGACACTTCCAATCCACGAGATGGAAGAATCAGACTGGTCGAGGGTTTGAGAGTAGTATTGCTGGAAGACACCGTAGCCGTTTGCGATACCCCAGGTGTTGAAGAAGACGATGTGTGTGAGTAGGACTTGCACCCATGCCGTCAAGCCACCATCAGGAGGAGGATCGGGCTGAGAGACAGAGGCCACTTGTTCGGTTTGTATGGGCTGCTCTAGATCTGTTGAGAGGCTGTCATCGTATTTTTTGTTCTTTGTGTGCCACATGAGGAACGGTGGTTGCGTTGTATAGCCTCGGCTTGGTGGGAGGGCAGCAGAAGGGGGAAGTTACTTTCAACGAAGGGATAAACAAATGCTGCTTAATGATGGAATCACCACTCAAGTGTTGAACTTACGGTCTTTAATTTTATATATAATTGAGTAGGTCCTCTTCGCTATTGTTAAATACTAGCTTGAAGGCTTACCCCCGCTGTTGCCGCTCCCCGCTCTCCCCGTTATAGCCGTAAATCCCGAGATTCCCGTGATTGCCGACCACGTGCCACCTAAACTGTCGTCATTGTCCGAAAAGGCTGAACGTCTACCCCGGTTTATCATCCATGAAAGCTCCTTTGACTTCAAACTCTCTTGGTCCTACCTTCTAATTGGATCGCATACATGCCCGTAGGACCCGCTTGAAAAACCGTTTATCAATAAGGTCCCTCGATGTCATGTCCGCCGCATTGCAGCGCCGCCAACGCTCGAAGCTCGCATGTGCATCATGTCGAGGACTGAAGCGCAAGTGCGACGGCGCTCAGCCGTGCAGCACATGTGTCCGGTTCGAATATGACTGCTCCTACGAAGAAACCTTGAGCAGCAAGAAGAGAAAACGTTCCGAGCGAGATGCAGATGCAGGTTGTTCTCCACAGACGCAGGCACAGTCTAGTCCACAGCCTCCACGAAGCGAGAACGAAACGCCAACTCATAATCACATCCGCTCTTTAGAAGCCAACTCCGCTCCTGCGTTTTTAAGACGACTAGCCCTAAGAC
This sequence comes from Neonectria hederae, assembly GCA_003385265.1. Taxonomy (NCBI): domain Eukaryota; kingdom Fungi; phylum Ascomycota; class Sordariomycetes; order Hypocreales; family Nectriaceae; genus Neonectria; species Neonectria hederae. The sequence goes on from QGQB01000137.1 coordinate 129,811, forward strand.
TTGATCCAAAGAATGCTCCCCGGATGCATACCTTCGCTTGGAACGCCTTCCTCGGGGCCCGGAAGACGGCACACACTCCGGTGTGTCGACCGATCACGGATATGCTGTCTCAAATCGAGATGCAGCGTCTAGCAGCCATCTACTTCGAAAAAATAGACCCTATTTACGGCTTCGTCGACCGCCGAGATGTGGAACGTCAAATCAGAGACACATGGGCCGATGGGGGTGTCGGGCCATTGCAAGACGCTGTTCTATGTGGCATTGCCGCACTTGGGCATCTATACTCGCAAGTACAGCCGATAGCAATCGAGCTTGATCTAGTAGAGACGGCACGAACTATACTGGAGAAAACTATATCTGATATTCCGACTGTTCCCAGCATCACGGCCTGGTTGCTGCGGGTCGTTTACTTGAGAGTGGCGGCGACTCATCACATGGCCTGGATGGCCAGCTGCATTCTCATGCACATGGTCGAGGCAGCTGGACTGCATTGTGAGCCATCCAGCGGATCGGTTCTCCCATCGGCGGAAGACGTCAATTCAGAACTTCGTAGGAGGCTGGTGGCTGTTGCGCAGCATCTCAACATCTGGATGTCATTCGACATGGGCCGCTCGAGAGTCGCGCTGTGCAATGCCACTGTGATAATGCCTTCCGCACGACCTGGAGACCAAACCGTCGAGCTAATGGAACTCTTACCGTACTCGGCCGGACTTGACCCCGAAAAGGCACCGAACATTTCCGAGTTGGAGAGTGCCCTATCGGCCGTGTTGAATCGCATCCATTCAAGCCCACCATCGACTATGGCCCAGTGCAACCTGGCGCTCTGTCTATGCCGTCGACTACAGTCAATGAATGCTTCCGTAACGGGAACCATGCTCGATCAGATGCTTTCGCTTACGTCCAAGGGCATCCAGGCGGCTCAGGCAATCTTGGACGCCCGCGCTCCGTGGCATCACATGGCCAATGTGCCACTCCAGATCGTCTGCGTGTTACTCGCAATCGACGCCTCTTCGACGATGTCCCAGCTCAGAGACGCCATGCAGTGTCTCAGCAACGTTGCCGCAGTCTATGCTACCGACGCGACACAGGAGGCGCTGAAGACGGCGTCTCTTCTGATTCTATTGCATCAACGGTGGAAGGAGAAGTGTGCCTCGGATTTGGGCGATATACTGAAGCTCTACCCAATGGTCCGGCTTCACGAGGCTAAGATCGACTACTCGGTCGAGCAAATGGAGAACATCATGTGGCTGGATAATCTGGCCGGGGATCTATCGAGCCTGCAGTACGCTGATATCGACCAGCTTCTGGTTCCTGGGTTATTTTGCGATACCAGTTCTAATCAGACCCTGGACATAAGTTGAAAAGACAGGACGGCCTCTGACTAACCTATAGAAGGTTTTCTTCTTTGACTAAAGATAGACGGAAACCCAACATGCGTGGATGAAACGACAAGTTGGTGGTGCGCAGTCTATCAATAGATCAGAACCTTGATCGGAAGGATGCCTCCGCCGAGTCTGTTGGTGGCTTGTTTGTAGTGCGTTTCGAGAATCAACCACAGCGGAGGAGTTGGCCGACAGTTATGCGGCCCGAAGAACAACGACAATGACGTGTTGGTGTTGGTAGTTACCTACATGGAAATTTCCTACCTAATTGGCTAGTTGGTTTCTTAGTCTTTCGGGCGGGCGTTTTGATAGTCGTTTGGACTGTTGGCCAGGTACGCGGCCAGTCGGGCGGCTAGACGTACCTAATTATGGCACTGAAACTCACGGCCATGTGGACAAGTTGGAAACATTTGTTATTGCCAGGCCTCCGGCTGCTCCCCAAATACAAAAGGTCGCCAGTGGTTTATGCATCTTTACAACTAACCACCATTCCATTGTATCTTTCATTGCTGAAGCGCAACAATCCCCGCTTAACGTTTCTTAATGTTGTTCTTGTGTAACAAAGCACCACATACGCCATGAGTAGTGCCGCAAGATCTAAATCAGAGGCTGTCGCGCATATTGAGCAAATCCGCAAAAACAAGGGCATCGGAAAAGAACCAGAGAACCCCGAGGTGTATTCTGACCTCCATAGCTCTCTTGAGATGTATGAAACCTGATTACATCCATGGACCTGATACTGATTTTGGGACAGTATCTCGTGGGATCTCTACGAGACATCTACCCATTTCCTTCTGGAACTCATTCAAAATGCCGACGATAATACATTCTCGTCCAGAGCCACACCCAGCTTTAGTGTGACCTTAGCTTCGGGACCAGGGTTCCACCATCTCCGCACCGATTGCAATGAGCTCGGCTTCACATTGGATAATGTCAAAGCCATAACTCGAGTCAAACAGAGCACGAAAAAGCGCACCACCAGTGGGAAAAGAGGTTACATAGGTGAGAAGGGGATTGGGTTCAAGTCGGTCTTTAAAGTTGCCGATGTTGTCCATGTCGCCAGCGGTTACTACGATTTCAAGTTCCACGCGAAGGAGGAACTCGGCATGATTGTCCCAATTCCTTCAAGCTTTCCAAGCGGACAACGCCTTTCGGACCACACACAATTCCTTCTGGAGCTGCGAGGCGAAAAAGATTTCCAAAAAATTCAGAATGACGTGCACAATATCGAACCTGAACTTCTCATTTTCCTCAAAAAACTCCGACGATTGGAAATACAGACGAGCCACGGCAAAAACATCACATCACGCTCTGCTTGGTTCGTACGAACGTCATTTGGGGGAAATGAAAACAATATCTTCGAAAAATCACTTGGACAACAATCGCGTTTCGACGACCTATGTTATCATACGTCACGATGCCACGAGTATGCCCAAAGATCGCCGGAGAGAAGGTGTCACCACATCGGAGGTGGTACTCGCGTTTCCCTTACAATTCTTTTCCCCGAAAATCAGCACGCAGAAAGTGTTTGCTTTCCTTCCAATTGACGATTTTGGCTTCAAGGTCAGTAGCACACGGAGCAAATGCGAGACTCAGAACGCGGTTGTTGACATCAAATCCAGTTTCCCCTTCATGCTGACTTTCTTCTTGTCGCAAGCCGAGAAGGTCTTGACTATGACTGTTCCTGGAACATGGCACTACGGGATGCGCTCCGGGACGCGTTCTTGATAGCTGTCAATCGGTTTGTTTCTATGCCACCAAACGATTCCGGAGTGGGACTGCGATATTTCTGGCCCAAGTACATTAAGCACCATCGAAACTCACACGAATACTGGAACAGTCTCCATGAAGATATTCTTCGTGGACTGCGTGGGCAACGCGTCGTTGAATCGTGCGACCAAGGGTCTGGTCTCTGCCGCCCTCCAGAACTACGTTGCATTCCCCCGAAGTTTCGGTTTGAAGGAGCCGCACTCTTTGACTGTTTGTCTCTGCGGAAGAGGCATCTGGCATTTACCTACGACTACGTTCATACGGAGCTTGAGCTTCTCGGTGTTAAGAGAACCAGTCTCCAGGACTTATGCAAAGAGTTCTCGGACTGGGTTGCAGAGGTCGGTGCTTCGGGACTTGATGCGAAATCTCCCGAATGGCACCAGCAGGTTGCCCTTCACTTTTGTGACAAGATGGAACTCAAGGATTGTCTAGCAAGTCTTCCAATCGTCCCTCTCAGAGACGGCACCTGGGTCAGCGCGAATACGGAGCACCTGTATTTGGCGTCTGAGACTGACGACGAATACGTTCCCAGCGGAATTGACCTGTCTATCATTCACGAAGACGCATGTCGGGACCCGGTGAGAAGACGCTTCTACAAATTCTTAGGGGTCCGAACCTACACAGCGATGCAGGTTTGCATTCTGATCCAGGATCTGCATGCTGGCACCCCCTCCAGCGTATCCGACCGTCAACCTGAGGACTTGGTCAAAGACGCGGCTTATCTCTTTTCAAGTATACCCATATTTTCGGATATGGAGCTGCTCCTGATATTTACTTCCTTGTCAACAGAGAAGGGTCGCCCTCACGGCGCAAGACGCAAATATACCTTGTCGACCCTAACGCCAGCCCAGCCTTAGTCTATAAATACAAAGACGCGCGAAGAAACCCGTTTTACATCCTAGGTGAGCAATATGAGACGATGATATGCGGTGATGACCAGGCCATCAAAGTCGAGTTCCGTAGGTGGCTCTTGCGATCGCAAAACATCTCGACGGTTCCGATCCTCATCCGCAACTCCCAGCTCACTCCAGAATGGTGGTTTCTGAAAAACGCGGATGTGCTCGATGTATTACTGGTTCTTGAGCAAGAGTGCAGTGGCACTACGGTCAACCCTCGGCTTTTGCCAGCCGTCCCAGAACTTCGAGTGGAATGCCGCGACGGGACGCGTCAGCGCCTCGCTGATGTGGCCATACCAACCAGGGAGCTCGTGCGAGCGTGTCCCCATCTGGTCTTCGCCGCACTACCTAACCCGGAAAGATGGACATTTCTCGAAATGTTTGGGATCCTCACTGCCCCAAACACGAGTGGCAGGTTACGAAGCCTTCGTGTATTGGCGAGTCTCCCGATTGAGAGTGTTGACAAGGAGGCCGTCCACGCAATCTACCAAGGGCTGAACCTGAGTTTAGATGAGGAAAAGCCCATGATCGTGTGAGAATTTCCCTTAATCCTCGGTTCGTTGGGTATTCATACTAACAGGCAACTGCAGGGAAGCATTCGACTCGGAACCTCTGGTGTTCGTATCCCGGCCACACCCCGAGTGGGTTCGGCATGGATCCTGCGTCTGGAGTGCTCCTCCGCCACTGAAGCAGGTTATTCGGCTCGACAACCGCTATGGTGACTGTAGAAGATTATTCTGCCATCAACTTGATGTTCGGCCTGCCGGTATCGAACACGTTGCTGATGAGCTCTGCTCCTTGCAAGAAGAGAATCCAGAGGGGATAGTGGAACGTTGTGAAGAACTCTTGATGATTCTGAAACCACATCTGACGGGAGGATCTGAATTGCCAGCGCCCCAATTCTTACGTCTTAGGCATGCCAGGATCTTCCCCGTCATGAAGGCGAGGGATACCTTAAAACCATTGGCAGAACGTCAGATGGTTCTCAGGGCCCTGGGCGACGAAGACTGGTATATTCCAGACCGCTTCACGTTGGAGGCTGCCTTTCGTGACAAAGTCGACATCCTCAACTTCTCGATCAGATCGGTAACTCTTCTTGATTCGTTGTTCTCGAAGCTCAGCCTCCAGAAAAAGTACTTGTCGTTTGTTGTTGACGAGACTCGCAAACCCCGAGGATCCATCCACAGAGACCCTCGCAAAGACAGAGACCTTAACATGCGAACCCCGTACTTTTCCCGGTAAGAGTCTATATGCCTTTTGATGATGTTTCTTTTGCTTACGCGTCGCAGTCTCAATATGTCGCCGGATTCACCATCAAGCCAAGACCTTATACCATTATGTGTATGGTCCGTTCATTCTCTTGTGATTGTCAGGCGCCTGGGTGCCATTGTCGTCGAAGAAGACAATGAGTTGATTATGTTTCAAGAAGAATCAGCCTTGACAAACGTGTATTTTCGCGTCAACATTCCTCAATCGAAGCAGGCCGAAGTCAACTACAAACTGGCGGAGTTCCTTTCCAAGCAGTACAACGTCAAGCCGGACGACATGAATCTCTTCAACCTTTTGTTGGGCGCTCCACGCGACGAGCTTGATCGCATCATGGCTATCCACAATCGATTCCCGCCAGAGGGACAAAGCGTCAGCTATCAGAGTGCCTTTGGCGCAAGAAACCCCGACAGAATGGATGTAATTGTGATTGAGGATGACGAAAGCGAGCGACGCGATAACGTGCCCAGTATCATCACAAGAGAGCAGCCCAATACTCTTGGACGACCGACTGAGATATCCACGCTAAACCCGTCTACCTTTTCCCCAAGCATCCAGGTCCAATATTCTCTGCGCGAATTGATTCCTTCGTTTCAATTGCGAGCCCAGAGCATAGCCAGGAGCGCTGGAAACTTTCGGATATCAAGACGCCCCATAACACGAGGTGCTGCACACGCGCGGAGCAGAAGTGAGAGACTCAGACAGTTACCTCAACCCATCCAGAGCCCTCCCGTACCGATACCACCTCTCCCCGTTGCGCTGCAATTGCCGGGGTCTTTCGTAGAGATTGCCAACAGCAATGAATCTCCAGCAGAATTGACACTCGATTCCACTGACCAGCAAATTAGAACCAGGGAGATTGGTTTCCTTGGAGAGGCTTTTGTACTTCACCCCGTCCCTTACTCGTGCGCTATGTTCTTTCTAATTTCTATTTTAGATTCACAAACTGTTTGAACACCACATCAGCGGCTGGTCTTATGAGAACTGGACCAGCAAACTACGAGTCGAGAGTGGCCACGCACCTTTCACACAACTCGAGAGGGGCTTTTCCGACTTTACGTATCTGGATTCTCGTGGCCAGATGAAGACATTCTTCCATGAAGCTGGTTTGGACCTGAGTGCAAGATGGTCGAACGACACTACGTATCACTTGGAGGTCAAGACTACTACCAGCGACTCCACCGAGCCATTATTCGTGAGCCAGAATCAAATGACAATGGTATGTCGGCTACGGGAATAACTTCATTGTGGCCTTGCTAATCATTTCCAAAGATGCAGAGATTTGAAAACGATCCCGACAACGCATATATCCTCCTCCGAGTCTTCAATATCGAGGGTGACAGCCCGGGCGTCAAGTTTCACCCGAGGCCTTGGGGTCTCTGCCTTCGCGGTGTTCTTGCATTTGCGGCGCCGGGTGGATATCAAATGTGTGAAGTGAGGTCCTCTTAGTTCAGTCACAAACTCTTGATGCACTTAGATCAGGCAAGGAAGGATAGACACTTGGATTTGACTCGCACGTGAGATGAATTGGAGTTTTGGGTCAAGGGCTATTAATAACGACTCAGCACCAGGGCGAGTACTGGGCATTCAATACCATAAATATTTACTGAGAACTATTTAAGCGAAACGAAGTCTTCTACCAGTGCGTCGTGGCACCAACGGTAGATCCAGACGCCGGGAGCAGGAAGTTGCTCGCAGGGATCTTGCCATCAGATCCTCGGGCCTGCGACACCAGCTTCGTATCGACGCTGAGGAAGCTTGCGTCCGTCCACGTCTTGCCATCTTGCCACGAGTTGCCCGACACCTTCTTCGTTCCCGACAGGGTCACCTGAGAAGCAGGCTTGGTGGTGTCGAGGTTGTTCGCAGCAATGTTGTTGGTGAGGGTGGAGGTGCTGGAGGACATCTTGAAGCCAACGTCGCCGTTGTCCCAGGCGGTGTTCTCAGACAGAGTGAAGCTGCCCGTCTGGCTGTTGTCGGTGAAGCCCTTGGCGGCGTTCTTGAAGGCCATGCAGTTGGTGATGATGTGGTTGGCGGGACCGATGTCGCCCGCGTTGCCACCGCCTAGCTTGAAGCCATTGCCATCTCCCTGGAAGTTGCTGAAGCCCCAGCGGTTCACGCCGTTGCCCCAGGAGATGGTGTCTTTGATGGTGATAGCCGACTTAAACTCCCTGCGACGCGTGTTAGAATATGATTTGGGGATGTCTAGATGCGTGCCTTACCAAAGATCCAGACCGTCGTCCACGTTGTTCCAGAGACGAGCCCCAATGAGCTGGTTGCCCGTGCCGGAGCCCTCCTTGAAGGCAAAGCCATCGGCGCTCTCTCCGTTCTTCCTGGGGTCGCGGTTCATGTACGAGTCCAGGTACACGACCTGGTTGTTCGCGCTGGCGCCCTGCATCTGAAAGCCAGTCTCGTAGTTGTCGTGGGTAACAATGCGCTCATAGTAGTTGTTGGAGGAGTCTTGGTGGTAGACTCCGTAGGGCCCGTTGATGAGAGTCAGGCCGTAGAACTTCCAGTAGTTGGCCGACTGGATGTGGAGGATACCACGGTCGGCGTTGGCTATCGAGCCTCCAACGGGGGCCGGCGTCCCAGTGAGGGCCTCGCCGTCGATGATGACGGCTTCATTCTCGTATGCCCTAAGGGTATACGGCTTGGCCGCAGTACCGCTCTTCTTGATCTGGATGTTGGTCGTGGGCTTGTAGGTTCCTGCCCGCAGGTAAATGACATCGCCAGCGACGGCAAGGTTGACTGCGGACTGAATTGACAGCAGCGGCTTGGTGATGGATGCATCACCAGAGTTGGTGCCGGTGGGAGAAACATAGATGTTCGCAGCCCAGGCCAAGCTGGGCAGAACCAGGAACGAAAAGGACTTCATCTTGAGTGAGTGATTAGATTAGAAGGGTTAAGATAAGCTGAGGCGTGTACCAAAAAGACCCAGAAGCTGAGCATGTCGTCGTCTTATACGTCTCGCCATGTGTACTTGGTGTACGGCCCTTTCATTACCGACCCCTTTCTGTTTTAGTAGGAAACACCGAGCTCTATAACAAGCTTAATTCGGGATGCCAACGTGGTTGGTGGACAATACCAGGGCCGTTTTGCAGGCCTCCGCTTTTTGCCATCGACGTCGAGGCACTTCCGCCTATCACGAGTCGCGAACGGGGTCGTCCGGGATATTTGAAACTGACAGTGGACGCTATTTGGGCTCTGACATCCACTTTGGGAATCGGAGGAGGAATTTGGACCACGCCGAGGACTGGTTTAAGAATGAAAGAGGATACGGTCACCTGGATTAACCAACCATGCGACTAAAGGTTTGACTATTGCTAGTGAGTCGAATGACGATCAGGGGTTTATTTCCACGACGTTTCCACCGTTGACCAATCCACCTATGGCAGTGACCACGGACTGCCCGAGGAAGAACCAGGCGGAAGAATTGCCACCCGTGAGCATCCCATCGAAGCCTGCGATTACACAAGACGATGGCTCGCTTGCTCCAAAGGGAATGAATAGGTGTAAATAGTAGTTAGTTGAGCGTAATAACAGTCGTCACATCGAATGCGATAAACATTCATCACCTTACCTACCTCCTGTTGAACCTCAGGCCACAAACACCTTTGGAGCAGTGGTCTGCACATGCGCTGCATCGCCAAGATGAACGGTGGGACTCACTCAATCACTCTAGGAAGTTTCAAGCACGCAAAACCCACATAAATTGGAGCCATTGCCCATTCTACGGAGTAAGTGTTCTCAAGCCACCAATCCTGACAACTGTTCCCATTTTGAGTGTGGGACCTTTATGTGACCACAGGGGACACACATGGGGGTTCGTTTTTACGGGATTAATCTCTAGTACCGACTGGATGGTAAAGGCAAGCAAGCGTACGGTACTCGTGTCCCTCCATCAAATGTGGTTAGTGAGGAGCTGAGGTGTAGAGGCAAAGATTCATCTGAAACGATGCGCGAAATTGGCTACGTTTCTCAACTCGAGGAGTGAATACTTATATATAACACATCACTCGGAGCCAAGCTGTCCACCCATTTAGGCACTACGTTTGCTTTAGATTAATACATTTACTTGAAACAACGAAGATTTTCCATACATCGCCCAATCTCAATTCTGGACACTGTAATATGTCACACTCGGCTCCTTTGAATCATCTCCTTTCATCCTCTCATCGGCATAAGAGAGCGCCCAGTCTTTGAACTGATCAAGTTTGAATTCCCATGCCCACCCTTGCCTCTGGAGGGTCCGAATGGCATCCACAGACCACGTTACACAGCTCTGCTGCGGATCCGTATTCTTGACTGGTAGACGAACTGTCGCAAAGAATTCTTGAAGGTCAGCGTTTGATACCCCGTCCGGTATCTGTCCAATGACGATGCGCCCGAGAAGCTTGGTACTGAGTTTAGGGTCGACGTTTTCCTTGACTCGGAGCCACCAGTCCATCGTAGGGTTCGTCATTCGGAACGTGACTGGGTCGATTTCGGATGCGTCGGTGGCTTCAAAGGCGCTGCAGTCTCGTCCTTGACTTGGCTCGGGCATGACCACGATGCCCCAATGGTAAGCCTCATAGCCAAAAGTTCGCCGAGCGCTTCCACGAGAAAAGCGATCCCGGTCGTACAAAGCCACAGCAACTAGTCGTGCCATGGTCGTTTCCAAATATGTATCAGAACCTAACATGGGCTTTTATCAGCAATTTTGTTGGCGTTTCGCGATTTTAATGCTTACCAGTTGAATAGATTCAAGAAATGTCGCAGTACTAAAACGCAAGACGGGCAGATATAAATGAAAAGAAGTCCCAGAGTCGCCAATCCAGTGACATCAGGCCCTTTATAAGTGTGCAAGATAAGCCAAGGCTATGCCGTACTCTGTATCAGGAGCATGGATCTATTGCTAATGCCAACGACATGATGCTATAATAAGCCTTGATGGCCCACTTTCGGGCACTGCATGCATCTGTCTGACATACTTCAATCACGTTTTACCGCCAGCCGGCCTCATCGCCCTCCGTTGAATCGCCTTGTAACCGCCGGATCGCTGTTTCAATGAAAGATGATTGGACTGCCCTACAGATCCAATAGCCGCGGAGTCTGCGAACCTTATCGTGTGGAATGTACGTGTGGACTGTAAGCGCCCGCGCTCAAAGATGCGGTACGAGACCGACCACGCCTGAAACCTTTGAGTGTGCTGAGGGCGCATGGCGATTTGGTTAGCCTGCAGGGGTCATAACCAATCAAGGAGCAACGAGAGCTCAAACAACGCGACTGATGGGGAAGTGAGAAAATACATTGCTCTCATTGAGGTATAACGTGCTGGATTCGCTGTTGGACGTAATGTGAGGCCTTGAGGTAGGTATCTTTTGGCGTACCTCTATTATTACAGGGTCGGCAGGTTACTTACTCCATTCACATTGCTGCAACGCGTATGATGGATGGTTTTAGAGTAGAGCCTCATGTGGCTGAAACAACGACTGGGTGCACTCCAATGTGATGAGGTCGCAGGGGAAGGTTGAGAAAAGAACAGCCAAGCAAGTTTAAAGCTGATCACGAAAGTGTATTCGAAAAGAGGCGTGTGACCGCCACCACTTCGGTCGGCGATGACGCCTAAGAACATCGCACAGTGATCAAGATGGTCAATATCATGTAATGATTATTCCTTCATGTCCCACCCCCTGCCACATTGCCTTCAAGGCAGGACGACCAGAGACCACAGGTCTGTCAGCTTACGGCCTGCTCTTGCATCCAACCAGGCTGCTGAAGGACTCGAGCCCTGGCGCTCTACGCTAACTCCGTCACGGTACGAAGTAGCCTGTGTGCCCGGCTCTGGCAGCCTTCTCCAGAGAACCTCTTCTGCCTTGAGCTCCGTCTCGTAGCTAGGGAGAGCAAGACGAAGGTAGTCCTCCCAATCTTCACCCCCAAAGTAGTTGTAGTGCGCCTTGGTGAACTCCCAGTATTCCGGATACCATCCCGCATACTCCCAATCAAGGATGGCAACGACGCGCCCGCGCCTCACGATGATGTTCCTTGGAGCCAGGTCTGCATGGGTAAAGTGAGTCTGATAGCGACCTGTGTGTACTTTGGCCACTTCCTGGCCGAGAAATGGTGCGACGTCTTCCATGCGCAAGTGCCCTCGCGTCAATGAATGGAACGCTTCATGGTTCAGAGGGCCGAAGAACCGAGCGCCGATCCGGCCGTCATAGGCGGGATTCTGAAGAGCCGAAGAGACTATATCCTGTGTTGGGGGTTGAAGCTCGCGGAGACAAGACAGGTGCTGTTTGATGTCGGCAAAAATGGTATTCCTCTGGTCTGTTGACAGGCGGCTCCAGGCGCTGTCCAGGTTGTCGCCCTGAACGTAGGCCATCTCAATGTAAATGGAGCCATTTTTCTCAATATGAACAGCGTAGATCCTAGGCACCGGAACCGTTGTATGCGAGGCGACGTATTGCATGGCCTCCACCTCGGGGGGGTCGCATGGTCCCTTGATGAGGCGATGCCAGCTAACTCTCACTGTTGAGGGGCCAAGGGGACGGAAGAGCAGCTTGCCAAACCAAAGCCGCAACCGCAGTGGGAATAGAGTTCCGATGGATAGACCCATGAATGCGGAATCTTTAGCTGTTTCGAGAACGGGACTGGGAAACAACGATAGTGAGAATGGAAGAGTTTATTCAAAACAGCAGCGGTCGGGCTACGCTAGTTCAGCCCTGGCCCACCCCGTGTGGCTAGAAATCTGTTGGGCGCCTCTCTGCTTACATAATGCTGGTAAATAAATAGTTGTCACGTTCAAGCTACAGTGGGATGTAGGGAAATAACATAGTAAATTTGCCTTATCTTCTACAAAGGGAACAGGCAGCGGAAGGCTGCTTTATAATGGGCTCGGCTCCACCCAAAACAAAGCTATCCTAGCTTATAGGGTTATTATGCTAACCCTCGTGACCTAGTCTAGGCTTATAAATCATTATTATAAAGCTAGGCAGTTAACATTAGCAGTTATACTATTATAGGTCTAAATCCTCCTCTTATCTGTAATATTATATAATTAGATAATAGATTAGTTATGATATACCCCTTAGAGGGCTTTATTATTAATGATTCCTCTGTAAATAGCATTATAATCTATTCTCTCTAGTTAAGCTTTACTTATATATAATGAATCTATCGTTAGGATATTCTGAGTGTAGCTTAAGGGAATTAAGGCTTAGTTCTATAAGTTGAGCCTTAATCTATTTCCTTTACTCCTTTTATTACATTATACTAATATAGTATTTCTCTCGTAGGAATAGTTAATAGTATTTTAATTAGCCTTTAAGTAATTAAGCTTTAGACTAACTATTTCTCCTGATAGTCTATTGCTAGCTATATAATAGTTTATAATATTTAATCCTTAGAGCTTAAGACTTAAGCTTTAGATTCCTTATGCCTAGTTTCCTTTCTTCTTTATTAATACTAATTTTAATGCTATTATTATTATAATAGGTTTATATTCTAATTATAATCTGCATAATAAGACTTAGCAGTCTCTTCCTAAGGAGGAGGCTACTATTAACCGAGATATAGTCTTTAGGTTTAAGTATTGCAATAGTATTAATAATGCTTCAATATCTTTAGGGGGAGGCTTACTTCCTTCAGAAGACCTATTGCCTACTCCCTACGATGGAGGTACTCCCTTTAATCTACAAGAGTCATCAGATTACTCTTTAAGTAAGGAGCAAGAACCTCTGCCTAAGTATCGTAAGATAGCAGTATCTCTCTTCCTTCCCTTTCTTATAATGTATACTAATCTCTCTTTATCTCTATAGTTAATAAAGTCTCCCTCTAAGGATGAACCTTATAGTGTATAGAGAGATACTCCCTGCCTAGGATATATTTATACTATAATCACTAGGAAGGGAGATAGAGGCTTCTATTATGAGAGCACTAGCCACTCTTAGTAATACTAAGTATATAAGAGGATAAGCTATATATATATCCCTTGTCCTATTATTATAATTCCTATTGCTATATAACTCTTAATAGCTCTTAATGCTAGCTATAAGAAGGTTAGTCTATAGCTTTATCTCTCTATTTATATACTTATTATATAATAGTCAGGCTTAACCTAGGGGTCTAAAGTAGGTCTAAAGTGTGTAGTTTAATAATCGGGTGGATTAGAATATTATAGTAAGTAATATAGGTTATATTAGTAATGTACAATAGTAAGTTATTATATAACTAAGTAAGAGTAAATCTAATTATAGTATTAATAGCTAAGGAGCTTAAGGCTTTTATCTAATATACTAAGTAAATATATATATATACTATAATTGCTAGATAATTGAATAGTATTAAGTTATATTGAATAGTGCTTATTTAATGTATATATATCTAGGGTATTAAACTATATTAAATAGAGCTTATTTAATATATATATATTATATATTATAATAAGAAGGAAAAAGTAAGTATTAAATAGTTCTACTAGTTATAATTACCTAGTTCTAACCTAGGTTATAATATAATATCCCCCCTCTATTAGTCTTATCCTTAAGGCCTATTAAGTAGGCCTTTCTCCCAAGAGGTAGGTATCTATTGTTTTTTAGTCCTATAATCATTCTTATCCCCTTGCCTAACTATAATATTAGGTTATATCTCTAAGAACTTATTATACCCTAAAGTTTTATCTACTTATTATAGTAATATTACTAATATTATTAAAAAGTTCAACTTTAAGATACCTTACTATTCTACTTATTTTAAAGTAAATTACTATTTTTATATTATTATAGAGGGGAAGCTATAATATAATTTCTATATAGAGAAGAAATATATAAATTATAATTTTAGTAATATATCTTTATAAGCTTATAGGTTTCTTATGCCTATAGTTTTTTTATAGTATTAATTTATTATAATTACTTATATTTCCTAAGAGAAGGATTAATTAGAAGAGTAAAAAGAGTAAGCTAAGGCTAATCTCTTTAAAGCTTTCTTATAACTATAATGCTTATATTATTAGGAGAAGTATTTTCATAAGAAGGCAGCTAAGATAGTTCATTAGGGTTATAAGGATTTAGATAAACTAGAGGCAATAGAGCAGTAAGACACTACTACTCATTCTAAAGCTCTTTCTAAGGTTTAATTATTAGAAGATTATAAGGTAATCAATTAGAGTACTATTAATTTAGGTACTTATTCCACTTTACTTAACTCTAGTATTATTAGTGAAAGTTCTTTAGGAAGCATTATATATAAGTAAGGTTTTTTATAGATTCCTATTAATTATTACTCTCTAGGTAGTCTTTCTATTTAATAAGATACTTAGTTTAGTTATTTACTTTTTAAGTATCTAAGATTACTTTTACTATATATTCTTCTAATCCTTTAACCTTAGTTTTATATTTATTACTAAACTTTATATAAATAGTATCTCTTACTATTTTAAGGAGTATAATATAGAAAACTAAGTAAAGTTTAACTTTTAGTAGTAAGTTTAACCTATAGTTATTTTCTAAGATTTTCTTTATAATTCTATAGAGTTTAATAAATTTATAGTCTAATTTCTTATTTTATCTTTTTATTTTAATATTTTTATTATAAGATAAGCTATATTTCCCTCCTAGAAGGATAATCCCTTTATCTTCTTTCTATTATAGTATTTTTTCATTTAGTTTTATATAAATTCTAGTTTAGTTTTTAATTCTTTATATAAGTTTTTTAATTTTTCTCATATAAGAATAGATTTAGGGATAATTAATCTATCTTAGCTTATTCTATAGGTATAAGGGTTAAACCTAAAGTTAGTATATACTAAGGTAAGCTTTATACTTTTATTTATAGCTATATTATAACTTAACTATATAATTAGTAGTTTCTTAACATAGTTATTCTATTTATAATTAATATAGTATTAAAAGTATTATTAT
>QGQB01000138.1:0-134856 GCA_003385265.1 Neonectria hederae
TATTCTAATTAACCCTACTATTAGATACTCTATATATACTTAAACCTTCTCTATAAAGTTTATCCTATAGGAATATTAACTTACTAATTACTATATTAGCCTTAAATAAACTAACTATAAGAAGCTTATAAAGAAGATTCTTACCTTCTATTATAAGAAATATAAGGAAGTTTTACTAAGCTAAAATAAGCTTTTTAAGTATCTTAAAGTCTATATTAACTCTAAAGTTATTATTAGCCCTATTAATTAGGAAGTTAATATTATACCTTAGTTACTTCCTAATAGAATAGAATATATACTAATAGTTTAAAGCTCTTCTTTATTAAAGCTTATTCCCTATAATAAAGAGAAGAACTATACCTATTTATAACTTAATATAAAAATAACTACTAATAACCCTAACCCTATTAAGATTTATACTAACTCTAGTTATAGCTAATCCCTTATTAACTAAAAGTAACTTAAGACTCTTAAGTATAAAATTAAGAAGATTAATCTTATAATTATATATAGAGTTAATAGAGTAAAAGCCTATAATAAGTAGGCTATATTTACTATATATATTAATAGATAATATACTAATAAATTTACTATTAGTACTATAAAGTTTACTACCTTAGCTTAAGTCTAAGATAATCTTAATACTAAAGCTTTACTTAGAATAGCCTTTCTTACCCCTTATACTTATAATTTCCTTATTACTAAGAGAAGAATATATTATAACTTCTTAAAAGACTTCTATATCCCTTTTAGTATCTATTTAAGTTAGAAGAATATTAATTAATATATTATAGTTATTAAGGCTATAATTATACTAATAAGTAAGATTATACTAGTCTTAGTAATATAGAAGGAAATCCCTAAGGATTATAACTTTACTTTCTAAGGATTTATCCCTATAGTAATATATATCCTAATTAATTTTAATAGTCCTTTAGGTATTATCTTTATAAATAATATAGGGAAGGATATTAAGCTCTATTAGAAGTAAAAGATTAGTAATATCCTTAAATAGGAAGAGATTTACTTTTTATTAATATAGACTATAGCTTTTAGTACTATAGTAATAATAATATTCTTAACTATTATAAATATCTTAAATATTCCTTTCTTTAATATTACTATAATAGCTATTACTTTAGTAATTTTTACTAAGTTTTCTCTTACTAAGGATATTAAAGCTATAGCTAAAGGAACTTATATTCTTAACTAAGCTTTATTAACTTTTATATTCTTAGATTTATTAAGTAATACTATTTTTTAAGATTATTATAATACTAATTTATCTTAGAAGTAATACTATAAGATAACTTTCTTAATATTTACTTTCCTTACCTAAGATAATAAGCTAATTAATCTATATCCTAAGATTACTATTAATAAGGGTTTTAAATCTCTAAAGATTCTATAGTAAACTTATATATAATATACTCTAGACTTACTAAAGGATATTACTAATAAGAGTGTTTATATTTATAGTAAAGACTCTAGCTTTATTAAGAAGATTAAGGAGTTAATCTTATATTACTTAAAGCTCTAGATAGATATAGAACTTATCTAAGTACCTAAAGGGAAAGAAATATAAGTATTACTTATTAATAACTAGTATAAATACTATATAGCCTAAAGACTCTATCCTAATAGTCTTAAAGACTAAAACTTTATTAATTTAACTTTTAATATATTATATTACTAAGGTAAAATAGAATAGATTAAAGGATTTATACCTTTCTTAGTACTTATCTTTATAATCTAGAAGTAAGTTAAAGGAAAATCTAAAAGCTATATAGTTATTAATCTTAAAGTATTAAATAAAATCTTAATACTTAATAATTATCCTCTTCTTTATTAAGAAAATATAATATAAACTCTTTATAGAATTACCTTTATTATAGTAATTAATACTTTATCTTTCTTTTTTTAATTTAAAGTAATTCTTAAATACTATAATTACTTTATAATAGCTAGCTATAGAAGCTTTAAAAGGTTAATAGTAATATTAATAGGATATTATAACTTTCCTACTTATATTTAATACTATATAGATAGATTACTTTATCCTTATTATACTTTCTACTAAACCTTTATTAATAATATTATAATCTTCTCTAAGTTTATAGCTAAATATTTAAAATATCTAGAGACTTTCTTTATACTCTTTAATAAATAGAACTTTACTATTTCCCTAAAGAAGAGCTAGATTAAATACTTTAGTACTTAGCTATTAGGATTTTATATAAATACTTTAGAGCTCTTAATAATAACTAAGAGAATAATTATATTTACTTACTTTAATTTCCCTAGTTAACTTAATAGTCTTAAGTAATATATTAAAGCTATAGGATATATTTATTATTTTATTCCCTATTATACCTAGTTATTAGAATCTCTATAAGCTTAGAAAATTACTCTTTTAGCTATAGAATATAAAGAAGGAAGAATTACTAATAGTAACTTTAATTAATATAAAGTATATACTTAGATAATATACTTTATACTTAGTAAGAATAAGGAAATTACCTTTTCTACTCTCTAAGTAAAGATTACTTTAGGATAAATATTAAGTTATTTTAATCTAGCTAAGTAACTATTCCTCTAGATTAATATAAGCTTAGAATAAGACTTTAGTATTATATTTTATTACCTTTATAATAATTATACTTAGGAGCTAGGATTTAATATACTTATAACTATAGTATAATTAATTTATTTCCTTAGCTATACCCTAATATTTACTAAGTAATAATATAGACTTATAGAACTTAAAGTTATATACTTTATCTAAGCTATAAAGAGACTTTAAATATTTCTATAATTCTCTAAGCTTTTTATAGTTATATTAACTAATTACTTTATTACTAAATAGATTATTAAAAAAATATCTCTTAAGACCTTAAGTATTAATTAAGTAAACTAATAGCTAATTATAGCCTTAATATATCTTTCTAAGTATAATCTCTATATATATTACTTCCTAGGTAAAAAGAACTTTATCCCTAATACCTTAAGCTATATAATTACCCTAAAGACTAACCTTAACTTACTAAGGCTTTAGCTAGATTATATAGTATTAAATAATATATTAATAGTATTTAAAGCTTTAATAGTTAATAATACTAAGTAATACTTCTAGGTTAATTATATAATAGATAAGTATTTCTCTAAGGTTATCTTTATAATTTTAGAGAAGGTTTTTATAGTAAGTAATTAATTAGCTAATAAAGATACTATTAAAGCTTTTAAGCTTAGTATACTCTTTATACTCTAAGATAGATTACTATATTATAATAGTATAAATAATTATATTAGACTCTATATACCCTATAATATAAAGAAAGAAATCCTTAGGATAGTTTATAATAGTTATAACTACTTTAGAATAAAGAGAATAATATAAGAACTATTAAGACTTTATATTTATAACCTTTATTATAAAGTTAAGAAATATATCTATAGATATTAGATTTATTACTTAGGGTAAACTAGCTAAAAGTAAAAGATTAGTAACTATAAGCTTATTTACCCCTTAGTAATACTAATATATACTATTATAATAGACTTTATTATTTACTTATCCTTAGTTTCTATAAAGAACTTACCTTAAGCTCTTAAAGACTTCTCTATTTATAATACCTTTCTTATAGTTATTTATATAGTAAGTAAGAAAGGTTTCTTTATCCTTAGCTATTTAAAGTATTTAGTAGATTATTAAGTTACTATCTTAATAAAGTAATTTATACTATTTAACTAGAGTATACTAAAGGTTATTATCTTAGACTATAATTTAAAGTTTACTTTTTTATTTTAGAAGACTCTATAGACTACTTTTAGTATAAAGCTTATAATAACTATAGTATATTACCCTTAGGCTACTAATATCTCTAAAAGATATAATTAGACTATAGAAATTATTATAAGATTTTACTATATAGAAAACCCTAGATTTAACTAGACTTATATCCTTTTAATCTTATAGTAATACCTTAATAGTATTTATAATATTAGTATATAAGCTTTAGCTTATAAGTTCCTTTTTAATACTAATCTTTATAGTTTACTAAAAGCTATATAGCTATTTAATTAAAAAGCTATTAATTTACTATTCCTAAGAGAAGTTATATAAAAGGAAGTATAACTTACCCTAAACTTTATTATTACTAAAGCTAAGAAATAGTATAATAATAAGTACTAGCCTATTTAGCTTAAGGCTAAAGATTAAGTTTATTTATATCTCTATAATAAATATAACTTACTTAGTACCCCTATAAAGAAATAATCCTAGTAATATACTAAACCTTTTAAGATTAAATATATAATTAATAACCTAGCTATTAAGCTTAAGTTACTTCCTAAATAGTATATTTACCTTATTATTTTATATTAATAGCTAGAACCTACTTATAGTAATAACTTTTAACCTAAGGAGCTAGAGCTAGTTAAAGAGGACTCTAGGAAGTATATTATTAAATATATTCTCTATTATAAGGTAAAGAATTAAGGTAAGAATATTATACTCTTTAAAGGCTTTTAGATCTAATAGAAGGGCTAAAGCCCTAAATATAACTTTTA
This sequence comes from Neonectria hederae, assembly GCA_003385265.1. Lineage (NCBI taxonomy): Eukaryota > Fungi > Ascomycota > Sordariomycetes > Hypocreales > Nectriaceae > Neonectria > Neonectria hederae. The sequence continues at coordinate 4,570 of QGQB01000138.1, forward strand.
GGAGAAGACTAAGGATATTAATAAGGAGCTTATTATAGAGTTTAAGACTACTTACCCTAAGGCTTTTAAAACTAATAGCTAATCTAACTACTGTAAAAGTAGTAAGAAAAGGACTTAATAGCCTAAAGTTAATAAGGCTATAGATAAAGAGGCTAATTAATAGCCTCTATACTAATCTTTACGGAAGAAATAGTAAGACTGCTTACTTAACTATATATAATGGAAAAGATTAAGGAAAATTACTTAGAAATTAAGAATAGTAATTAGATAGCCTAGAATAATATAGAAGGAAATTATAATCTTAGAAGGATCTATATATTAGTTAATTACTAGGGATAATAAGTTCTAGCTTTTAAAGCTAGGATATAATATATATAGTCCTTTAGGCTATAGTTATAAAATAATATAATAATTGTATAAGTAATTATATAGTCTAATAGATTAGGATCCTTAAGGTCTTAGTCTATAGACTAATTATAGTAAAGAGATTATCCTTCTTATAACCTTTTATTCTTACTTTTTATAACTAACCCTTTTCTATATATTACTTATATTCTTATATAAAGTTTACTAAAGTTATTTATTTATATAGAACTTATAAAAGATAAGAAATCTTATTATTAATAAAAGGGAAGATAGTCTAAATAATATATTTTTCCTTTATAATATTTAATTACTTAGTATAGTTTACTTTATATTAAACTTACTAAGTAAGGGAAATACTATTAATAGCTAGGCTTATAGTATACTTTCTAGAGTAAAAATTCTCTAAGATCTTAATATTAAGTTACTTAAAATACTCTATAAGCTTCTAGTAAAATCTAGAGATTATAAAGTTTAATAGCTTCTTATATTAACTTATATTTAATTCTCTTATAAGCTATCCTATAGTATTTATACTAATTATTAATATATAGTAATCTTAGAGAAAATTATTACTATAATACTTAAAGATTTATATATACTTATAGAAAAGATAAATATTAGTATAGATAGTATAGTTCTATATAATTACTATATTAATCTTCTTAAGGTTATATTAATCTAAGTTAAAAATACTAATAGTTTTCTTTTTAACCTTTTTCTAAGAATCTTTAGTAGAAGTTATTATAAATTAAGATTAACTTTATTCTTAGTATATTTAAATATTAGCTTATTTATTATTAGAACTATTAAAAGAAGATTCTAAGGAATTATTATTATTATTAAAAGCTTAATATTATATCTTTCTATAGTTTATCCTTAATATTATCTTACTTTATATAGTTAGATTAAGAGTAATTATTATATTCTAAGGGTTAAGAACCCTATAGTTTCTATTAGAAATTTCCTCTATAATTTCTATAGTAATTTTCCTTACTATTAAGAACTTTATATTATTAGATTTATTAAGAGCCTTAAATCTAAATTACTTTATAGTAATATTATATTACTAGTTAAAGTAAACTATATTAATTATCCTAGCTTATAGAAAGTTAAGAAACTCCTAAGTATTAATACTTTAAGTAATATATTAAGTAATAAAGTTTATAATAGTAAAGATAATATTAAAGTCTTAGAGTATAAAGGTATTAAGAACTTCCTTTATAGCTTATTTACTAATAAGTTTAGTATAATAAATACTTTAACTAATTATCTTAATATATTATAATTTCTTTAAGTAAGTATTAATAAATCCTTAGTTAGTATTTTTAATTATCTTTAATATAATTAAATATTAAGATTACTAGGGAATAAATTAATTTTAGAGCTTTAGTTTTATCTTAAGGTTAAGTCTATTAGTTTTACTTATATATAATTAAACTATTCTTTAAGGAATAACTTTATATAGTTAAATTAGTAAATTACTTTTAACTTAGTATAAAATTATACTTTTATATCTCTTTAATTAAGTAATTATTACCCTTAGGTAAAGTATAATTACTTTCTAAGGGGTAAGTATACTTAGCTTAAGATTTATAAATTATTTTAGCTTTAGTTAATTAAGGGAATAAACTTATATATTTTTAGGGAATTAATTTACTATTTATAATACTCTATTTTTATATTAGAATTATTAGTAAATAAAATAATAATATTTAATCTAGGATTTATAGGAATTTAGCTAGCTTATTAATATTTAAAACTTATAGAATCTAAATAGTTAAGTAATAATAATAAGCTAAAGTAAATTATTACTTTTTTACTATTTAGATATTATTAATTATTATTATAATTAATATAGTAAAGTATAATTATAATTATTAATAAAGAATAATATATATAGCCCTTTGAGCTATAGTTACTAAATAATATAATAATTACATAAGTAATTATATAGTTTAATAGACTAAGATCCTTAAGGTCTTAGTCTATAGACTAATTATAGCTAAGAAATTATCCTTCTTATAACCTTTTACCTTTACCTTTTATAACTAACTCTTTTCTATATATTAGAGAATATAGTATTTTAGATCTTTATAATTAAGGTAATAAAAGTAAACTTTAAATTTAGTATAAGTAATCTATATATAAGGAATTTAATAAGGTTAGGATTTAATTTATTATTTTTAAGAGAATTTTTATAATTTATAATTAATATATAAAATTTACAAAAGTAAGAATATTATAAGATTAAAACCTATAACTAAGCTTTTTATATAAGATTAATTAGCTATTATATATAATAGGGATTTTAGTAATATAAATAAGAGTAATATATAAAGGGAATTATCTATAAGGTTCCTTTAGAGAGTATTTTTACTTAGTATATTTCTTACTATATAAGAATAATAAGAAAGGATTAAGAATAAGGTAAAGCTCTTAAATTATTATAGGGTTTACTAAGGCTAATTATACTATAGGAGTATTAAGTAATTAATTAAGGCTAATTATACTATAATAAATTATTAATTAGTTAAAGCTTAGTAATTAGAAGACTTAATTAGTATAAGCCTAATATTCTAGCGAATTAAATTATAAAGCTAATATATATAATAGAGCTATAATTACTGCTATTTAATATATAGAAAAGGGTTAATTATAAAAGGTAAGGGTAAAAGGTTATAAGAAGGATAATCTCTTTACTATGATTAGTCTATGGACTAAGACCTTAAGGATCCTAGTCCATTAGACCACGTGATTGCTTACGCAATCATCGTATTATTTCATGACCGCAGCCCGAAGGGCTGCACGCATCAGTAGGTATTCAGGTGTCAATTTGCACTCCGTTCCAATCACTAAAAAAGCATTCTCGAAACCCGGCGACAACTCATTTTGGGAGGCCTACTACTCGTTACCTCGGGTCTTGTCCTCGTTCCATTGGGTAATCGGGGAGTGCTGCTCCAGAACCGCATTTCTCTTGTAGCTACTTACCTACACATTGTACCGCCATCGAAGCTGAGAAATTCCTGTTTTCCGAGCGCTCTTTCTACAATCAGCTAGACTCCAAGGCAAATGAACCTTCGTTCCTGCCTAGGCTCGCCATTAGTCGTAGTGGCGGTAGAGAATAATACGTGCAATATTGAGACTATGTCCCTTTTGTTACTTTCTAAGTATTCCGCAACTCGTCAAGATAGCCGAATCATCCATCAGTCCTCGTAGAGAGGAAGATTGTATGGCTTGGAATGAGTTGATATGCTGTTTCCTTGGGCCTCTAGTATATGATTTGTAGAGAGGATTTAATTCTCCAGTGCTTCGGGGTCACAGCTGTGTTGTGGATGACCAAGTCCAATCTAATCTCAGTGGCCAGCAATCATGCAATAATACTCATTTGACCAGTTCCGAATTTTTCGTTAAATAAGGTTAAAGGTATGCTTCTGAATAGCCTGAACTATCCTCATAGCCGCGATTAGATCATGCAGCCCTAGTTGAGACAAAAGGGCCAAGTTATCCATATGGACATCCGAGTTTGATCTGCATCAAGAACAGCCTAACCCTTAGTTCTAGGGGCTCGGGTAATGTCTCCATGCTTCCTCATTCTACGTCTTAGCTTCGTCATCAGGGGATCTTTGTGACATTTCGCAAGGATAAAAACAGGTAGCCGTGGAAGGATCCATGTAAGCTTCGGGTAACTCAAACAATTCTAAACAGAGGGAAGCGGAAGTGGTGTTTGGCACGACCGAGTCACAAGCGCGGCGTGACAACTGCCTCACTAGAACGTAGATGGGTTCTCGTAGCGCCGTACAGGCCAAATCATCAAGGTGACAGGTGCGGCAGGAGAGGGATGTGGCTCCCGGACCATTATCTCCTTGCGCAAGAGATTTGTATCGAGTCGTTTCGTGTTCGGCTGGAGCTCTTGGTAAGGTGTGAAGCAGCATTGACAGTATCACGGACCTCAAACCCGATCTATCCCCAGGGGAACCAATATCAACATCAACACCGAACAACCCGGGCGACGTACCTTATGCCTCAATGGGCAACTCCGATGTCAAGCAACAAGTCGGGGGAAGAAGCTACCAGTCCCCGAAAATAATTCTCGGGTGACTTTGTCGCGACGAAGCAAGCAAGGATCACAGGAACGAAGAGTCCTCGATTCATCTGTACCGAGATGGACACTGAAGGGGGGCGCAAGCTAGCGAGCGAGAAAGCTCGGCAAGCGACCGTGCTTCACCATCGCAGGGGAGGACGAGCATGGAGCCGTTTCTCGCCACAGCGGTAGGGCATGGGTTAGCACGGTGCCCGTTTGATGGTGGCTGGTGCTAGTTCGCCGAAAGAGCAGAGGGATCTTGCAATGTCAATGGTCTCTCAAGCAGGGGTAGAAAATTGTGCCCTCTTTGGGGGATGGGTTTGCGTCGTTACGAGCGAGGTTGTCACCCGATCTTGGGTCCGCTGGCAAGTGTCGAGTTTCTTGGAGCGTTTGTTAGTTAACACCATGGGTTCACGCACACGCTGAGTAGTGAAGGCCGAAGCTCGGAGCAGCCCATCCTGGAAGTTAACGGTGACGATAACGTAGGTAAGCAAATTATCGAACCTAATCCGCTGATCGTCAATATGGAGTAGCCGGGATAAGTTTGGGGCGTATCCCATGGGAGACGGGGGTCGAAGTCCCCTGGCGCGTTGACGCGAGAGGGCAACTTTTTGCACTGCTCGCTTCAAGGCGTGTTCCCTGTCAGGATTTGACAGCCCAATGCAGATATCGACGTTCGATATTGCTATGCAAGACAACGTTGATAATGTCAAGCGAGTCAACGACCAGGCTACTAGCGCTTGTTGTTGATGGTGTCTGCAGACAGTAGTCCATGGTGTCTAGGTCGAGGATGGCGGCCGCCACCGGTCTTGGCCATCCTGACTAGTACCCAGCTCAGTTCCTCAGGTTGGAGATAGCGTTGGGCTTGGGACGCGAGTCATGGCGCCGAGATCTTCGGTCGTCGTCAACGTCGGAGTAGGACTGGAGGGTATAAGGACTAAAGGGCTGAGGGCGTATCGAGGGTCAACTGGCGTGGTTTTTGACATGGGTTAGGAGGCGATTGAAGCCTTGGAGGAGCAAGACGGGCGTCAGATGGAAGGTCTAAACGCGGGACGCCATGCGAAACTCAGCTTCTCAGCTTTACCACCCATTTCGAGAACCGGGCTACCAAAGCGCTGGGCATCTATGTACGCTTTGACGGCAGCAGGTCAGATGTACGCAGTACTACGTATGGGGAGGAATTAGGTACCTATCTTGAGGATGGACGTCGACCCCTCCCTGGGGCATTTTCGAAGAACAACAAGCCGTACAGCAACCCATTGTGGGAGGGATAGACGGCATGCGACAGGGTGAGGGACATCCCTAGACTGAGGATCTATCATCTGTGTCACATTGGGGAGAGAGGATCTGAGAAAGGCTCCGAGGGCGAGCATTGTTGCGGGGGGAACCCAGAGCTGGAGACAGCATGCCATGGGCATCGGCACAGCACCAAGATACCCTTGCCACAGACGAAGCAGACGGGGTGACTGTGCCGTCATTGGGCGTCAACGTGGCATGATGTTCGTTACCTCTTCGATGTTACCAGCCGAGGAGTGTGTGTGCCTCCTCCGTGCTGAGCAGACGTACGTACTATGTAGTAAGTCAGCTATAGCGTAGCAGCAACAAACGTGGCATATAGCCTCAACAGCCCCCATGAGATAAGATTCACGAGGCGCCGGGTATTTGCATCCTGCCCGACGAAATGGAAGCACGCCCAATGGCTTCCAAACGAGACTGGAATTGGTTAGGCGGGCAAGTTTTGTGGCGTCTCACCCGTCGGCGAAGGAAGACGTTGGGTTGCGCAGGCTGGCACGCGAGTTGACGCGGGTGGTTTGACAAGTAATGTGTAGCGCGTGTCACCCCTGGACGTCTTGCGGGGAAATGATTTTGATGGCTACACGTGGCGGGATGCCTTGAATAGTAACGTTGTTTTTCAGAGGGCGATATTCCAGAGACCCATGTGAGAGAGAGGTCCATATCCCCAGAACTCAGGCGGTCAGGCTCCACAGTCCGGCTGTTGGGTCCCGACCCAGGGGAAAATCATGAGGAAAAAGAAAGGGGAGCACTGAAAAAAATATCTTTACTTGGAGTGCAGCTTGCGAGGGTGGCACAGCCCGGCGCAGCGAAGGACAGGGTAGTTGAGCAACAGGTAGATGAATACGGATAGCTGAGAGATTGCCAATCCTGACCTAGTTCTGTGAGGAATCGCCACTAATCAATCAAACTTACAACTTAGGTACTGACTGAAATGCACGCATTAATTAGGGCTGAGCTTTTTGCTTGTAGGGACCGAGGAAAATGAGATGAGGTTAAATCGCTGGAGTACAGGCGATTCAATCCCAAAGGGAAATATACTGGAAGGTGGAAGATGTAATAAATAGACTATAGTTATTCGTCCCTACAGGTACCCATATATGTTCGTTGTCTGACAATCTTACGGTCTGTCGTGTGTCTTGGCTTGCTTTTCCTGTTGGTGTGCGGAACCATTGGCGTCTCCGCTTATCAGTGCGCAATAATAAAGTGACCAACCGTTCTTCGGACAGCTACGGAGTAGACTAGAGAGAGCTTGTTGCTGTTGTGGATGGCGGACAACTTACTCACCGTCGTTTCCTCCATGGTCCATACATATCCTAGCTTACGCGCATGTTGCAGCAATTTTAATAAGGATTCCGTGACCGCCAATCCCTCTGTCGGTAGGTTTCCTTATGACCATGAGTGAGGTGCAGCTTTTACAGCAAGTTTCCTGAGTAATTGATCCCACGGCGATTCCGTAAGGTAGCGTAGCACCCAGCCTCGGATACCGCGCAATTGGGTCCATTCAGCGAACCAGGATTTTACCCCAGACCCATTCGCCATCTATCGCTCTCCGCTTTCCGCTCTCCAGTGGCAATCATCATGGCGGGCCGGTACTGTGATCCCGCCGACCCGTCCCTCGCTTCCCCGGGGTTGCCAAGTCCACGGCCAAGCCTTACAGCCATCATCCAAGCGAAGGCCGAGAGTGGCATCAGGCACCTGAACCTGTTCAGCTGCTTGTGAGTCCAGCCACGCCGCCCGCAGCGCACACGAGGGCGACATCAAACCCCCGCACCAAGGCACCAGTGCAAGATGCGGATGAAGGACGAACGGAACGGATATAGTCAAAAACAATAATTACCATTATGTCTATGGGATAGCGGTGGAGCAGGCGCTGAAGATGGATATGTCTAGAACTGAGTGATGGGGAACCTAGTACTGTTCAATTTTGGGGACGGTAATTACAAATAATTCGTAGTTTAAGTGCAATCCTTTCGATCCAATCCCGACGTTCTAAAGCATTGGAGAAAAAGCAATTCCCTAACAATCCAAACAAAGGAATCGAAGACAAAGCAGCAGCCGCCCGCTCACGTGTCGTGTCCATGGGCGCGGGCGAATCCTTTGTTTCGAGTGCCGTACCACGCATTGGTTCATGGCATTCATTTCATTTCGTGCGCCCGTCCCGCTTAGGTACGTTCTAGTCTAGCAACTAGCCAAGCACGATCGCTACTATCGACGATCCTCCAGGGCAGCGTGACAGCGTTTACATAGCGTACATATTCGTACGGCACTGACAGATGGCGGCATCGCGGCATCGCGGCATCGCGGCAAGTTAGCGAGGCGCGGACTCGTGATTGTCAGGGCGAGTTGCCCTCTAGAGACGCCCCGGTACCTCTCTTGGTGACTTCGGGATGGAATGCCCGAAAGCTAAATGAAATTTGTGAAGAGTGGTGGGTTGCTAAAACGGTGAGAAGAGGAAAGGGCACTGCACTTCGTAATGGAAATGCGTGAAAAGGGAGCCCCGAAGATTCTAAAGGTGAGATGACCATGGATGCCCTGGAACGACCCTTGTACGGGAGCTGGAACTAGGGCTCTTTCTGGGCAATGGCCACGATGGAGATGCTGGTGCTGATGCTGGTGCTGATGCTGGTGCTGATGCTGGTGCTGATGCTGATGTCGATGCTGACCAACCCCAGAGCTCCACCAAACTCCACAAACTCCACGACTTCCGCAAACCCCACACACCCACACTCTCACACAGACTCATCTCGTACACTCACCCCGGCCTCTCCCTCTCAGGCTCAAGGCTCTCTTGGCTCTCTTCACCAACTCAAGATCCACTCTTCGCCGCGAGTTACTGGCTAGACCACCTACCTGACGCTCTTGCTAAAATGCCTGCGACTTTTGCTACACCCTTTCAGCGAGCCATGATTCGCCTCATCAAACCTACAATCCTTGTCTCGCGACCTCCCGGATGTCCTACTGCGCAGATCCCCTCTTCTCTGTGCGTGCTCTTAGTTGGGCGGGGGCTCCTCAAGTTAGTAGGTCACGGCCCAAAGCTCTGTGCTGTGTTGCAATTTGCTGCTGACCCCAGGGATCCCTGGGCGATGAAGATGCAGATGAGGAGGTCACTACAGATGCATCTCTAGTCAACAGACCCGCTGGCTTCCGCTGCAGATGCCTCGATGGACAAGACAAGAAGCATATGTTCTTGATATCCCTCTTCTCCACAATCCAGGATGTCATCCTCCCTTCTATCCGTTCATCCATTGATACGTCCATGGATATACTACATCCATCCACTCATCCATCCATCGGCCTCTTGATCTATCGGGTCATCCATCATACATACGCCACGGTGCCGCAATCTTGAGCTCGCACCAGAAAGAAGATCCCTGGACCAACGCTGGAACGGCTTGATCTTGTTCCCATCCGTCATCCATCCATCGCCGTCCATCCCCAGTCTAGCACCCCAGCCTAGCACCCAGACGCACGCACGCCTCGGCCTCACCCCTGGTCGACTTCAGCGGCATCCAGGCGCCCAGACCCTCCTGTCTGGTCTGTCAACCTGGGGCCAAAGAGACTACAGTATAGACGCCCTCCTATCGTTTCCTCTTCCGCCATCACTTTTGTCCCGTTTGGGCTGTTCGTCGAACCACAATTCCCCTCTTCCTCAGCCCTCCCCTCTCTACGGATGCCTGTATTGTCTCGTGCCGGTTTCGCCTTAGGTAGCCGCCTTGGGTAATGCTATTGGCTGCTTCTTTACCAACTGGTCGACTTGTACTTGAGTCTGGCCTCCCCCCTCGATTCAGCATCGTCACCCCTCCATGGTCTCTCTTTGTCATGCATTGATCAACATCAGCGCCTTACTTTCTTGACCAGGGCCATTTGTCATATAGACTACTCTGTCCCATCCATCTTCTTCACCCAGTATTGCTTTTCCCCTTTGCATCCGTTGGGAAAGCAGCGGAGCCTCTACACGTATATCTTCCAATCTACGCTGCACGTCATCTGAAAGCCCCCTCCCTTGTTCTGTCATCTTTGCTTGGTTGGCGTCACATACTATCACTCTCTGCGACCACCACGCGCCTCTTGGAACACCAATTCCCACTGGATCGAATCCGTACCCTGAAGGCTCATCCCAAACGTTCAACCGAGTCTTTAAGAAATGACCATATCAGTGGAAGACCGCGCTAGCCTCTCTCTTTGACTCCACGAGGACCTAGACATCCGATATCTGCAGCATTTCTAGCTCACAACCAGCATTCCATTCGCCACCTTTATCGCGCCATCAATACCAACACCATGGCGACATCCGGGCACCTCAGCAATTGGCAGCTGAATGCCCTCAGCATTATCGAGCGTGTCTGTTCTGTCTTCTCCCTCCTTGGCTCCCTCTTCGTCATTGGGACCTTTGTCTCATCGAAAGCCTTCCACAAGCCTATCAACAGGCTCGTCTTCTATGCCTCCTTCGGCAACATGATGACCAATGTTGGTACCTTGATGTCAAGACAATACATAGACTCCCCAAACTCGGTCGGCTGCCAGTTTCAGGCCTTCCTGATCCAAATGTGCGTTATGTCTACTTCGTTGCTGCGGATCAAAATGCACTAACACAGTTCAGGTTCATGCCGGCAGATGCTTTCTGGACCCTTACCATGGCCATCAATGTGTATTTGACCTTTTACTTCAAGTTTGATGCCCGGCGACTACGGAGGATGGAGATCCCCTATCTAATCTGCTGTTACGGCATCCCCTTCGTCCCGGCATTCGTCTACATATTCATCAAGAATGACAGCGGCGAACGAATGTATGGTGATGCCACCCTGTGGTGCTGGGTTGCTCCTGAATGGGACATTTGGCGCATTGCCACCTTTTATGCGCCCGTCTGGTAAGTTGCCCAGCGTGAGGAAGAATTCGGATTGAAATTAACAACGTCAGGGTTGTCATATTCGTCACCTTTTTCGTCTACATCCGGGCCGGTCACACCATCTACCTCAAGCGAAAGGAACTGGGCAACTTCAGCTCGACCGACCAGGATTTGACCTCACTCGGCGACGTACTCACGACTGTCAAGACTACGGAAGTGTCGGTGACAACGGAGGTGTTGGATCAGACGAATGGTCTACAAATGCAGCCCATCGGCCGCCGAGCGCCCGACGTGAACTCTCCGCAAAACTCCAACGGAGCCTACTCAGTCACCATTTCGGCCGACACGCACTCGGCAGATATTGGGGACATTGTCCTACCTGTCCAACAAGACCAACCCACACGAAGCGTAAGCCAGTTGCCGCCGGTGCAGCGACCAGTGGTGAACCCCACGCGGAGACGCAACCGTGCCCTCAACAACGCAGCCTGGTCATACACCAAGTGCGCTATCCTCTTCTTCACCGCGATTCTTATTACATGGATCCCATCAAGTGCAAACCGCGTGTATTCCATGTTCCACACTGAGACTGCGTCGATACCGCTCGAATTCATGAGTGCATTTGTGCTACCGCTGCAGGGATTCTGGAACGCCATCATCTACATAGTGACATCGTGGAGTGCGGTTAAGAACCTGGCGACGGACCTGCGATTAGGACGGCGGCCCGACGTGACGGAGTTGATAGGAGGCATGACGAACGACCACGACCATCAACACCAACACCACCGACATAACCTCACCCAGTTCCGGACAGTGAGTCGGTCGAACAAGACGTACGAGACAGAAAGCATGACGGAGTTGGCCAACAGCCGACCAGCCTCAGATGATGGTCAACTCTTGGTGACATAATGACAATCCTGTTCCCTTTTTCTTTCTTATTAATACGAGTCCCTGGCAGCTCTTGGAAATGAGCCACGTCTTGGGAAGCGACGCAACGGGGTGGCTCTCATGCTTGAAATCGCGCAGAAGGATCACGCAGGGCCAAATGGATACCCCTATTTTAGCGTCGAGGAGTTTATCTTGGGCTTGGGATCAGGGGAAACGGAAGGACAATCTTTTGGTTCGGGAATATGGGTCTACCTCGGAACAGACGTGTGCTCGAAGAAGGACGAGTCTAAGGGAATATCTTGATACAGGTATTAACGAGCATGGGTGGGGATATTTGTACAAAAGAAGAATAGACTCGGAGAAGATACATTTGTATAATACCATATTTATGCCTGCTTCTCGGGTTTGAGCTGTGTCTAGATAATTCAGCTTGTCTACCGAGGAGTCCAGTCAAGGTTTTGCGGAACCCATGCTCCTCAGATTACTTTTTGATTAGCACCCAGATCCGGATCAGATCGTCCGTCTCCCTGTTCACGCCGACTTGTCAGTCCTCAAAAACCTGGTTTTTTTTTCCCCCTCCGAATTTCATTCCGGCCACCCCTCTCGATACATCCCTGACAGCCACGCTGTGCCCTCGTGGAATTTATATTCCGCAGCCGACGGTCCCGCGGTCGCAACGCCTATCAAAAATATGCAAGGCCGTTCACTCTCAATGCGACGTGGGCTGATGTGGGCTTGCCTTAGCGCTGTTGTCACTTGTGGTGGGTGGGTGTTGAGTGATGCCATGGAAATGTCTGCGGCGTCACATGGCGATGGCGTTTGAGGGGGGTCGTCAGCCGTTCGTCCGGGAAGCATGGATGGACGAATTTGCGAGATACGGACGAATGAGAGTAAGTAAGCGTCACATGGAGGATCATCCTTCGTTCATTCGCCCAGAAGGGGGAAGTAAAGACTTGGCGGTGATGCCGTCGTTACGTCGTCGTCGAAAAGAGAGCCGACGTTGAATTAATACGACAGCAGGACGCGCGGTTTGACTCCACCAGAGCAAAGAAAGTAAAACCCTAGATAAAAGTAAAAAGGTCTGGGGAAAATCCGGGGATTTTGTGGGTCCGAGATCCCAGATGCGATTTCAGATTTAGATGGAGTGGCCTTATTTTATTTTTCTTTTCTTCTTTTTTTTTTTTCATGCCTAGGCTTATCACAAGAGTAGAGATAGCATGTCATCTAAGTACGGGATAGACTACATCGTCAAGGTAAAACGCATCCCAATGTCCGGTATTTCCATAAATGTGCCAAGGTCTCCTCCACCGCCGCGCAAATCACACCATCCGAAGCATCCTCCCTACCTTCTCTCCAAGCCTTCTCACACTTATGGGATGATACTTAGTTGTCTGACTTATCACAGCGTGGCATGATCTGACAAACCCCAGGGTAGTCCCCTGTTGCAGACGCGGGGGATAAGGGCTGGAGATGATAGATATGGCACCATGGTATGGGTTTTCGTTGCGAGGAAGTTTTCTGCGGCTTTGTGGTGAATCATGGCGAAAAGAAAAGAGGTTGCCGTTTTCTTTCGGCGCATCCGTGAACGTTCGAGTATAACGTCCTCATGGAATCCAACATGACGACGTTCCAAGCAGCATCCTCGGCTGGCAAACACCTCCTTTCCTCGGGATATACACGTGCCTACAAGTACCGGCTTGCGGAATGACTCCTTTGAGATTCTCGATGCTGATACCAGGGGGGCTCTTCAAGGTTTCCCTTGCCTCTATTGCTGCTCTCCTTTGTTCTTCCACGGCTTATCACCTCGCACCTGAACACGCCTCAATGTACATGCCACAAAGTTGAAAATTCTCATAAAGTCACATCTCGTACATTATACTCAATCATTACTCATTCATGACGGCTCCCCGCGTCGGGTTTCTTGCTATCGTCCCAGGCCAACCTCGAGGCCAAGCATCACCCATCCCATGCCGTCCGTCCGGGGTATTTCGTAAAGAGCAAAACATGACAACGCCTTCCATCTGGCCCTCTCGAGAAAGAAGACCCCGAAAAGCAGAAAGAAGAAGAAAAGAAAGAAAGAAAAAAGCAGAAATGAACCCAGCCATCCCATGTGCCCTCTTGTCCTCTTGGTTTCCTCCCTTCAGCCCATTGTATGGTTGCATGGAACTCAGTCTTGTCTCCCAAAGTTCCTCTTTCTCTCTGTTTATCCCATCCTCAGCTGTCTTTGACGCCCTCGATCATCTTGTACTCCCAGAACGTCCCCAGTTCTAAGCACTCCTCCACGCACCCTTCTTCCTCCCACCACCACTTCTCGGCCGTAACGTAGGCGCCCCAGACCTCGATCCAGAGCATTCGTCCCACGAGGGTTCGCAGCTCGGCCTTGATCTCCCTACCGCTGCGCACCCGGTCCACAAACGGGTCGCTGTCGCCGTCCGGGTGCCGCACACTAGTCGGGACCGCGTAGAACTTGGCCGTCGTCAGGGTACTGCCCGGTCCACGCAGGGACGCCTCTCCAAGCCAATCCGGGAATAACCTGCTCGGGTTCATGCATCGAAAGTGCTTCTCCAGGTTGAGCAGTAGATGATCCTCCAGCCATGTTCGCATGCGCTGCCCTAGTGTTCCAGCACATGGCAAAGGATCGATTAGTGTCAGTTGCAGAGAACCTCCGTGTTTCAAAGTTTTGCAAATGTTCTTTAGAACGCCTGGAATGTCAGGCGAAGAGCAAATTGAGGGCATTGAGAGTGAGTAAACATTTTCAAAAAGTTGCGGCGCCAGCGGGAATACCGACGGAGACACTGAAGGAACGAGAATCGGATGAACGTTCGGAAACTGCGTGTGCGAGAGCGGCGAAGACGAAATGTGGTAGACTCTCTTTGTCCGATGAAGGGCTGCGAGGTAGGAGGCCGTTGCTAAAATGCACGTTAGTAGAGTTCAAGAGATGCACGCGTGGGATCCATACCTTGAGATTCATACAAAGCCAACACTTTCGGGGCAGTTTCAACTACCGAAGAACGAGGAATGCTGCGCTTCGGTAAAGGATCGAGATGGTGTAGAGTCGATAACATCCATCGCTTCTTCTCCATCTCGAGTTCCTGATAAAGGCTTTCATCCTGCGTAGTGCTCCAGACCTCCTTCAGTCGTGACAAGACGACTTCGGGGCTTGCAGCAGCCATCCGTCTAACTTCTTTCTGAAGCATATCGAGGTCTGATCTAGTATCCAAGCCCTTATTTCTGTCGCCAATCTGCATCTCCTTGATCGACTGTTCAAGGTCGGCGATCCGGGACTCGGGCGAAACGCAATCCCATTCCTCTGGTGGGCGCCAATCTTCCGGATTATTTGGCTTAAAAGTGAGAGCTAGAGGCGCCTTTGGTTGAGATGGAAGCCTGAGACCAGGGATCAAGGTGACGGGAGAGTCCGATCTAAGCAGCGGGATCGGCATGTTTCTGGGAGCGAAGTCAGCGGCAGCTAGTTGCTCGTCCAGCGAGGCGATGTACCTATTTCCCGGTGAAGTTAGCGGCGTCATGGGCTGGTCAATGTCGGGCTCGGAAGAAATTAAGATTTCAGACATCATATCGCGGCGATCCGTGTCTGAGGATCGGGGCTTCCAGGAGATTTCGGTACGCTTAGTGACATAGGATAACGGCCCCAGGGTTTGCACGACTTGGGATGTATCCGGCCCCGACGACGATCTCTTGTCGGGGACAGCTGGATCGGGCTCCGAGTAGACGGAAGAGACATCAGCTAGAGCCGAGTGGCGATAGCTACCAGCGTCGGAATCCGTCGACAGAGGCGATCGCGAGGAGAGGATGCTGGGGGTCAGCAAGCCCGTTGAAACCGTCGACTTGGTGTTGGACTTGGACTTGTCCGAGATGGACGGCTTGAGACCGCGAGATCGCAGAAAGCCAAAGGGAGAATCGGTAGACGATCGTGAGCTGCGTACGGACATGGAGCTCCGCGAAGAAATGGACTTGTCCTTTTCCCTGCTCTGCTGCAGCTCCCGTTTCTTCTCCTTCTTGGCACGATGCTCGCCGACCAGCTCCCGGTCGGGGTCGGTCCAGATTACGTCGAACATGACGAGAATCCAGGGTTGTTGGAAGTTGTGGTGCCAAGGTGGTGTCTGCGAAAGTTGCGAGGGCGTCGTGTGGCTGGCTGCACCGCGAAGGCGAAGGCGAAGGCGAAGGCGAAGGCGAAGGCGACGAGAGTGACGACCAAAAAAGTGCAAATAAAAATCAAGGAAAAAGGTTCAAAATTTGAGTGGTACTTCACAAGTTAGATTTTCGTATTAAGCTTGTGTTCCGGAGTTCTTGTCTCGTAAAGACGTTGAGGAAAACGGGTCTTGAAGGAAGGTAGGTGGCGATGTGAGTGAGTGAGATGAAGGATGAGAAAACGGGTGAGGGAGCACGGTGGACGGAAGTGGGCCTTCAAGCCTGAGGAGTTTGCTATCCTTAAGGGAATTTACGTCTCTCTCCAGTGACTCTTCACTTTCGGCTCAGCTTCCAGCTTGCAGTGTTCCGGCAGTGAGTCGGAGCTGCCAGCTGTCGCACACTGCTGGTCACCTGGTGCGCCAAGGACGTGTTCGAGGGGGTGGAGCGACTGGATACAAGAGATCAAAGAGAGAAGAACAAGAACAAGAACAATAGGAATCATGTAACATAGAAGAGAAGAAAATTCGCTCCCCGGTTGCTGATCCTGCTGGGTCACGGTGTGCAGACGGGAAGAGAAGAAGACAAAAGATCCAAGGGCGTACACATGACCACTGTTGCATTACGCAGATACACGCAGAAATTATCCATCTCTTTTTTTCCCACTCGTCTCAGATAATCCTGACTCTTCTCTCACCTTCGTCGCCTTGAGCCGGCATTTCGTCATTGGTCGGTCAAGCCCACGCCCCTAGGTATAGCACAAACCACAAACAGAGCCAACCAAGCACCTATCGCCCAATGAACCTAGATCTCCCTTCTCCCAGGGGCTTCCATAGCGTTAACTGCAGGTGCTCTAATTGGAACAGCAAACACTGGATGGCAATGTTCCCCCTATCGAGCTTCGCAGCCCAACCTCGTGAGGGGCTTGTGGGGCCGGCGAAGGGCGGACGAGAACAGTGTAACCCGAGCAAGCCCTCGAACCTGTGCTAAAGATGGATGATAGGCCTAAGTTGATTTGTCGAGTTCGGAGTGTTCATGAGGGCAGCCGAGACGAAATGTTGGCTCAGGAGCCCGCCCGTTGGCATGCAGGCTCCGGGTCTCATGTTGACTATCTTGGCGGTTTCATTACCTGAGTATGATAGGTGCCTAAGGAGGTAATGAATAGTTGAGAGATGAACTGCTTTGGCAGTAATTCTTCTATGAACGTGTTATTGTGTCCTTAGATCATACCACTAGGTCAAGATGAGGTAACCAGCCTCAATCCACATGTTCCGATGAACACTCTCACCCGCTAGGCCACAGCATCGCCTCCATCATCAAACACCATTGTGCTCAAAGATCTCTCATATCTCACATCTCACTCATTCAGCCGCCCAGGGTTTCAATTTCGGCAGCTGACAGCTTGGTCGCATATCCAATGCATCGATCCGCCAGCCACAGCTCGTGGTGACCCTCGCGAGAGACAAGGTCTCGCTTGCAGGACCTGGGGCTTGCAGCTCGTGTGACGCCGACGACGAGTTCATACAATAGTGGCGTTGTCTCTTAGCTTGGATGTCGTTCCGTGTTGGGCAACCAGGACTTGTGGGAAAGTAATCGAGGTCTAGGTTGGGTTGAACTGGGGAGGCAAACGTCCATTTCCTGCTTAGATCGCGGAGTGGCAGTGCAGGAACCATTCATCGGAACCCTGTTCCACGGGGGCCTGCACTACGAGAAATAGCGGAACGGGTAACGGCGGTTGGTGATGCTCGAACTGCACTTCTCTGCAGCTATCCGGGCCAGGCGCATACTTATGTACCAGGGAGTCCAGATACCTCCAACCATGACGACGATATCCTCAGTCTAGCTAGAACGAGGTCGTTGGCCGCCTTTTCAACACAGCGGATGCCAATGACTCTGCCAGTCCGATTCGGGTGTATGTCCTCTTTTCTCCGGACTCCGCGAACCTCCGTGATCAGCGGTGTCACCGTGGCCAGCCCCCCCTTTTGGCGGCGCTGGCTTTCTTGTAAGAGTGGCGAGCTTTTGGTGTAAATAGATGCGATTCCCCCCTTATCAGAGTAGGGCACAAGATCTGCCCTAGGTTACTCCCGCTCAAGATCCCGTCGGCAGAGCGAACATCTCGTGGCTCTACCACCAGGACTCGGCTCGGCTCGACTGGACTCGACTGGACTCGACTTCGACTCTTCCCCAGACAATCGCATCGGTATCTCTTCTTCACCGATAGGTACCTTAGTCTCTGTTCATCTTGGAGTGATTCATAAAGGCGTGTTTTACTGCGTTGTGAACAAGCAACCGCCCAAAACCCGTCGCCCGTCGCCCGTCGCCCGCCGCCGGTCCTTTGCCAGCTGTCAGCCACCTGTACTGCGCTGCCACCGGCCTGCCAGGTCACTTGATCACTTCACTTCTCCATCCAAGCCAAGGCGGAAAACCTGACTCTCGCACTACCCACGACGAGACAAAGTCCCTCCGCCCCCTGGCCTCTCTCTCTCTCTCTCTTTCTCCCTCTCTCTGTGGTGTCACCGCGAGCGAGGCTTTACTTTGGCCCTCCCCCTTCTTTCTCCCCAACTCCTCCCTCGTCTCTGGTGAGCTTGTCTCTCTTCCCTCGTCTCCTCAACTTGCCGTCGCTCTCTTTAGCTTCTGACTCACCCAGCCGGCATACTTCACTTCATATTCCACCACCATCACATCCTAAGGCAGCCTCCCAGCTGTGTCCTTTCTTTCACATGGCCAACACTCCCTCGACGCCCCAGATGGGGACCTCCGAGAGCCTCACGACTTCTGATGAGATCCCTCGATCCCGTTTCTGCGGCTTCCGTGATTTCCTTGACATCACTGATTCTACCGTCACCACCTCCCGTTTCGGGAGGTTCTTTCACCTCTCTGGCACCGGTCATGTAAGCATCTCCAACTTCCTTATCACTATTCGGTGTCTAACTGTGGTTTTCCTCTTTTAGCCGAATGAGATCGCCGGCTCGACCTTCTTTCGTGAGATCCGTGCCGGGTTGACCACGTTCGCGACCATGGCATACATCATCGCCGTCAATGTACGCTTCACGTCACATCTCTCCAAGTATGTTACCGCTGCTAACTCGGCCTGGAGGCTTCACTGTTGTCCCAAACTGGTGGCACATGTTTCTGCGATTTGGAGGACAGGCAGGCATGCGATAATGTCGATTCTTACGTCACTTGCAAAGAAGGTAGGTCAAAACACAGACATCCTCGAGCCAAGCGAATAGCTAACAGCTGCTATCAGAGGTCCGCCGAGATCTCATTACAGCCACAGCGGCCGTATCCGGCCTGGCTAGCTTCATGTTTGGACTCCTGACGAATCTCCCTGTTGCAATTGCGTGAGTCCCTCTTCGCTCCCTCATGTTCTCTTTCGAAAATACTGACACTTGGACTTCTCAGTCCTGGCATGGGCCTCAACGCCTATTTCACCTTCCAGGCAACTCACCCCATCCCCCTCCGATAACTAGATCCCAACTCGACTGACACTGGCTTCCTTCCAGGTTGTCGGCTACAATGCGAGCGGACCCATCTCATACCGCATGGCTCTCACAGCCGTCTTTGTCGAAGGCTTGATCTTCATCCTCCTCGCCCTCACTGGCATGCGACAGTGGCTCGTCAAGCTTATCCCCGCCACGCTCAAGACCGCCACAGGTGTCGGCATCGGCTTTTTCCTGACTGAAATTGGCCTGTCCTACTCGGCTGGCATTGGCGCTATCACTGGCGGCTGGACTGCCACTCCACTTGCCCTCGGAGGATGTCCTAAGGAACTCATCGATCCGGCATCCGGCATGTGCTCGAGCGGGCAGATGTCCAGTGCCAAGGTGAGCTATACGTGATCTCATTCTTCTGTCGAGAGGTGTTGCTCACGAACGCCTATGTAGCTGTGGGTGGGTGTTTTCTGCGGCGGCATCGTGACGGCCTTCCTCATGGCCTTCCGTGTCAAGTATGCTCTCATTATCGGCATCGCAGTCGTCTCCGTCCTCTCTTGGCCGTAAGTCCCACGTTCCCTTTCCCCTCATTCCCTCTCAACTAACTCTTCCCGCTCTTCAAGTCGCAACACTGCAATGACCTACTTCCCACACACCGATGAGGGCGACTCCCGGTTCCAGTTCTTCAAGCAGATTGTGGTGTGGCATCCGATACAGAGGACCCTCAACCAGCTCGACTGGAGCTTCGAGGGCGACTCCAAGCAGTTCGCCCTCGCCCTCTTCACCTTCCTCTACGTCGACATCATCGACGCCACTGCCACTCTCTACTCCATGGTCCGCTTCTGTGGTGTAGTCAATCCCCGCGACGGCGACTTTCCCCGGTCTACTATTGCTTATTGCACAGACGCTGCCTTTATATCCGTTAGTGCCCTATTTGGCTCGTCTCCTGTTACTGCCTTCATTGAGAGCGGCGCCGGGATCGCCGAAGGAGGACGAACGGGCCTCACGGCCATGGTCACTGGTTTGTGTTTCATCATTTCCATCTTCTTCGCGCCCATTTTTGCGTCTGTTCCGCCTTGGGCGACTGGTTGTACCCTGGTCTTGGTAAGTTCTCGATTCTTGTGCCGCCAAAACAGAAGAAGGTGAAAATTAACCGTTTCAAGGTCGGCTGCATGATGATTCGACAAGTCACCCAGATCAACTGGCGATATATCGGCGATGTCCTACCGTCTTTCGTCGTCATGACCTTTATCCCTTTCAGCTACAGCGTTGCTTACGGCCTCATCGCGTAAACCCCCCCTCCCCCTTTTCCTCCCTCGCCTTCTCCCAGCTAACTCATTTGCAAAGGGGCGTCTTCATCTACGCCGTCCTCAACGGCCTCATCGGCATCGTGGTCTGGGTCACCGGCGGCTACCTCGAGCCACGCGAGTACGACCTCAAGGAGTACTGGACCTGGAAGGGCTCCGGCCGCGCCCCCTGGTTCGTCCGCGCCATCCGCCGCCACCGTCGCGGCACTCTCACCGACGAAGACCCTCGTCAGAGCTCATCCGACGGCATCGACGGTGACTTTCCAATGGTTCGTGATCACGACAGCTCGATCGGCCGCTCGGGCGGGTCGGGCAAGGAAGGCATCGCCATATCCGAGCCCCCTGTGTCACCGACGCCGCCTGGTCGATGGATCGGATGATTGGACTCCTTAGAAAAGGCGAGTTTGCTTCATGCTCCCTGTTATCCCCTCTTCTTTTTTTTTTTGGAGGACGCCGCAACCGGTTGTTGGATGCCTGAGAATGTGTTTTTGGGCAGTGTGAATAGTTGAGATGATGATTCAGTAATGAGCAACGTCATGACTCGAACGATAAACGGGTCATGGATATGCTTTGTTCCAGCGGAAATGAGAGAAAGGGCAGACAGTGGCAAAAGGTGATGGTACCTGAAAGGGGATTAATGATCGTTGCACGGATCTGAGAGGCAAAAAGACGAATGATGACGGTATCGTACCTCGAGTTCCACCTCGGGCTGCACCGCATGTTCGCTCTGCAAGATGTAGAGTCGCAGAGCCTAAAATAGCTTCATCTGAGATTAGGATGTCAAACAATGTTATCACGAAAAACAGTAGTCACATAGAAGGCGAAGGAAAAGTAAAGAGACGCGCAGAAAAACAAGCTTATCCATGCCGTCGCGGGCTGTAGAAGGTATCTCGTGATAGTACACAGTCATGCTCATCATGGCATCCATGCTTCATGGCAACTAACCCTCAGTCTATGCATCCATGTCCACATCCCCATCGCCGCCCCCCCGCCGCAGCGCCTGCTCCGCGGCCTTCCTCCGCTCCAGGCTCTCCTTGATCCACGTGTCAACGGCCGCATCGCCGCCCTTGGCCAGCTGCTCCTTTACGACGCCCTTGAGCACCTCGCCTGCGAAGCCGACAAAGTTGTGTCGGCGCAGGGCGTTCTCGAACTGCCAGTCACGACGCTTGCGCTCCTCGCGGGCCAGCAGCTCCGTGTCGCCAAAGTCACGGGCGCGCTGGCGCAGATCGCCGCACATGGCGAGCAGGTTGAAGCGGATTTCGGTGGCGTCGTAGCGTGCGACACGGCGCTGCAGGACGTCGACGACGCGATCGGGGAAGGACTCGGTGTCGCAGGCGCCGTGGGTGATGGGCGCGGGTTGAAGGCCGTCGAGCTCGTACAGGGTGCCGTTGATGTGGGTGTAGGCGATGAAGTGGAAGGCGTCCTCGGGTTCACCCGTCTTCTGGGTCTCGTCGACGAAAGGGCTGCTACGGGCGAAGCTGTTGTGGACCTCGCGGATGAGGTCCGAGTTGCTGAGGGCCTCTCCGCGGAACTCCGGGGGCAGGACCATGGTGAATTCGCGGAAGTCGCCCAGCTGCTCGCCGACTTGGACGTCGGACGTCTTGTTGAGGAGGACGCTGAGGAGGGCCTGGGTGGCGCAGGCGTTCTGGATGGTCTGGGCGGCGAAGAAGATGTTCTCGGCGGCGGCGTGGTCGAAGGCGCCGTCGCGGGGGCCGTCGGGGGTGGCGTAGGGCTGGTCGGTCGGGTACTTGAAGAGGAAGATGACGCCGTAGACGGGCTGGAGGGCGCGGAGCTCCGAAGGTTCAAGAGTGAGGAGCTCTTCAAACTGGACGTCTTTGACACCGAGGTTCTCGATGAGCGAGGTGAAGACACCCTGACGATGGGGGGTTAGGCTTGGACGGGGATGTATAGAGAATGGGAGCAGGCAGGCCATACCGCATCGGACTCGACTGTTAAGGGGTTTCTTTGTTAGCAGCCATATATTAGAGGTCTGTAGAAGAAGGGAGGGGGAGAGAAGCCGTACTGGTGTTCCATCCGCCACTCATAGTTGCGGCGGGTTGGGGGAGCTGCCAAGCGGTTGGCTTCCCGAACAAAACTACTCGGAACAAGAGGCCGATGGTATCCGAACGATTCTTGTTGTTTCTGATGAAGACTCTGAAGCTTAGGGCAGTGCGCGGGCCTGTTTCTGCTGCGATTGACTTGCGAACGTGGCGGGAGGATGTTGTAGATGCTTGGAGCTCTGTCAACCAGAGAGCTTTGGCCAGCAACTGTCTAAGATCATCCACCGCCGCCGATAAGATAAGAGAAAATCGAAGGCAGCAACGTCCACGACGTAGGTTGACAGCCGACATCGCTGTTCCAAGACATCATTACATCAACCCAATTCACATAACAACGCCACGCGAGGTTCTATGCGACTGTCCGTGATATCTCAATTATTAGTCACGCCATCCACTGATTCAAAACACACCTCGTTGGGGGAATCATCCATTGCGAATAGTTAATTATACAGTCATGGCTATGATGGTTCTATATCGATTCACACTTAGACAAATTCTACATACGATGTAGATATGTTGCACCGCAAAAACATGCGCACGAGGTTGACCAGCGTGTATAGTTTCCAATGTAATAAACCAAGCAAACAAACTCGTCGCATCGCATTACAGCAACGAACAAAAGGGCCTGCGCCCGCCTCCTTTCTGAGGAAGGCTTCTTATCGAGAAAGTTATTGTCATCCCTAAAAACACCCAAACTCCCCGTTAGATTCCATCCAACGCTTGCCGTGGCAGAGTCGCCGTCTCTTTTTCAAGCTCATCTCACGTCTCGCTCAGTTCGCACGTTTTTACATGTCTCCTGAAAATAGCTCCGTCACACCTCGATGCAAGCGTCTAGACCGCAATCAGCTGCTCCCTCGCTGGCATGTCGTCACGGTTATTAACCTGCGCCACTTCACCAGGCTGGAGCAGTGGTTCATCTTCTGCATCTTGCCCGTTGTTCGGCTCTGCGTCATTATTGCCGTTCTCGCCATCCTCGTTGTTCTCGCCGCCATTTCCGCCGTCCTCGTTGTTCTGTGCAGCTGCCGCCTCAGCTTCTCGGCGTTCTCGGTCGGCTCGCGCCGCCGCCGCCTCCAAATTGGCAATGTGTCTCTCAGCCACGCCAGGGGCAATGCTGGCCAGGAATAGGAGGCCAGCTCTCTCAAGCCGCCTAATCTGACCCATGATCCAACCGTCGGGACCATGGTTCTGTGCCA
Source organism: Neonectria hederae (assembly GCA_003385265.1). Classification (NCBI taxonomy): domain Eukaryota; kingdom Fungi; phylum Ascomycota; class Sordariomycetes; order Hypocreales; family Nectriaceae; genus Neonectria; species Neonectria hederae. The sequence continues at coordinate 28,181 of QGQB01000138.1, forward strand.
CGAGTCTCGCCGCCATATCTGCAGGGTTCGGCTGTTGGTTCTCTCCTGGAGCACGATTTGGCTGATTCTGGCCAGCCCTCTGGGCAGCACGTGGGTCCATCGGGATAAGGTTCTCAAGATGCCGCCCCAGAGGTCGCCAGATATGATCGGGGATCCCGTTCAAAACCCCAGTGCTGAGAATAAAGATGAAGAAAGCAATACAAATGATGGTAAACCACCTCGACCAGCTTGCGTTAGGGTTGGTGAAGAACCACACAAACAAGGCGAGGCGGAACACCAGCCAGATCTGCGGCCATAGCTGCATCAGCAAAGGTGGAAGCGCAGCAGCTGGCGGGTTACCGTGGTGCATCAAACCAGCAATGGGAGGTTGGTTGTGTTCCTGAGCCTGAACTTGATTATTGGGTTGGTCCTGATGTCTTTGCTCCGGCTGTGGTGGGTTTTGCTGTTGCTGTTGCTGTTGATACTGCTGCTGTTGCTGTAGCACTTGTGGCTGTGGTTGAGGCTGTGGCTGCTGCTGCTGTTGCTGTTGTTGCGGTGGCTGTGGCTGTGGCTGTGGTTGATGAGTATGAGGCCGGGGGTGGTGGTGATGGTGGTGATGATGCTGTTGTCTGCTCCGGATCTGTCCTTGGGCTTCATAAATCAAATTACCCAGCCCTGAAGGATGAGAGTGTCTGAGTTGCGGAACGCTAGTCTGGCCTCTCAGCCGTGGCGTATAGTACGTGTCCGAGCTTGAGTTGTTGAAGAGCAATGCTCGGGGTCCATCTGGGGAAGACAGGATGTAGACCTCGGGGCCCTGTCTTGTTGCGGTGCTGTTGCCCCCTATTCCGTTTGATCGAGTTCCGGTGGAATCTGGGGTAGCCCTTCCGCTGCCCATGGACATGGAGGAGGGATACGCAGACGTAGTGACCCCAGGCTGGACGAGAGACCGGTTGTGCAACGAGGTGCTAGATGCGCTTCTTTGCATGGCGCTTGTCATTCCGAGGGTAGCTTGGTTGGCATCAGCCCCTCGGAGAATGCCCTGCACATCAGCTGGAGACATACCGCCGTTTGGCGTGCTGGGCGCGGTGCTTCGTATGACGGTCTCGACTTGGTAGGTATGTCCATTGGGTCCGACGTGCTCACGGTAGACGGTGTGACTGGGAGCTGGGCTTGCTCGGCCAGTGTTGTCGCCTCCGGTGTGCACGACATTACCATTATCGCCGATACCGCGCATGCCCATTTGAGCACGAGCGCGTTGGTTCTGAGCAACAGCTCTGGCCATAGCCTCACGCTGAATGTGATTCAGCCACTGCGTCATGTTCTGATGCTGGTGTTGGAAGGCAGCAGCCTGCTCGGGGGTGTGAGCAGGAGACGGAGAAGGCATGCGCGGTTGTGGGAAGGAATTCGCCGCCGGGGTGGGTTGGGTCCTCCTAGCGAAGCCTGGGGGCGGCTGGGGCCCGAAATGATGATGATGGGCATGCGGGCGAGGTGCATTCGCAGGTTGGGCCGGAGCAGTTAGGCCTGGAACTGGAGCTGGAACTGGAGCTGGAACTGGAGCAACAGCTTGAGGAACAACGGCTTGGGGAACGGGCGGATGGGAGTCGTGAGCATCGCGAATGACGAGATGAATGGTCTGCTGGTCGGGAATACGGAGCTGTACAAGAGCAAAGACAAAGGCACCGATTAGCAAGGGACAATCCTTGCACGGCAAGGCGACATGGGAAGGTGAGGATATGCTTACTGCATCGGCACCAAATATGTCAAGCAGGGTGTCAGTCTCACGGACTATTGCGCGGCCACGATGAATCAATCGCTGGTTCTCATCGGCAGGCCGTAGAGGTAGAGTCTCTCGGATCTTGTCCTTAAGCTGCTTGATGGTAGTGGCAGCAGCGAGGCCAGGGAACATTAGGGGACGGTTGACGCCGACTGAGGGTGACACGACTTGAAGATTGACGGTGAGCTGGTCGTTGGAGGAGCCGGGGGACCTGTCGTCCGGGCGGAAGCTGGGGGGCTCGGAAGCCATGTTAGGCAAACAGCTTGCATGCCACGACACTCTTACAGTGTATGAAGCAGGAAGCGGAGAGCCTTTAGAGAGCAAAGGGTAGCAAAGGAAAGTCGGAAAGTCGGAGGGCCGGGACGAGCCTCGGACGGCAGCGTCGTTGTCGGTTTGCGGCGAGATGGCGGCTGGGGAAAAAGCACCGACTAACTTTCTGCCTTACTAATGAAAGCGAGGTATTCCGTGTGATTTGTGGCTGCGAATAGATACCTAGGTAGGTTCAAGCCAAAAAGGAAGGAGAAGAAGATAGGACAGAGCAGAAAGAAGCAAGGAACGCAAGGAAAGCAAAAAAAGGGCCAGAGATGGAGATGGTCGGCAAAACAAGGACGCTAGGATTTTTTGCTGAAGGAACGCGCTCCCTCCAGGCAGGTAGTTCTCTGGATCGCCTGACGAGGGCGAGGAGGCGAAGGAGTGGTGAAGGAGAGGAAGAGCAGCAGTACAAGGGGAGAGCTTGAGGTGATGAGCCTTGATGGCCTCCACTAGAACCGAAACAATGTCAGAAGTGGCCTTTACAGCCTGCAACAGGTACATGTCGCGCTAGGACGGGAGGGTTCAGTGGCAGGTACCGTATCTAGGAATGCTAGTAGGTTCCGTCACGGTTACGGATACGTTGTTGCGGTGTCGGTCGGGGCGCGGCTTCCGCTTCCGGTTCTGCCGCTGCGATTGGCCCGTCCATGACGCTGGGTCCTTCCTTTAAGGACTGCGGGCTGCTTGTCGGAATATCGGCGCCTCTTGATCCCGTGCTGCCAAGCCCACCAACCCACCCAACCCTCTATCCAGCACCGGGCTTTTAGCGGCTCAGTGGCTAACAGCCGCAATCCAGTGCATTGGCACTTGCCAGACGTCAAAGCCTCTTGACGTCGACATCCCAAGGAAAAAACCTGTCGCCGAGAGCCGACGTCTACCATTCCCGTCTCCCACCGAACCTCGTTCTCCTTTTTGCCATTGAAGGCTTCGCGTGAGTGCGTGCGAGCCGACGCGCCGCCCCCCCGTCTCTTCTCGCCTCGTCTCGGCCGTCCGCCCACTGGCAGCTGTCCACTACCTCGCCGCAATGGCTACGACCCTCGGCGCTGGCTCGACCCAGCTCAGGAGTCACATGTTCCGCTACTCAATCCATGGCCGCTGCTCCAACTGTGCCGCCGCTCCTCGACATTCCGTCCTGGCCACCCCCCGATCACGATGCCTACCACGGCCTTCTGCCGCATCCTCCCGCAGCTTCGCCTCCAATTCGGGCAAGAGACCGAGATTCTCCCAGCGTCTCGGCGAGGCCATGCGCAACACCAAGATCCAATGGTATCAGATCCCTGTCGGTCTGGGCATCGGCTTCCTCGGCCTCGTCCAGTTCTACAAGGTCTCCGCTAGAGAGCAGGATAAGCAGCGCGAGATCCAGACCGGATTCGACGACGGGAAACCTGCCAGGAGACGTCCTAGGATCCGACCCGACGGACCATGGTGCGTCAATGTTCAATTGCTTCTCTCGTCGGTGCCCTGCTAACCCAGACTGCAGGCAAGTTCAAGTCATGTCCACTCTGCCTCTCAAGGCCATCTCTCGGCTTTGGGGCAGATTCAACGAATTGACTATCCCCTACTATCTACGAATCCCCGGCTTCAAATTGTACTCCCTGGCCTTTGGCGTCAAGTTGGTTCACTCCTTTCCTATCCAGCTCTGATGGTCTGCTGATCGCAACACAGCCTTGACGAGGTTGCCGAGCCCGACCTTCACGTTTATCCCAATCTCGCCGCATTCTTCTATCGTACCCTCAAGCCCGGAGCCCGACCCCTCGATCCCGATCACCACACATTGCTCTGCCCATCCGATGGCAAGGTCCTCCAGTTTGGTCAAATCCAGGGCGGTGACATTGAACAGGTCAAGGGAATGACGTACAGCATCGATGCTCTCCTCGGTAAAAACACGCCTGCCCCCAGTATCTCGGGCACATCCTCCGGTGCGTCTTCGCTGGAGTCCAGTAGAATCCTACCTGAGCTCTCGGGAGACGAGGAGCTGGTTAAGCAGGACGAGGACTTTGCCAAGGTCAATGGCATCTCTTACACTCTCCCCGACCTCCTTTCCGGCGCCCCTGGGGCAGACCAAGTCCCTTCAGTCACAGACGCGTCGGTTCCTGCTTCGCCTCGTGTCGAATCCGAGGTCCGCGCCGAGCTGGCCTTGGGAGATCGACCCTGGTATGACATGCTGTCCCCGGAAAAGAACACTTCTCTATATTATGCCGTCATTTACCTTGCCCCTGGCGACTATCACCGCTTTCACTCGCCTACCAACTGGGTCGTCGACCGACGACGTCACTTTGCCGGCGAACTGTACAGCGTGTCTCCCTATCTCCAACGAACTCTCCCCGGTCTCTTCACCCTCAACGAGCGAGTTGTGTTGCTGGGCCGCTGGCGATGGGGCTTCTTCAGCTACGTGCCCGTCGGAGCGACCAATGTGGGCTCAATCAAGATCAACTTCGACCGAGAATTGAGGACCAACAGCCTGCTCACTGACACTGCGGCGGATCACGCGGCAGAGGAGGCTTCCAAGCGGGGCGAGCCGTACTTGGGATTCTCCGAGGCAACGTACGAGGGGGCTAGCCCCGTTCTGCGGGGTCACGCTCTGCGACGCGGTGAAGAGATGGGTGGTTTTCAGCTAGGCAGCACGGTTGTGCTAGTATTTGAGGCGCCAGCGCAGAAGAGGGGCGAGAACAACAAACGCGAGGGATGGGCGTGGGCGGTGGAGAAGGGACAGACGGTCAAGATGGGACAAGCTCTGGGACGAGTGATTGAGGATCAAAACTAGGTGTATTTGTACAACAGACAGAAAGGGGATGCATATATGCTTGTATACAGTTTAGCATTGAGGAGGAAGATACCTCGGTAGTCATTTTAGGAGAACCCATTTTGCTACTATTCAATTACTTGGCTTTTGGGTGATTTCGTCGAGGCGGTAAGTTGGATTTGGTTACTTTCCCTTTGGTGGTGAGTTGGTTCACGGGCACCTTTTAACTATGGTTCAGCATGGTCAACAAGAAAGTGTCGCTATATCGCCAAGCTTGTATGCCCAGTTCACGACCTTCTACGAGGATACTTGTTTGGGGGTTTTTTTGGTAATTGTGTGTTATTGTAAATTTCCAAGGACTCTCTATGGCCCAGAATTCCTTCGCTCTTCTAACTCCGCCCAAATGCAGATGGTTCTAAGTCTAGTTGTGCCATAGTGTAGATTCGATATGTAGTTTTATTGTATTTAAGCGCCGAAGACCTTGACGCGCTCCTCGAGGGGAGCAAAGGTCTTCTCGCCAGCCTCGCCGGTCTTGCCGCCGAAGACGAGCTGGGCATCGAGCTTCCAGGTGGCGGGGAGCTTCCAGGTCTCGGCGACCTTGGCGTCGATGAGGGGGTTGTAGTGCTGGAGGTTGGCGCCGAGGCCCTCAGCCTCGAAGGCGGTCCAGGTGAGGTACTGCTGGATAGCGGCGCTCTGGGCGGCCCAGTGGGGGAACTTATCGGCGTAGGGAGCGAACTTAGCCTGGTACTCCTCGACGACGGTCTGGTCGGCGAAGAAGAGGACGGTGCCGGCGGCGGCCTTGAACATGGTGATCTTCTGCTCGGTGGGCGCCCAGGCGTCGGCGGGGACGATGGCCTTGAGGGCGTCGGCGGCGATGTCCCAGAGCTTCTCGTGCTCAGCGCCGAAGAGCACGGCGACGCGGTTGGACTGGCTGTTGAAGGACGAGGGCGTCTGGAGCGTGGCGTCGTTGACGATCTCGGTGACGCGCGCGGAGCTGATGGTGAGGTCCTTGGTCAGGGGGTAGAAGGAGCGGCGGGCCTTGGCCAGCTGGAGGAGGACATCGGCGGAGATCTTGGAAGCCATTGCGTCGGTTTGGGTGAAGTCTTGTGTAGTATAGTTTGTGTGTGTGTGTGTGTGTATGTGTGTGTGTGTGAGTGAGTGTGTAAGTGAGAACAAGACAGGGAGGGAACTCAGGTACTCTTTATACGCAAGTTCCTCTTCTCACTCTCACCCTCCCTCCCCTCCGGACCCCGTTACCTCTCGTTCTCCTTTGGCCCCGGCCCCGCCGTTGCAACGCATCGAATCGTTACCGGCGGCGCGCCCGTCTCCCGTGTGCCGGAAAGCTTCTCTTGCGACCCTCTCTTTTTCTTTGGTTTGGTTTCTCAGCGCTGTCTCAGCAAAGAAAAGAAGGAAAAGCGGGCCCGGAAAACAAGGGTCTTGGTTTCCAAAAGCGGAAATCCCACCCCGCCATCCATTGGCGTTCCGCCCTCCGGTTCTACGCCCCCCTTCTCCACTATTCCCGGAGGATGGAACCTCTTCGAATTGGGGGGGGGGAGGGGGGGGAACGGAAGGAGTGTTGTTGGTGGTTGTAAACTGGGACCCTGAAAAGTCAATAATTATTCACGACTGACTAATGACAACGGGCAGCTGTTTTTCCCCCACCTGTCCGCCCAAAAAATTGGGAAGCATCAAAGTGTTGCTAGATTCCATCAGTCGCGCGGTTACTTCGTAATAACACAGACAGCTCGCTCGACGCACTAGCATACACTACAACAGAACAATCCATGCATGCAGGGTGCTGGCAACGCAAGGGGCGGGGACAGCAAGGCCGAACAGCCGACCACGAAGCGTGGCTACGAAATTCGGTACTCGACAACCTCGTTTGGCGCAATAAAGATGCGGGAAAAGCTTCGTCAGGATTTATAAGCGGGGCTGGGTCTGTTGGAGCTGTCGTTGTTACTCTAGCTCCATCCTTTCTTTCTATCACCGACCTCACAATCCCATCTTCACCAGGTCGAGTGGGAACTACCCTGGAGTATGGATGGATGCTGATTTGAGATGAGACATGGCATTATGACATGCGGTTGATACGCACAGTTAGTAGAGCATGCTTAGTGGAAGCGAACGGTACTCTCGTGATCGCATCGTATGCGTAAGATGTAAAATATATCATTCAGCCATCGAGCACATCCTCTCAGACGAACGAGATAGAAGTCTCTAGACTCTACGCGCACTTCTTCCAACAACCAACACTTACCCACCGGATATACCCCCCCCCCGCNNATCCCCCCCCCCCCCCCCCCAGCCTCTCTTCCCACCCACGCGACCATACCCCCCCGTCCTCCACCGCCTCTCTATCTCCTCACATCAAAACCCATGTCATCCACCGATGACGATCGATGCCCCTCCCCCTCCTACCCCTCCACGAGATGGCACCATCCATCCATCCCCATCACTCATATCGACCAGCAACCAATATCGCACGCACACTACAGAAGCAGCTACGGATTCGTGGCAAACCTCAGGAATTTCCCGCAAAGATTAGACCGCTCCTTAAAATGCTCGCTATCGGAACCCGTTGCTGAGCTACGAGCTACCTACGCGTAGCTCCGAACGCCGATGTTTTTTTTATTGTCTTGGCTGGGACACCGGGGCCCGGAACTAGGCCGTCCGGGTTTCTGCCGGCCGGCCGCTCGGACTCTTCAAGTTTGGCTCGCACTTCGTTCGCGCGCGCGTGTTGGAAATCCGATGTCTTCTCCACCCTTTGGCCTTCCGTAGGGTTGCAGGATTTAACGTTATTACACGCAGCTGATTCAGCATATTGAAGAACCTCCAAGCCAACAAACGGGCTCACGCCACGTCCAACTAAGCCCTATTGGGATATGATGCCGGCATGTAGACTACCTACCGAGGCACAACGTTTCTCCAGTTCCGAAATTCCGACCACCATCCTTTCACTTTCACTTGACGTTGTTAACGAGATGACCCCCTCAGTCATGACAGTTTTCACTGGCATAATCCTCACAGCGAGCTCTTCAATGAAGAGTTTGTCCATGTATCCATAAGTCGATTTCACCGACCGCCCGTGGGCTATTTTGATGTGGCTACTTTTGCCATCGTCACCATCATTGTGGAACGCAACACCACTCTATCAAGATCGGGCGTAAGTAGTGGCCCTCGCTCGCACGCCACTCCGCATGCGATTCTAGACATCTATGTCGCACGTTGCGTATTCGTACCTCGTATATTCGTACCGCATGCCTCCTACATCAATCGCTAGTCCTTCGGGATTGACCCATGTTAAACCAAAATGTAGACAACTTGCTAGACACGCTCAATACCATACTCAACACCATACAAGGTCAAAGACAACTGAAAAGCATAGAGGTAAACTGGTATAAATCAGGTGACTTTTCTGCTCTGGATAGGCATGTCCACCATGGTCACGGTCCATATCAATCGCTGCTAGGGGTATTGTCCTTGCATGTAAAATATTTCGAGACTCCAGATGTCTTCGTAGACAAAGAGAGTCACATCTGAATCATAAAATCAAATTCTCAGAAAGGTTTGCCAATGTTGAACCCCTAACGCCGTACCCATTTCCCAAATGTTTGCCTTTCTTTTTATGGCAATGTCCGTGCCATACCATACCCTACCATCTTCCTTGCTTGCGTCGCGACCATCTATGCGTCGGCTCATCAGATCCCGATCTCATGTCGTATCAGGAATATATACAGTGCCTCTTCTCGTACACTCCAACTCTCGTGACAATTCACTCCCCCAGTAATGGACTCTAGCTTGCTCGCCATATCTCGTAAGGCTGTTGCTGTTGAGTCTCCGTAGGTGAGGTTGCTACCCGTCAATATCGGCACCCTCCCGCGAGATGTCGCAATTATGACGAGCTTAGTTGTCGTCGGCCTCCAAGTTACCATGTCTCGGCAATGTATCGGCCCTCCTCCTTCTTGAGCTGCCAAAAGTCGCGGGCCTCCTCGCGCCCCAAGTTACCCTTGGCCATGGCCACCTCCACTAGCGACTCTTCGACACCCTCACCCATGCCCTTGCTGCTGCCGCACACAAAGACGCGTCCGTCGAGCGAGTTGATGATATACCACACGAGATCCGACTGGTTGAGCACCTCCTCCTGCACATAGCGACCTGTTCCGGCTCGACTCTGCACCACCCGCTTGACCTCGGACTCGTGAACGCCCCATTCACCGTTGTAGATCTCATCTACCAAGGAGTCGCGGATGCCCTGCAGCACCCACACCTTGTTGGCACAGTTGGCCTGCTTCAGGCGACGCTGTACGAAGCCTCGGAAGGGAGCAATGCCCACACCTGCACCGATCAGAAGCATTGGGCCGTCAGAATTGAACTGCTTGGCCAGGGGGTTCGCCATCAGACCCTTGAACATGGGTATGTAGAACTCAGGCGACTTCTCTCCAGCGTTCTGAGCCCGAAGATACTTTCGCGCCTGGCGTTCAAAGAAGCCGGAGCCGACACCCGTTCGGCAGCCGCGAGACCAATCAATCGACTCGTGAACAGTAACCGCAATCTCGATAAGGCGACGCTGCGCGTGGTCACGAAGCTGGTACGACTCGGTTGGGTCGTTGGACAGCGAGTAGAAGCGGGGCATTAGGGGTTGCAGAACCGAGAGGACCTCATCTAGGGGAGGGTGGGAGCTGGGGAAGGCATTGAGGAGCTGAGAGAGGGTGACCTGAGGACCGCCTCGGAAGTCGCAGAAAGCGCTCTGGCCTTCGTTGGAGCAGAGATACATGAGAATCTTCTTCTCGTTGGCCGCGGTGGCATGCTCAGCCAGCACGCGAAGCTGGGCCTTAGTTGGAGCGTAGGACTGAATATCGGTGCACCAGGTGAGAAGGTCACGGCGGGTCGTGACAAGCTCGCGGGGCTTGTCGTCGCCCCAGACGGTGGGCCAGCGCCCCCTGGTGGTCTTCATGAGGACAGGCTTGTCCCGGAGGAAGCGAGGCACCATGAGGGCATCAAGAATGTCGTCGACAGAGATGTCGCAGTTGGGAGCCATGATGCCAATGGCACCGCCAACCTTGAAGTCAAACATCTCCTCTGCGGGGTAGTCGGTGATGTCAAGATCAAAGTGGTAGGTGCGCTTCTCAGCACCGGGCTTGGTCAGCTCGCGGGTTGTGTGAATACGGGCCGGATAGACGTTGTGAGGAGGGTGAGGCTGAACAAATCGAGGAGGCTGGATGGTGGTGTCGACGGCCTCGTAGCCGGGGCCAGGTGTGAGGAAGTCAGACTGAGGGGCCAGCTCGGCATCATCGCCGAAGGAGATGGCCGAGTCGGTGGGAGACAAGCTGGCTGGCTTAGGGATGGATGTGAAGGAGACAATCTTCTCGGGCATGTCGAGGATGCCTGTGAGTTCGGTGGGGATGTCACCGAGCTTGATGGCGAGAGACTTGAAAGCGTCGTTGTCGGGTAGAGTGACATCCTCATACTCGACATCACGGCGACGAGAGCCCAAACAACAGCCGCCGGTGCCACCGCAGCAGCGGCCGACGAACTCTGCAGTGGACTCTCCAGTTATACGCTGGATGTCGCGGGCGCTCTGGGCGATGAGCCGGGTGGAAGCGCGACGGCGGCGCTCAGGGATGACGGGCTCATCTTCCTGACTGTCCGAGTCGTCGTCCGAATAGGTGAGTGAAGGTGCGATCGAGGGGGTAGCCTCGGCTGTCACGCAATCGACGGAAGAGGCGTCGGCGGGGTTGACGATGCCCTCAATGGGGAGTGGGGATGTGGCAATCATGGCGGGCGGGTGCGTGCGAGGGCGTGCGGTCGTCACACACGCAACAGGTCGAGAGGGGGGCAGGCGGAGGAGAGAGTTGAGCGCGGCGCGCTGTAGGCTATGTGTGAAGAGAGGAATTGTGGGCGATGTAATTGTTGAGTGGCGATGTCAAAGGCGTGCGAGCATGTCGAGGCAGGACCGCCACATAAAAGACTTGAAGAGGGAAGGCGAGAGAAGGTGAAAGGGGTAGAGAGAAGGGAGGAGAAAGATGAAGAGGCGGCTAATACGATTGATAAGATAAAAGCTCAGCAAGGTGTAGGTTGACGGCTTGAATAGGAGAGGAAGGACCGAGGGGAAGGCAAGAGCGGGCGTGTTGGAGGTTTAAAAATTAAGGCGAGGAAGCAGCACCCGATGCGGGTTGGGGATACCCAGTCCCTCAATCCCAGCCAGTTCCAGGCCCAATCCCCAATGACAGATTGAGTCCTGGGCGTGTGGATTGGGATTCGGAGGGTGTGCGGGGAGGGACAAGAGAGAGCACAGTGCGGGCGGATACGTGCCTATAAGTGTGGTTCATTTTTTTGGCCTTTTTTCAAGTGTGTGGCAGAAACAACCCGTCAAGGCTCAGGGATCTCAATGGCAAGGAACAATTATTGTCTTCGACTGTTCGGTCTGGGGCAAGAGACGCTACCCGCGGATATCCAGGTATCTATCTGCATGGAGGGCTTCTCTAGTTGCACCTCCGGACTGCTGAAGGAAGTGAAAATCGTATCTCCTTCTATCTCCTCCTCCCCCTCCCTCCGCAAGCGGCGGCGACCGAGACAGTTGGATGCAGCGGGCCGGACAACGGCCCCCCCGAGCACCACCCTGGAGAAGCCTGGAGGAGCACAAACTGCATCTTTCATGCGACCCGTGGACGGCGCCTTCGCACACAATGCCCGTCCACGTGCCGCTCCACATGCCCGTCTGTACAGTAGTTACAGCCATCCGAACCCGAAACCACCAGGTTACCTTACTTTTAGCGCTGGCCATTGCCCGTTGCCGAGATCACGAAGGCCGAACCTCGCTCGCTCTAACCTGGTTTGTCCGTGTGTCCATTGATCGATCTCCGGAGACCGCATGAGCGTCGGAGAGAATTCCTTGAAACCGCCCTCCGCCGCCCATTCTTCCCCAGTCCAGCCCAGCCTAAAGGCCCAAGCCAAGCCTCGGAAGCCAGACTGGCGAAACCAGGAGAGTCCACACACACGACGCACACACACATGCGTACGCACGAGGAGGAAACACATATTCGTAGGTACATGCGTAATAGACTCAGATCCTGGCCGCGCATTGTAGATTATCCCAGAGATATAGAAACGGAAACATAGTCTAGGAGTCATAACATGTAGCCATTGATGTTTCTATTACTGTGGGTAATCAATCACCCACACCAAAAGAAAAGTCTATTTCTCACAACGAACCTCACGACTCTAGAGACAGGATCAGAAGCAAGGTTTCGCTATACAGTGCGTCCGCCAACGACACACTGTGCTTCAGACCAGGACACTCTCACTGCACTGCGATTACATAGTTTCGGTGAATGGATGACTTAATGATTGCCGATCCCCTGACCCGGGCGCCGTCACCCCCTGCCCTCTGACTGGCCGAGCTAAGCCAACCCCCCTGGGTTTGATTTCTTTTATCAATCATTCATTAGCCACTGTCAGGACAAGCGTAATCAATCAGTCACAGCAGCCAAATGCCAAACCCCAACCAAGCCATTCGGTACATCCGCTCGGCAAGCTCCACACCAACGTCACCTGCCGCAACCAAGTCCCCAAGAATGGGAGTGGGAGACCGAAGGGCAATCAATGGCATGCCCTCATCATCAGTCACGCCTTATACAACTAGACCAAAAACTTCCTCCTCATTTTGCCCGCAACCTCTCAAACCATAGATGGGCGTTTGTCTTTCACGAATCACTCACTGCATTAATTAGTACAGCGTACTCTCGTACCACCCAAGCCAGGGACCTAAACCTGGAAGCCACCGCCACCATCCGACCGATCCCGGCGCGCCGCCCGGCCAAACCCGACGATACCATAACACAACGCTCGCAGCGCTCACAATCCCGGCGACAATCGCTGATCCTGACCGGGCTACCGGTACCTAGCAGGCCGACCGTTGCTGGTAACTCAACACTAAATCGGCGAAGCACAGTACTTCGTACGGCGCACTTCAGAGAAGACGCACGTGGGTCGTACGAGCGGCTCACTTCTCGGTCCGGGTCGCTCTCATTCTTACCCCTGGTTCCGAATTTCAACACAGCTCCAATCCCCAATCCCAATTCCAATGCAATCCCTACATACAGGCGATAGTCGTACGGTCTTGTTCTCCTTTTTCTGGGGTTTGTTGAGTTAATTACTCATCAGGCGGTGAGGCATTCACGCTCCCTGCCATGGAAACATGTCCCCAGGGATTCTCAAGCCTCGGAGGTTCATACAGTAGCCAGCCGCGGCTCGAATGGCGCGCATCCTAGCTAGACTCAAGAGTCAGACCACGTACGGCTGTCTCACGACCCGAACGCGGGGACCCAAAAAAAAAAAAAAACAAAGACCAGAGCATGCAATTTGATAAACCGCGTAAGGCTGGTCTAGCGGGAATCCTGCATTCAACTGGCCCCGTCTATTCCCGCTCCTACGTAGTATTATCCCCTTTCCTGTCTTCTCTTCCCGCTGGAGCTCCTTGTGAGTGATGGGGCTCCCCGGTGACTTGCTACATAACTCATTGGCCCCAATAATTGCCGGGCGATGCCCGTTTTCTCAAACGGGCTTCGGCTGCCAATACGTACTACTAGGACAACAATGCTCGGTATCTCCTTACCCAATATTACTTAAAAACCAAGGTCTAGGAATACCAATCCATGTAAGCCATCCGTAATGCACTCCCATAACACACGTACGTCGTAAACAACCAACTTGGCATGCGCTTCAATGCCTATTTAGCATTTCCGGGTCCAGCTCCGGTACCCGAACCGAGCCTTTCCGGGCCTTTGCTCCGGCAACACCAAAGACAAGGGGAACGGAGAAGTTGCCCAAACTCGGCTGCATATGTCCTCCACAAATACAAGCACGCAAATAGACAGCCTCGAACATCCTCATTGAATGATACCATGGCTCGGGAAGAAGATAAAACACAGTGCGCAGAGACTTATCACTGTATTCGGACATCCACCTCCCCGCATTGTTCTCACACCCTGTCACAGCTTTTTCCTCCCTTCTACATTTTCCCCGACGCGAGCCTTAGTTGGGAACTCCTCAACTGGGTTCGTCCGACTTAGGCGCCGACCCTCGGCCGGCCGGTGAACAAGATTTGGATTTTTGCTCCCCCGTCTCCAAAATCTCTCATTACTCTCTCTCGCTCGTTGATCCCCCTGTTCGTTTGGGCGATGGGGTGCGTCGGCCTCACGTCACATGTTCCAGGCCCGCTTGCTCATCCATGTTTGTTTTGATTTCTGTGATCCGAACTGTACTGTCCGTAGTACAGTATGCCGTCTTTGTGTGTCGATCATCTTGCTTGCTTGCTTGCGCCTGTGTCACTCGAACTGCTTGTAGTACAACCGCCAAATTCGCATCGCTCCTTGCGCCGACCCCTGTCCCTCGTTGGCCACGACCTGGGGGCGCTGTTGGTGGCACTGGTCGACGCATCCATCATGGCGTGATACTGATTGGCCTCAAGTTGTTGCATAATTATATTCTTCCTTTTTCCAAACCTCTTCGGTACCGAATACGAGGGTCCAACCATTGCGTCTCTCTCTCGTCTCTCCACCGCTTCGAGTTCGGCTTTTGCGACGGCGGTCTCTGTCTAAGAGTCAACGGGAACCGCCCCAGCCAATCGGATCCTTCCGGCACGGGGCGTGTGTCACTCTGACTTATCTGATGCATCAAATCTTATCAATCCCATCTAATCTCGCTCATCAGGCAAACGGAATGAAGAAAGAGAAAAAAAGGAGTGCCGAGTGCCCCAGCCATGACGACAGTTGGTCTCGGCGTCGTTGAGACGGACACAGACACCGACTTCGGACCCTATCCGCTGCCACTCTTCGCCCTGCATTTCTTTTTTCCGTCAAACAATGACTCTTGGTCGGCATCCACACCCAATGCCGCAGAACAAGTGTCTCCACCGCCCATATCTTTTAACTTCGGCGGAGCTAGTGCAGCGCAAGTATGTGCATTTGCTGCAACCTGAGCGAAGGTAGGGGGGCACATCTGGAGATGGTGAGTGATGAGTGGTGATTGGATTGCAGTCCATGCATGAGGGGGATGCAGCTAGGCACTCCCGCGAGAGGCTGGCCGGTTGAACAGCTCTGCGCCTCCATCTATTTTGTTTGGATCGTCTGCCAGGTATCTGCTCTTCACCGACTCTTCTAAGGCTTCTCTTCCCCGGAGCCAGGGGTGAAGGAAATTATGCTTCCGCCTCTGAGCCAGTCTACGTGTCGCATCCAGGATGGACAACTGCCCTCGGTCCTGGCGAGTCCTGGCCCAGGCCAATGGGTCGGGCAGGGAGCCACGATCTGATAAGATTTGATGGGGTTTACTTTTGTGGAGAGACGAGGGTCTTGGTCTTACATACATCTCCTTGGCAGTGTTAAGGCACCTTTTGAGTCTCGCACAGGGATATCGGCCAATCCGAATGCATAGCATACCCGGTACCTCTGGTCTCGCCAGATTTACTAGGCGCTATCTGTACCGTTGATCCCCCGCTAGACCAACCGCAACCTCCCAGAGCGTTTTAGAGTATGGGATAAAGGCGGACTCTGTGTACCTGTTGGTACTGGAATATAGTGGATGTGGTACGCAAAAGGTGCCTTGACACTGCCAAGGAGATACATACTTACACGACGGGGGCTCCTCGAGTGTCGACCCCCTTTTCACTAGGGTTATCTCCCTGATCAAAATCTCCTAGCGTAACGATTCGACCGCTTCTCCTAGCCTTGTTTATGTGGTGATAGTATACTTTGCACTTCGTATATACCTAGTATGTAATACGTACTGCAGTGATAAGTGTCGTTCGTACCGTGCTGATTGTGCTCGACATTTCTCCCCTGTGGCAACTCGCCCCTTCACGGCGCAAGTCACGGCGTGCTTCGACAAGATTCCTCACCCTTGACCGTTTCTAAGAATTACAGGGTCCCGGCTCACCAGACCGGAAAGTCCATTTCTTCCACACGAGGTTGTCTGTCGTCCCTGCGTTGCCGCTGCTGTTGCTGCTGCTGTTGCCGCCATCTCGTCGTCGGCTTGGTCGCCTCCACCTCCGCCTGCTGCTGACCATCCTCGCCTGCGTCTACATACGCCAGCGCGATCCGGATCACGCCTGTCGTCCTCCCATCACTGCGTAGGTTCTGCCATTCCCCCAGCTCAGGCAACTGTCCCTTCTTGAACAGGCTGCGAAGATCAATGTGTAGGTCGCCCATAAGCTCTCCCATGTGGGCTTCCCAGACAGACACTCTAAGATGGTAGAACATTGGCGAATTTCGTACGTCAAACCGGAACTCCTCGTTCCTAAACTAGCGTCAGCGTCTATGTGCCATTCGGTTTTCCAGAAGTACCAGGGCTCCTTGTCAAGTCCCCAACACAATGGCCTCGCCTCTACTGCCTGAGCGTCTTGGCTTCGACAAATTTTTGTACTCACCAAATGGGTTTCGGCGTTTGGCTCCTCATCGATTCACTACGCTGTACTTCATGGCCGTAACAGAGCACGCACGTCAATCCCGAGGAGGTGTCGTCATCCATGTCTGCTTCCCCGACTACCACAACCAGTTGCTTTACCCTTTCTTTCAGTGCACCAAGTCCCTGTCCAGACGACATCACGCTCGTCTGCGTCGAGGTTGGGAAGCTCCGCGGCACCAGGAGATCCGCCACAATACTCTCCTCGGGCGGCTGTTTTTTTCTTGTTGAGACTTGCTTAGAGAGGATGCTGCGCTGGTAACCTGACCCGTCCGTTGTTTTCCGGGCGAGCCTTGCAGATACCATGGCGGCGGTTCGCGGAATACTTGACGAGTCATATCCGGAATCGAGGCTGCTCAACCCTGACGCCGATTTCAGTGGGGAAGCGTACTCAAAGTCGTAGCCCTTCTTCCCTCTAGCCGACTTCCCGGCAATGGGGATTGGCGTTGTTGCCTCCTTCGGAGACTCTTCTCTCGGCACCAGGTTGCGGGACTGCACATATCCCACAAACTGCGTGGCCGGATGGTCCGGTACCAAGTCCCACAATACAACGGGCACAGAGAGAAGCAGCAACGTTGAATAACTGCGGTATACACCCTCAACACTCACGAATTTTGCTAAAAGTGGAAACTGCTTTAGCCATCGAGCACAACTTGCCGCGTCCAGGATCTGGTCTTCCTCCAGCGCCACCGTCAGGAGAACGTGTGGGGCCTTTCTCTGCCCCTTGTCGTCCATAGCTAACAATGCCTCAAGACGGTCTTCGCTTAAAACATGGCTGTCCCCTTGAACTCTCTCCGAGAGGTTCTCCGGGATGGACCCAGGGATTGCCCGAGACGAAGCCGATGAACAGGACTCCTCGTCCACAAGGCGGCCCAGGGTGATGGAGGCGGTGTGTGGGTCGGGCGGAGAGACGATATATGCCGGTGTCTTCCTTGACTCGACCAAGGTACCGCGAGATGACCAGCTTGGCGGCGTATGTTTGAGCCGTGTCAAGATCTCACTGTGGAGCATGGCAGCGGAGAAGGGCAGCTGAGATGCCCATTCTTTCAGAACCTCGATCAAGGTGTTGGTGAACGACTGCGGACCTGGTCGGGGAGCCCAAGTCTCGAAGCCGCAAGCAGCAATCGTTTCCTTAATGTTAGTCGGCCGCTCAGTGATTGGTGTGGCACTCGCCCCAGCACAACAGTCGAGCAGCGAAAGGACGTCGCACTTGGCTGTCTCGAACAGGGTTTGAATGGCCGACCATTCAACAATTGCGTATGATCTGTCAGGTTTGCTACCAAGTGATTAGCCATGACCCTTATACGAAAAAGGTCCATACCTACCAGGACCAAGTTGACTGCCTGGCTTTGTTGATGACGCCGTGCCCTCCATAGTACACGATAAGAAGCATGTCCTCCTTATCGTGTTCTTCCACGAAACTCAGAGACTTGTGCATGAGCTTGCGATGGGAGTTCTGAGTTGGAATGAGAAACTGTGCAGTCGAGAACCCGTACATGTTCATGAAGACTTTGCGGAGCTCTTCCATCTCTGCCTCAACCTCAAGCTCGTCTTCCTCCCATCGTATCAACAGGACTTGAACCTCTTTATATCGAGAATATGCCGAGTTCGGAAAGGCTCGTTTGGCAGCCTAGAATGCGTGAGTACCGTTTCCCCCCACGAGAAGAACTGGTAAGTACCAGTTGAAGATCACCAACAAAGCCTTCGAGCTGCTTCATGTGATGGTGCGATTTTGTCGTATCATGGGTCGGTGGAAGAAGGGAGACATTGGGACTCAGAGACAAGGAGGTATGCGAGGAAGCGCCAGAAGCCTGCTATACGATCGAGTAAGAAGTCTGATAACTCCGTTGCTTGCTTATCATACTTACCACAAATGGGCTGGAGGAGCTCCCACTCAGAGAGCTATGATAGCCCTGGACATCGGAGTCTTCGAATTTGGCACCGAGGCACTGAAGTTCGGCCATTTTGGATGATCGGAGTGTCTCGAGGTCTAAGCCTGCGAACTAAGGATCAAAGAACTATGTTTGTTGGTGATTGCTGTTGGCAAACGCGTCTGATATGAGGCTGCCCTTTCTCATCCCCGCACAATGGCAACAGCCACGACCACAATCAACCCCCTGACGAAGAGAAAAATTTGCATCGAGGTGCAGCTGGTTGCCTTTCCTCCTATCTTTCGCGTCGATCATGTCTATAAGCAACTGGGCTACATTGGTCGCCTTACTCTACTTCGCTGGATATGATGCGTTGCACGTACGAGCCGCAACCATCACAGCCCTAACCTGCGGGCTGTAGATACACTTTCAGCGGGGTTCTCTTGATTGACATGAAAATTTTTCATGGCGTGAGACTGAGCAATGGGCTGCGTCGTCATGATTGGCTTTTTTGGAGGTTGCCTCGCGATGAATCTGGGGAAAAGCCAGGAACAACGTGGGGGAGGCGCAGTCCGAACATGCATGGGAACACGTAGGCCAACCTCGGCGAACCATCGCTTGATGGTTCGCAATGTTTGTGTAACAACGCTGCAGGGTGAGGCTTCCTGGTGCTGACTTTTTCCACATCGATGCTGCTTTCGTGGGCTGCGTTGGCAATCTCCCAGTCAAGAGTGTTCAGCAATCCTGTGAGGGATTTGCCTCGCGACACAGAGCTGAAATGAAAATGGAAAAATTGACCATGTCGAACAACTTTGGCTAAAGAGCAAGTCTATTAATTGACCGAATAACCCTAGGTCGGGTTGAAACTCTTTGCCGTTTCGTTAGTTATGTGACTCCGGCTTCGACGGTCAATGATAATTAATTACTCCGGACAGCGCCGGCAGATATAGGGTTGGAGGTCCGCTAAAGGAGCCGAACTGGGCGCAATCGAAACCTGGGACGTTCCGTTGCATGGCTGAAAGCAAGCAATCGACGTCTGGCCTTTGAGTCAACTTGGTTTGATAGTCTGAAGGATCAACCCGAGAGATTGACTCTGCGACTAAAGTGGAGGCGAATGTCTTGACTGCTGCCGCAAGTCCGGCTTGGTAGCTGTCTTGGTATGGGCATGTTGAATGGAGGGGATTGGGTGAGAGAATCGCGGCACTGATGTAAGCAAAGATCAACACGGACAGCCTGTGTCAGCTCAGGTTCAAATTGGGGCCAGGTTCGTTTTGAGCCGACGATCTTGACCAGGCGAGACTCAATGATGGCCGAAAGTTAGTCTCTACGGCCTCGTCCTACGACTCACGCGGGGGCAGAGCGATGCAAATGTAGTTCTCCCCGACATGCGGCCTAGGCCATCGTCCCCAAGACGGACAAAGACGCGCGACAGGGTCGACACAAGGTGTGTCGGAGATGGTGAAGGTTCGGTGCTCCGGGGTGTTACAGCCGTCTTGGATCGGAAACGTGGTCCAGGGTCCAGGACTCAGGGTAGCATGCTGTAGGCTGCAAGCTGCAGGTGCGCTGGCTGTTCACATGGCTTTCCGGCTGTGGGAGGGGCGCCAAGATGCGCCATGGATGCTCATCAAGTGTCAGATAGCCTATCGTTGGCCCAAGGAGGTCCTAGCAACTCGTAGGGTGCCGACGGAAGAGGTCATTTCCGTTGCTGGGCTGAGCGCTAGCCAAGGAAGCCCCGCGTTCCGAGCGACTAAGGCTGCGGGAGGAATTCGAGCATGCTGCATGGCCCACCAAAGGCCCAGAAGGAGGCGAAGGGAGCGGCGGCAGGGAAGCGAATATTCGTATGGGAGTTGTTTGGAGGAGCTACGGAGTAGGGTTAATGGTGTTGGATGGTTGAGGATGCGAAGTTGCGACGTTTTGGTGTTCGGTAAGCATTGGTTTTGGGGGAAAGAGCTCTCCATCTATCCTTTGACTGTGGTAAGGCAACACTTGCGCTAGTAGCAGGGATCCAAACCAACGAAAGAGAGAGAAAGACGAGGTACATAGGGCTCCACCTATTTTATATGGTGCCAGAAGTCACAGCTCTTAGAGATCTACATCACGGTACACAAAATTCCCTAGAGCCACATAGCTTTAGAAGTCAATCAGCGTACCACTAATCTCCCGGGCCTCTGTGGGCGCTATGGGTCAAGTGTTGCCTTACCACAGTCAAAGGGATAGCAGGTGCTGGGCTGGTAGTTACAACTAGTGGATTCGTAGATACCTCAGGTGCTAATAGAGCGTCAGTACTCCGTATTTTCGTACGTCATCCTTCTTAGTCGGGACGATCAACAGCTTCAACGCCAGCACCAGCACCAGCACCAGCACCAGCACCAGCACCAGCACCAGCACCAGCACCAGCACCAGCACCAACACCAACACTAATAATCCCGTTCTAATTTTTTACCGTGACGATAAACATCGCAATCCTGCCAATTACGCCTTCTGCAGCCCGACATAACATCTGTGCCCTGAAGGATCTTCGGGAGATCCATACCCGTGCCAGGCCCAATCTCTCCTATCCTATTAGTCTGTAGCACACGGACGGACAAGCATTGGCTCCTTGTCATGGCTCGCAAGCCGCTACTCCAACCGGCAGCACCAGCAGGGGAGACTAAGATCCGGAGGTGGCTTCTGCCGAGATCACATCCGTGGACAAGCCCTGTTTCAGACGGCACATCACACACTCACGGCCAACAACTGTGCCGTCGGTGTAGCACACTGAGCTCCCTAAAGCTCGCCATATCCCGCTCTCCCGGGTATAGTCCGTCATACTGCTCCTGCTCTTTGGCCGTGACGTTCCCCAGCCGCTTGTTTGTTTCATTCCTACCTTGGATACGAATATACCCAATCGACCTCGACGCATTCAGCTCCAGCTCCGCCTCCAAGGCACCTTCTCCGCCTCCCTCCCGGGCTCCCTCTCTGGCTTAATACGTGGTATTCGATCGTCCGTCTCACGTGCCAGACCACACCGAAGAGTTACGCCGACGGTGGAGTACCGTGAGAGACATCCGTTTACTATTTTGGAACAACACATAGTCTGGTCTCCACTCACTCTGGATTAAGATACCCTTTCTGGTAGTCACGCAGAAAGTCGGGGGTTTATCTATATCATCTGTTTTCCACCTCGTCTTCATCGAAGAAAAAACATCGACAACACACGGCGGCAACTGGACGAAAATATCGTTCTGCTCTCATATCTTCCCCCATCTATCACCCGAGTCCGGCCCTTGGCAGACAAGGTCCCCTCACTCACAGCCCATCATGGACAACAGCTCAACAGTTTTCCCATCGGCGATCAACGTTGACGTACAAATCCCTCATGTCGCCAGCGGAGGAAAGAGAGCTAGCTATTACGCTGCCGTAGCACTCATCTTGTTCGTTGCTTGGTTGATGAGGTCAAGGAGTCACCCCGCCAGGATTGAGGTTCCGCTTTACAAGGCATCCAAGTCGAAATGGATATTTGAAGCCGAGACATTGATAAAGGATAGCTACACCAAGGTCAGTCAATTGCGAATGCTTCTACCACACAAACACTAACCCTGGCACAGTTCCGTGATCGCGTATATCAAATCAAGGGCACCGAGGGTGTCCAAGTCCTAGTACCTGCTAAGCTCCTTGGGGAGCTCAAAGGGCTACCAGAGGACGTACTCAGTGCCACGGAGGCCGTTTCTGATGTGATTACAATTCCCTGCTGAAACTTCTGAGCACCCAATGTACTCACACTCAATAGGCCCTTCAAAGCAAGTACACCAAGTTCTCACCTGGCCACAACGGCGACTTACTGGCCCTCTTGGTTCGAACCAAGTTGACCCAAAACTTGACCCGAGTCATCCCCCGAATGAAGAAGGAGCTAGAATTCATCCTCGGAACCGAGTTCCCGACTTGCGAAAATTGGACTCCGATTAAATGGCAACCCTTCAGTGTCCGAGTCATCGCTCGTCTCAGTGGCCACGCCTTTGTGGGATCTTCCATTAGCCGCGACGAAAAGTGGATGGACACTACCATTAACTTCGCCATCCACGTCTTTACTGCCTGTGTTAAACTGCAGTTCTTCCCAGAATGGGCCCGTCCTGTTGGCCAACACTTCGTCTCGGAGATTCGCCAGATCCACAAGGATATCAAGATTGCTAAGGAAATGCTTAAGCCTATCCTCGAGGAACGGTTACGTGATTTGGAGACACCGACCGGCGAGGAGGCACCCGATGATATGATTCAATGGCTCATAGACGCTCTGCCGGAGGAGGAGAAGGGTGATCTTACAACGCAAGCCGAGTTGCAGTTGATTCTAGCGGCAGCGTCTATTCACACAACAAACAACTTACTCTGCGAGTGTCTATCCGATCTAGCGACGTACCCTGAATTCCAGGACGAGCTGCGAGAGGAGGCCTACCAGATCCTTGAGGTGGAAGGGGGGTGGGCCAGGAAGGAGAGCATGGCCAAGCTAAAGAAGATGGACAGCTTCATGAGGGAAGTCCAACGATTACGCGGAAACATCAGTAAGTGCCATTATGTCCTCAACAATCGATCAAAGACTGACCAACCTTCAGTCTCCTTCATCCGTAAGGTCATGAAGCCCATCTCCCTCTCTGATGGTACTCAGCTCCCCGCCGGTACCAAGGTGATCGCTCCTCAGGCTGGCATTTCCCTCGACGAGCGTTACTTCCCCGACCCTGAACGTTTCGACGGCCTGCGATTCTACCACATGCGCCAGGAGTCGACCGAAGCCAGCAACAGGTGGCAGTTCACGTCGTTGAATGACACTAACATCAACTTCGGCGCTGGCAAGCACGCTTGTCCGGGCCGCTTCTTCGCTGGTAACGAGGTCAAGCTGGTACTTGCCTATATGCTCATTAATTACGACATTCGGCTCAAGGAGGGCGAGCAGCGGCCCAAGGGTATGGCTGTGGTCATGACCAAGGCACCGTCACCAGACATGGAGCTTGAGTTCCGAAGACGATCACTGGTGATTTAGACGAGAGGAGCCTGAGAGTAAATTTTCCTGTTCATGCGCGTATATACCCATAAATGTGTACATAGAAATAATGTCGAAATATCTTGAATCACAAACACCTGATTTCCAAAAAGATTAGTACAGGGGGACTACGAGTTATCCACATAACAATGTTTTTTCATTGTCAGTTTCACTTAGCCAAGGCTGCCAAGGTCTTCTATGACTTGGTTAGGCACGTCGTCCAGCCGCAGCGACAGCGAGCCCTGAACCCCCGGCTAGCAATCATAAAATTAATCATAAAATTAAGCCTTTCTTTTTTAGTCTAATACTCAATTGTCACAGAAAAGGGTGCGCGGTAATTTTAGTCGCAGATGTTGTTTTGCGACAGACATGAGACAGGTTTGAAAGTTGGCCTGCAGAATTCACGGGCTCAAAACTCCTCATGGTTGTCGCACCCTCCTGACTTGGGAAACTACAACATTCGGAACATCAGCCTGCTTTTGACACGAGCTTGTATACAAAATTTAACCAAAGATTCATTACTCAAATACTCGACTATCGCGTAACAGCATACAACAAAAAAAGACTCCGGGCGTGGCTATCGTATGGGTATAAAAGTCGTGGAACACGCAGACGTGACCGGTGACTGTGCCGTAGCGTCGCATCTTTCAGCTGATCGACCGGCGAGGGGGTTGGGACCGGCGTGGTGGCTTTTTTGGACAAACACGATTGGGATCCTTTTTTAGATTGGCCGTTACGCCAAAGAACAAAATATGTACAGATCCAACCCACCCGGAACGCCCCTCGCCGTTGTGAAGTAGCCGTCAACCATTTCCCTGATGCACAAGCTGTAAGACGCACAAGAGTACCGGGAATCGTGAGAAACCTGGAAAACAGCAACCAAAGCAGACCATATCATCCAAACAAACAAGTAGTTGGTTTAGACCTTGTAGCGCACGTACTCGCCGGCAACCAAGCAATGGTCACGCTCGAAAGGTTCTGGAGAAGAGTGTGTTAGTCCGGTTCAACGGGGTAAATGAGTAATTGGCGAAAGGGGAGCTTACCCAGAGTCAGCTGGAACTTGGGCTTGATGGCCTCAGCACGCATCTTCTGCACCTCGTTGGCGAAGACCTCGGCAGCGGGAGCGGTGCTGTCGATACAGTTGGCCTTGATGGAGATGAGGATACCACCACCGACCTTCAGGAACCACTGGGCGTTCATGGCCACGATACGGGCCTGATCAGGCTGGGCAACATCGGCAAAGATGACATCGACCATGGGGACAATCATGCGATAGCGGGCGGGCTGACGGGCGTCCTCGACAATGGGAACAACGTTGGGTCGCTTTGAGGCCATGGTGATGAGGTCACGGCCGGATCGGTTGGAGAACTCGACGGCGTAAACGTAGCCAGTAGGGCCAACAATATCGGCGACGTGAGAGACGGAGGTACCAGAAGCACCACCGAGGTAGAGGACACGAGAGCCAGGCTTGACGTAGATCTCATCGGCACCACCGGCAATGGCAGCGCAAAGCTTGCTTCGGAAAGGGTTCCACATGCGGTACTCGATCTTGGTAGTAGTGGTAGTGCCGTCGTCGTTCTGAACAGACTCGTCGACAGAAATGCGCTTCTCGCCGTAGACAGACTCGCCAGGGGCAATGTTGCGGGTCGCGAGACCGTCCTCCTTGCCACCACGGACAACGAAGACACCGGGGTGACGGTGAGGCTCCTGAAGAAGAAGAAAAGTCAGCGCAAATCTTTCCACGAGATGAGAGGGAGCATTGGACTTACAACAATGACCTTGGCACCACCTCGCGCGCCGGCACCACCACCACGACCACCGCCGCGGGCGCCTCGGCCACCACGATCACCGAAACCACCTCGGCCGCCTCGAGGGCCACCGCGGCCACCACCACGATCACCAAAGCCACCACGGCCACCACCTTTAGACAACAGTCAGCTCAATCGCAACGACAGCAAACAACGCAATACTTCTTACCTCGGCCACCACCGCGAGCACCGAAGCCACCACGGCCACCTCGATCGCCGAAACCACCTCGACCGCCTCGATCACCGAAACCACCACGGCCGCCGCCACGGCCACCACCTCTGGGAGTGAAAGGAGCCATGATATCAGATTGGGTCCTTGTAGGAATTGAAAGAAACTGAGGAAGGTGAATGCGACGAGAAGTATTGATTGCGGTTGAAGACAACGGGAACGAGATTGTCGATTGCGCTCGCGTCCTTGGATCAAGTCCAACCTTGTGATGTGTAGCCTTGCCGGGTAGACGCTGGGCCTTGGGAGACTCTTGAGAAGAATTTTTTGAAGCTCTCTGCTCAGTGACCCACTCTTGTCACTGATAGTTTCTCCGATTCCGAGAACCCACTTGAAGGATCCACGGGAGGATGGAATCCCGGCAGTCACGTGGCGATAGCGATTGAGGGGATCAGGTGACCCAGTGCACAACTAGCCAAAGCCATATATCCTTGCAAACACGATGCACACAGAAGAGAAACATTCAAAGAGCATTTAATGTGGTTAATTAAAGCATAAATACTCGTCTTGAGTTTTCTCTAAATTTTGAACTATTTCTGCCGACTTTTTGCGCGCAGATTTGTCAAACTCCCCAGCAGGGCAGCCTAACCCTAAGACTCACCCCCCAAAACGAGTAAGCGAGCTTGTGGTCGACTGTTAGGGCAAAAGTTCAGAATTTCTCAACTTCAGCCCGCCGAACCCACGTCGTCGCCCGAAACCATCACCACACCCAACGCCGCCGAGATGGTGAGTCCATACCCCCCGTGTCACTCCCGACGATACGAAAGAGGAGGACATAAGACATGCGGACATAAATACCAATTCATGCTCGCTGTCGCCGCCCCTTGCGGTTGTCGTGAAACTTGTGGACTTTCCCTGTCATTCGCGGAGCATTCCCGACTGACTCCTGTTCGAAAATAGGTTCGATACGCTGCCCAGGAGATCCTGCCCGAGAAATCGGCCCGCGCCCGCGGCGCCTACCTCCGAGTGTCCTTCAAGAACACCCGTGAGACCGCCCAAGCCATCAACGGCTGGAAGCTGCAGCGCGCTGTTACTTTCCTCGAGAATGTGAAGGAGCACAAGGAGGCCGTCCCCATGCGACGATATGCCGGCAGCACCGGCCGAACCGCTCAAGGTACGACGCGAGGAACCCCCGTTTGTGGAGGAATTGGAGTTGTAGATGGTCCGCGGGACATGTGGTATGGATCATGAGTGCTGACGGGATTTTGCACCAACAGGCAAGCAGTTCGGTGTCTCCAAGGCCCGCTGGCCCATCAAGTCGGCCGAGTTCCTTCTCGGTCTCCTCAAGAACGCCGAGGCCAACGCTGATGCCAAGGGTCTCGACACCGGTGCCCTCGTCGTCAAGCACATCCAGGTCAACCAGGCCCCCAAGCAGCGAAGGCGAACATACCGTGCCCACGGTCGTGTATGTTGAACCCCCCCCCTCTCGAGACATTCTCCGTCTCGCCCGCGCATCGAGTTGCTGACCTTTGCGTCCTACAGATCAACCCCTACATGTCGAACCCCTGCCACATCGAGCTCATCCTGACCGAGGGTGAGGAGGTTGTCCAGAAGTCCGAGGCTGTTGCCGGTCGCGAGGACCGTCTTAACTCCCGCCAGCGCGGCGCTCGTCTCCGCAAGGCCATTACTGAGGCTTAAGTGGGGGACTAAACTGGTTTGGTTTTTGGGGACGGTTCGTGGCTTTTCATCATCTGGTGTATGGCAGGCTACGGTGAGCATGGCATTAAAGGGAAACGCATGCAAAAATTCGCAAGGGTTCTTGACGAAATAAAATCAAATAAGTCCTTTTAAAACCATGGGTGCCACCGTATTGTCGTGACCTTGATTGGATTGTCACAACAGGCGGGCTTGAGCATTGGAAGTTTGACCTCCTTTGGCAACGCCATTGTATCTATGTACTCCTACATTCTCGGTTGAATTCATGAATTGACGCCCCAAACTCTTCAACATGTGAGAAAACCAACGTTGGCGTTTGCAAGATCACCTGAGGACCACCCATCCTTCAGTTGATCACTGAACCATCCAGGATAGCAATTGTTTCGCCTCCTGGAAGTAGGCAGTTGGTCGAAGACTCGAAGAGCCTCGTCGAAATCTCCTGTTCACTATTTTCTCTTCCAGATTCAAGCAATGTTGTCCCCAGCGCAAAGGCGCGTTCCGTAAAACCTGACACATCCAAGCCATATACAGTCAAAAAGCAAAGCCAAAATACACCGAGGTGACCATACCAGAACCTTCCTCCTATGCCATTGCCCGTCGAGGGCGTTTCGTTCTGTTTCCCAGTTGTGTCACGGACCCGGTTGTCCGTGATATGAAGTCCTGATCTTTTTTCCAATTACACACAATACATGAAACAAAGAAAATCATATCTGTCGTTAAAAAACCGAAAACCGAGAAGAAACGGCAGGACAAAAAGATAGTCCACACCTCACGAAGGCCGCGTTAGTCCTGAATGAAGGGAGCAAATTCGTCGAGATCGTCGAGATCGCCGGACAATACCTCGGCGACAAGCGGGTCCCTACCCTCGGAGCTACATGCGTCAATGGTGCCCGAGAAGCGGCCTCTGCCAGGGTTTTCGACTCCGTCGGCGACGGCATCAGCAAAGGTCTTCTCGTCGTAAACCCTAGTCCAACCGATATCCATGCCGAAAGCGTTGACGAGCTGGAACAGCTCAGGACGGGTGATGTAAGGAGCAATGCGGCCGAGCATCTTATCGCGACAGCGCTGCATCAATATTGAGATATCTTGGCTGTGGGGGTTACTGTTGCCGCTGAGGCCCTGAGCGCCGAGGGGCAGAATGTCGCGGGTGTTGAGAAACGTGGCATCCACGGAGACATAGCCACATGACCTGAAGGATAGGCATTTGAGTGTGTACTTCTTCTCGTCGTGATGAAGCCTATATGTTCGTGGGAGATGCTGCATCAAGGCATTCGGCTGGTCCATGAGGAACCCATCCGGCTGGTTCTCGGCGTTGTCCTGTCTTGCTAAGATGTCACGGATCTTGATGCCAGGGGAGAAGTGTTCCAGGATGCCTCCCCAAGAAAGCCAGTCTGGCTGTTGCAGAGTCTCTTGAGGGACAGGATTGGGGTTGTTGTTTGCGACATTGGTTCCTTGTAGGGGCTGCTGGGCATGTTGGGCGGCCACTTGAACCAGTGGTGCTGGCTGTGTCACAGGGACTGGTGGGTTTGGCTGGGCTTGCTGGAGTTGCTGGGCTAATTGAGCCTGTTGAGCCTGGTGGCCCCAGGCTGGCAGCAGTGGTGGCAGCAGTGTTGGAGGCATCTGGTTTTGTTGCTGTCCATCCGTTGGCCCGACAATTGGTTGATGCTGGAACAAATGCAATAGGTTTGCTGCGTTGCCAGGGTAGTGTGCCCCAATCTGATGTTGAAGGGGGGCCTGTGGGACCGTCGTCGGCGGCCCAGACAGCGACACAGATTCAAGTTCCAGCTTCTCCAGTGACGAAAGCGCCATGTTGCGGAACGTCTGGAGGAAGACATGCGGCGAAGCCCAGCAGTTTTTGAGGGACAGGTGCTTGATGAAAGGAAGGCTCAGCATCTGTTCGCCATGAGTCAAGGGGCTGTCAGTGGCAAGCATGAGATCGGGCTGTTGAAAGAACGGAGCTGGTAGAACGTAATGATTTCGTTGGAAGGTTCCTGGAGCAAACTCGCCGCCGCAAATCCACTCGAAATGAAGGCTCTCAATGTTTTCTTGGGCGCCGATGTAGCCGTTTAGAAGCTGGAAGACTTTACCAACAGCTTCAACGGGAGTCACGGGGGTGTCGATAACACAGCTAGGCGCAGGCTTGGAAATGCGCCGCCAGTCCGCGATGACGCCAAGGGAAACGTTGTTGAGCGTGGGGAGGTTCTGCCACAGCTCATGGCGGTGGAAGATGTACACATGGCTGCTGGGGATCTTGGCGATGGTCAAAGTTGTCAGGTTAGTAAAGTTGCCATCTAAGGCATTGTCAATGAGACCAATGACATAGGACTGAATCATGGCCCGGTGAGCCCACTCCAGCTCCAGCAGCATCTCCTTCTGAGCCCGCGTGAGGCTTACGGGAATCAGGGGGTAATTGTCAGCCTGAGCGCAGTTGTCGAAGTCGATGTAAGGGGTACCCTGAGCCTGAGCTCTTCTAGACTCGTACTCGTTCGATCGCGACATTCTCTCATCAAAGTCAAGGGCCGCTAGATTCGTACCCTCGGTGTCAAGGATCATCCGGACCACCTCGTTAACCTGCTCCCCTCTGTACCCGGCATCCACGGCCATCTTCTGGAGGACGGTGCGCTTGAAGCTGATGGGGTTCTCAAAGACTGGCTTCTTAAGGTCCTTAACCAGATCGTTCATGTCGGACATGGTGACAATGGAATGCAGTCGTTGATCCACTTCGTATCCAGAACGGCGCCAGTTTTGTGTTGCGAAAACAGGGTGTCGGATGGTGGCATTGCGCGCAATGTGGTCGGGGCCTGAGAGAAACCCGAGGCCAGCATCGCAACATAAGCCGAGGTTGGTGACCTTGACGAGGCACTTGAGGGCTTCCTTCATGGCATCGGTCTCGTCGGCGGTCTGTTCGAGACCCTCGAGGTCCGTATATCTGTGATAGGTGCCATGAGGCCAACGATACATTCCCCAGAACGTCGGGACCACTTCCTGGGAGGGCTTGATAGGAGGATATGAGAGGGTGTCTTCATCGAGCTCCAGGGAGAGGGCAAATCGCAATATATGGGGACCGAAGGACTGGAAGATGCGCATGCCATTGGAAAAAAGAGCCGAGGAAGAGCGCTTGAGAGCACCGGTCTCGTCACGACTAAGACTGCTGTAGAGCTCCGACTTGAAGGGGACGACGACATTGCGAAAGTATTGAGCGGAGACCTTCGCCTCGAATTCGCTGCATACGAGTCGCAAGCTTCTAACTTCGAATCGGGAGAGGTGGGAGGTGATGATCTCGAATATCTCGACGGGGATTCTGTCGCTTGGCCAAACCGCTCTTGCAGGGCGGCCGTATTGGTTGGGGGGAAGCAATAGAAGATTGGTGACGTCTGGAGTTGCGGGCGGAGGGAGAGAATCGGGGATCTGTCCACCCGACTCGAGGCCGGGTTGGTCGCTCATGGCTCAGGGAACGGTAATGGCAGAACCACAGTCGGAGAGTCGTCGAGGATGGAATCGAGTCTGAGCCTACGACGGCGCGTCCGCAGCGTGAACGGGATGGTCGACGGGGTTGAGGGGAGAGTTTCTTCGGACGGACGGACGGACGGACGGACGGAGTCGGGAGTCGGAGTGGGCGTCGGAGGCAGAGACAAAGAAAGTTCAGAGAGTCGATGAATGGTGGATGGTGGATGGTGGGGTGGCGGGGGAACTAGAGATTGAATAGCGAGCTCAGTGGAATTAAATGTGGCCGTGAGTGAGTTTAATATGCTGATGCGTATGCTGATGCGTATGCGTGTGCATATGCGTATGCGTGATGATGCTGTTGGGATGATCTTGCAGAGAAGAGGGCACGAAGTAGGTAGATGGGATGGTTGGGCCGGCGCGGGATGAGGAAGAGTGGACGGGCTGGATCGGGATGAAAGGAGCGGCTAGTGGCGAAGTCTGGAGATGGGTGGACTCGAGAATTGGAGAATGGGGAACCAGGTGCAGCAGGGAGGAGCCTGGAATGGGGCCAGAGGAGCCTGGAATGGGGACCAGATCTAGGGAGGGAGGTCACAACGGCCAGTGGAGTTGCAGCTGCAGGACGAAGCCTAGAGGGGCAGAGTCGAGAGTCGGTACAGCTAAGTTAAGTTGGAGGTCGAGCCCATCCGTGAGGTAACTCCCCTGTCCGTCGAGCCGCCTAGAGTCAGTCGAGCCGGGCGCGTGGGGCAGGGCGGCCCATCCCCCGAACAGGGCCGGCACGTTGAGAGTACGTCTGAAGTAAAAGACAGCCAGCGAGTCGTGGACGAGCGAGACAGTGAGTGTTCCCAGGTGAGTTCAGTTATGTGAAGGAATGGTGAGAGTTGGGAAAGTGTGAAAAAGAGGAGGAGGCTGAAAGTCTCGCGACAGGGATTCAAAAGGAGAGCAGGGCGGACCGAGGATGAGGGTTGCGATCACGGACCACTTGGCAGTGACGGCCTTTGTTCCCCGGTCGAGATCCATTCCGTTGAACACTGCAGCACTGCTGTGGCTTTTGCTGAAACAAACGTGGAGATCACCCAACAAACAGCGCCTAGAGAATGGAACGAAGCCTCGGGCGTTCAGTGGCATCGCCTGGTCTCGGCTGTCAACATCCGAATACATTTGTGCTAGACATTTGTTTTCCTATAATTCTTATTATACATAAATAGTTGTCCGCAGTTCTCCCAAACATTGCGTTTGCCATTCGTGTATCCAGTACGAATACCGTACTCCGTCTCATATCCACCCCCTCCCCCCACGCCCAAGGCAAAGCCCTTCTCATGTAGGTGGCTCCCCGGCTTCTCTTTGTCTCGGACAGTCTGTAGAGCACAGTAGTCTAGTGTGGATTGGGTTTCTGCACCATCAACAACACGGTATTAGCCCATTCCATTGCCCTGAGGTCCGCGGCTCCGCACGATGACACGGCTTCGTACCAAACTGCTATGTTTATTAAGCTCGTTATCTGAACTAATTAAAAGAAGAAAAAAAAGAGGAAGAAGAAGCAATAGTTCATTAGACCAGATGAGGGCAAGATGACCCAAACGCCCAAATGTGCGCATTTTGAAAACATCGGACTGTGAGGTGGCTTAATACCTGCAGGTAGTCTAGCTTGTACTTCGTCATGTGGCGGCATAGTCTTGTGCTTGCATCTCAATCAACTAAAAAACACATAAAACCATAAATTTTTACCTTAACTGTTCCCTCATACTTAACAAGGAAGACACTGTGCTAAACGCAATTTATGATCTCATATAAATGAATACATAACCGCGGCATTGCGTGTAGACAGGAGGCACTGTTCACTGAGAAAGGCGGCTTGCTTAGCACAATCGGGGAGATACACACACATGCCTCCGTGCATCTCATTATCTTTGGTGGCCATTGAATCGGCCATCTTCCACCACCACCCTCCACTCCAACTGGGATATCTAGGCACCCACAGCCCCTGTGACCTTGTACTGCGAGGGAATCAAGCCTGCGTGGATGGGAAAATTTTCATAGCGCGGAGAAGCCAAGGATGGCATGATGCTCGCTCGTTTTCGCATCCGGCTCGCACGAGAGTCAATCCAAAGGATGAAGCTTGTGCTATGGGCGGGAAGAAAGACGAGAGACTCGATACGGAGTTGGACGCCACTACTATAGACAGGCAGACGAAATTGAATTGACATTGATTTGTGTATTGAATAACAGGCCCTAAACAAAGATGTGACACGATATAGAGACTATTAAAATCTGATGGAGACGTGAGCTTGCTGCGAGGTAGGTATGCCCATACGCCCAAGAAAACGCCGAGTCCCGAGGCTAATTACTTCCCATCCACCACCAGCACTCATCTTGACGTGCCAGTGACATCCAGATCCCCAACTGTTTTCGATTCAACTTATTCATTGGCCCCAGAACCAGTATCTGATTACCACGTCAGCTTCCGCTCACACTATATCACCAGGCCCAGGGGGGGCAGGAAGGAAGGGGAGACCACTTACACTGTAGCATACTGAACCTCAAATGACGCTTCCTTTCCCTCGCACGTGGCCGGGGCGCTTCCGCCGGCCGTGGTCAGGCGGTACACCTCCTTGATGCCGTTGGTGGCACCCTCGCGGGCCGTGAGCTTCAGCCATGCCACGGCCGACTCGCCGAGCTGGCCGACAGCGGCGTCCGAGGGCGCGGGCGAGGTGCTGTTCTTCTCGCACGGCGCGTGTCCGATGTCCAGGCCTTGCGAGTCGAGGTTGAAGAAGGGCGTCGTGGCGTTGGTGAAGTAGTGCACGCCGGACTCGAGCATGCCGCTCGGGCCGAGCTCCTGCGCCTCGGCGAGGTCGAAGTGCACCGCCATGCCGGGGATGCGCGCCAGGAGATCCGGGTACAGCGCCGCCACGCAGCTGGCGTTGAAGAGGTGGGCGAGAGCTCCGGTGGCCACGGGCGGTGAGGACGGGTCGCTGGTGTCGCAGGTGTAGTTCTGGGTGCCGCGGCCCACGGCGACGTGCCGGAGAGAGAGGCCCTCGGACGGGGCGGGGAGTGCCTCGGGAGCTAGTGGCGACGGGTTGTTAGCACTCAATTCTAGATAATAGGCCAAGAGTGTTATTAAGAGCTAGCTTACCGATGGGCATTTTGGCTTTCGACAAGTCACACACGGCGGCCTTGCTAGAGGCCTTCGCTGCCTGGACCTTTTCGGCGAGACTGTTGAAGTATCCCGACAGCGAACCTAGCGAGTCGACGGCGGACCGGGCATCGTGGATGACGACCTTGGGAGTGGTGGGAGCGGCAGAGGCAACAGCGGCCAGGACTGATAGCAATGTCGTTGACAACTGCATGTTGGCGTCTGAATGGAGTGTTTGGAGAGGGTGGTTGTGTAAGTCGGTTGGAGGGTGTGAAGTAATCGTTGCGAGTTATCGTGATTCAATCGATGAGAGCGAGACCGTCCAGCGTCGTAACAAAAACCAGGGAATCCAAACCCAGAGAGCAGCTCAAAGCACAATAGATACAGAGAGACAACAAGCTTAGAGAGATAGAGAGATAGATGGAGAGGACAGGGATAAAAAGATAAAAAGAAAAAAAGAAATAAGGAAATAAGGAAACGGAAAAGGAAAAAAAGGGAAAAAGAGAAAAGACCCCGGAGCGTCTTGATGTACTAGGAGGCACAGAGACAGATGCAAGAGATGGTGTTTCTTTCTTTCCGTCACGAGAGAACGGAGGCACTGGCCTCTATTATACGAAACAACGAGCTGCATGGAAACGAGCCACGACGGGCACCGCGCATCCGTTCCCTGTATCGTTCGGCGGCAAGTCGACCTCGGGACGGTCGAGCAGCACGCGGCCATTGGCTCCCGGGGCGAACAAACGGGGTACCGCCGAGACAGACGGGCAGAAGGACAGGCCAAGCAGCCGCCCGGCGCGAAACCAGGCCGTTTCTGCTTTCAGGGTCTTGGGATGTTATGTGCGAGGGTGGATATTCTTTTTTTCTCTGTCGCTCCCTGGGTGCGGCGCGTGGACAAACGGACGCAGGACATCCAATGGATCCAGACGACGCATCTGCCATGCAAAGGTGTGTGATGGAGGCCGGTGATTGGCTCCCTCTGAGAGGACCGGGGTTGCTCTAAGCGCCCTGGCTCCGGGTATGCGCATCTTGCTAACCCTAGGCGGAGGAGACATGACATGGGGGAACGGCGTTACGGCAGGAAACGTGGGCTAATTATTCCGTGACAGCGTTGTTGAATGCGACGTGGGGAGATAAACGAGGGAAATAGAAACGCCCGAAATGGAAACGGAAGTCGAGCGAGGTTTTGTCTGGTACGTACCTTAGCATGTGAACGGTTGCATCCCGGTGGATCAGTAGGACCAAGTCGAGTTGGAGAACAGGCATTGGCAC
Organism: Neonectria hederae; assembly: GCA_003385265.1. Lineage (NCBI taxonomy): Eukaryota > Fungi > Ascomycota > Sordariomycetes > Hypocreales > Nectriaceae > Neonectria > Neonectria hederae. The sequence goes on from QGQB01000138.1 coordinate 62,861, forward strand.
TTACAGACACTGGCATTTTTACAGGCACGAGCTCCCATTACCAAGGCAGACGAGGCAGAAGACATCACGTTACCAACGACCACAATAAGATTAGAAAACACTCTCGTCGTTTCTCAATCTCCAGTAAGTCCAAGTAGATCAAGAAACGTCATCACCAAACATCCATCAACCCAACCCGTTGCCACATGAGACAAAACCCCCACACCAACCACCCAAGATCCCAAGATGCCAGATCCGAGATATCCATATCTGCTTCTCGAACCAACCACCGTCTCCAACCTCCCAAAGCCAAGCAACATGCCACTGGCAAACCGCGCCGTCTTGTCCGCGGCAACATACCCGAGTCGATCCTGACGGCTAAAGTTGAAGACCGTCCTGTACGTATCCGCCGACTGCCTCGCTCGCGCATCTCATTGGCCGCTCGCCGACCAGCATCTTGGGTCGCCAGATGCGGCCAGCGCCTGCAAAAGAGCCAAGACGATGCAGAAAATAGAAACGTGGAGCCGCGCGGCCCCGTAATTCCAATTTACTGTATTTCGAACATTAGTTACGGTAACATAACCGGCCATTGACCGGCTCGAAAGGGCAGGTTGATAGATGCAATTCGGCTCTGATAACATCGCCAAGGGACAATAGCGCCGTTTCTGATGCCGCTCGTCACCAGTTGTGCCTCGTGGAGAGAACGCAATTCATAGATTTTGATAGTCACCGCTACCCAGAAACACCCTATGACATACATGGCCATGCCATGCCACATCCATGCTTGACCCTTCCTTGACTCTTCCTACCTACTACACATACCGATTACACGCACGAACGAGGTCCTCATGGCTCCCGTCCTGGCCACCCTCCTTCTATTCCTTATCTACTTCCCGGGGTTCTTGGGCGCTTCGTCCATCGGACTTCCTGCCCCCGCCAATCCTGCTGCTGCTGCCGCCGCCGCTGTCGTTTCGATGTGGGACTCGAAGTCCGACGAGCCCAGCCAGAACATCGACACGAACACCAAGAGGTGAAGCGCCACGCAGTATACTGCAAACAGGTTTCGGCTCGTGCGAGACGCCAGAACCATCCTGGTGAGCGAGTACACCACTCGCTCCGGCAAACTCATTCGCTGGTACGCCCTTGCTGACTCTCGGCCTCGGAATGCCGCAAACGGCGAGATGTTGGACTCGTAAGCTTGCCGATACCGATCCAAGGCGATGCCAGGATTGCCAGTTTCGCCGATCGAAACTGTCGAGGGGTTTGGGTTCGACCCGTACGCCGACGACGTGGCCGCACCCCCGCGGTTGTAGGTCGAGACGTATCTGGTCTTCTCATACAGATTCAAGTTGTCCTTTTGCAACGCGGCCACCTCCTGCCGCAGCTGTGACACCGACCTGTGAGTCTCCGACAATTCTTGCTCCAGCTCTGCGTTCTTCTTCTTGAATCGATCGCGCTGTGCCGTAACCATGGGCAAGATACCCGAACCGCCCCCATAAACTTGCTCACGATCGCCCATACCACGCGGGTCCATACCACTAATGATAGATGACGTGGGCGAGATGCGGCCGCTCTTGCGACCGGCTGTCCTGGTGACATATGTCCCAGCAACAGATGCTCCTGACGGGAAGGCATTGGCACCCTCCTCTTGGATGTTCTCCAGGTCGCTTTCCAGCTTCTCGTTGAGGTTCTGGGATCTCTCTAACTCTGCATTCGTCCTCGACAGCTCCTCTTGGAGATCCTCCAGGCGAGTTTGCAAGTCTCGGTGCGAAACCCGAAGGACCGTCAGTTCGTCGCCCAACTTCTTGTTCCGTGCCAGTAGGAGCTTCTCTAGAGCGTTGCCCTTGGCGTCACTCGCCTCGATCGGATCTCGCACATCGTCGTCATCCCCGGTCGAGAACTCTATGCTCTTTAGCACCTCTAGTTCTTGCTTGACATCCTCGTAATCGTTCCACTTTTGAACCTTGGCCTTCAGGGCATCCCGCTCATCTTTCAACGAAGACACCTCCCTTTCCATGGATCGTAATCGGGCATCGAGGTTTCGCTTCAGTCCCTCCTTTTCCACCCTAGCAGCATCTAGCTTACGAATCATGGACTGATTCTCTGAGCGCATACGCATGTATCCGGGGTCATCCTCGAGCGACGTCTCAGGTTGGGATTGTACCGAAGACTTAGCCTGGGCCAATTCCAGTCTCATCTGTTCGTTCCGAGACTCCACCTCCGCCAATCGTGTGCTTGTACGCTCGAGATCCGAGTGAAGCATCTCCAGCTCGGCACTCGAGACCTGATTGCGTTGGTCCTGGTCATCTGTACCCTTGCCCAGGCGTTGGTTGACCTCGTAACTCGCCCTCATCTCATTCAAAAGACGATCTTGGTTTTCTAGCTTGTCTTCCAACGCCTTCTCCTTGGCTTCCCAGTTGTCTTTTTTCTCCTCCAGCACCGCAGTCCATGACGACTCGACTTCCTTAACTCGACTTTCCAGGTCGCTGTCGAGCTCTTTCCTGGTAGTTCGCTCAGTTTGGAGCCTCGCCTCTGTGTCTTCCAGTTGCGAAGTCAGCTTCGAAACACTCTCCTGAAGATGCTTGTTCTCTTCGGTGAGCTTAGGCAGAGTGTCCTCAGATATGAGCATCGAGTCGACCGAGGCCTCGAGTAAGGGGTACGGATCAGGCGCATCGGAGAAGGACGTATAGGTTTGCAGAAACGCCGAGTTGACAGACTTGGTATGGTTTGTGAGGAGGTCGATAAATGTTTGGTAGGCTATGCCCGCGGTCAGTCCTTGTTAGAACAAATGTCTGGACTGGTGTCCATCATGTCTAGCCTGTACCTTTCAGGAGCCCCTTGATCTCTGTCAACTTGGACCCGTCATCCAGCTTTCGAAAGTCCTTGGTCTTTTGAGCTAGTTCCTTGCGTTGGACTGTTGAGTCGCGTTGGTAGGCTACGATATCCGAAGCAGTGTTATCGAGAGTCGACACCAGGCTGGTAAGGTCGATGTCTGGCGCCACTTGTCAGTACTGATTCCGAGGTTTCCGTGTTAAGTAGGCTCATACTTCGCCATGATGATATCGCATGCTGGAACTTGTTCTCCCCCTCGAATGTTGGGCCGCCAATCTTGACTGGCTCGGCCGCCGACGCCATTGCAGCTTCTACCATGGCGTCTGTCATGATGTTGATTTTGGTTGAAGCGGTTCAGGGGCTGCGCAGATTCGCTAGACAGGCAGCCTCCACCGCCGCGATGGTGCAATGGCGAGTGTCTAATAGTTGGTGCTGTTGGCCGCTAGTAGTTTGGGGTCGGAATCCGGATCGTCGCAGTGAATTCGTAAAGTTCATGATCCAGGTCAGGAGGGCCTAGCTCGGAGCTGTGAACGTGTTCCGTTCGGTTGATGGCGTGGCCCCGCGCTCCCATTGGCCGATGGATCGACCAGGCTGAAGACGCCAAGCCCTGCGCCACAGGGACCCAACCACCCCGCCACAGCCTCGCGACGGCGCTAGGCACAACTCCAGCTCCAGCTACGTATTGTCTCCACTGATGTCAACTGACGCCAGCCTCGAGCTATCGCTGTCGCACTTAGACTTCCCGACCTTTGCAATCGCGACTCTGGGAACGGGACAGTCGCGCAGATGAGGTTACCACCTGAACCGCCGCTATGACATCCGACGGCCCAGGCGACCAGCCTGCAACCAGCCTGCGTCGCGCCAGCCGAGAAGACGGGCCCTTCGTCTTGCGGTCCTTGTTGGACGACGTGCCTCTCTCGCCGGATGGCTCCCAGGACGACATCAAGATAAACTGTGTCGACTACTTAGGCAAGTCGCCTTTCGAGGACATCGTCTCCACCGAGTCCGTCTGCTAACACCTGCCACTACAGACAACAACCTATACGTCGGCACCTCTGCCTCTGAGCTGCTTCACTTCGTTCAAATCCCCCCAGATCCCAGCGACAGATCCGGCCAGCCCGTCTACATCCTGGCATCCCGACTATGCCCTGCCTATGCGGAACCCTCTGCCACTCCCGCGAGCTCCCACCCTGGTGTCCAACAGATCCTACTACTACCTCGCGTTGGCAAAGCATGCATTCTGTGCAACTGGACCGTTACTTTCTACTCCTTGCCCGAACTGAGCCCGGTATTCGGAACGACGCAAGTCAAGAACTGCAACTGGATAGGTGGCATCGACTTGAATGAACCGGCCACAGATGCCAAAGGGGCAGATAGAAGCCCTGGAGTAACAATCCTGCTCTCTCTCAATCGGAGAATACAAGTCGTTCGCATTGGTGAAGATGCGCGAGTGCACAAGGTAACAATTATCGAAATTCTTATTGAGCATGCCTAATCTTTGATAGAAAATCGACTTCTCCGGAAGCACTCTATCAGTACGACGAGACTCGTTCGCATGTGTCGCCGATTCCAAGGCGTATGCGCTCGTGGATGTGGACCGGCAACTCAAGATTCCACTGATGAACATATCGTCTCTGGAAGAATCCGCCCCTGGTGAGCTTGGGCAAGCACAAAGCCTTACGACTGATACCGCAAGCGGCATACTGCGAAGTTCTTCGTCAGCGGGGAACCGACCATCTACCACACCTAACCATAGTCGAAGTACAAGCCTCGGTGGCGGGATACTGGGATCCATGCGTCGCCAGGAACAACGTGCGAATGACGCTGATGGCCAGGTATTCCAGGCCCCTTCGCCTTCGCCGAGCCCAAAGCCACCCGGCGACGGTCCTTCTACTAGTCCTCTATCTCTGGACAAACCTCTACCTGCCGCACCTTCACCATCAGGAACTCCGACCCAGTCTGCAAACCCCAGGCCAAAGCCTGGAGCGGTGTTCCTTAAACCACACATTGCCTCTCCAACCCCAGACGAATTCCTTATCGTTACCGGTACAAGCCCTTTGGAACCCGGCATCGGCATGTTTGTCAATCTTGATGGCGACCCAACTCGTCCAACACTTGAATTCGAAAGGTACCCCAAAGAGGTCGTTGTTTACAGCCCTTCCGGGGACTTATCGTCATCTCGATCGGCTTTACAGGACGAAGAGGAAGGTTATGTTTTGGCCTCAATGGCAAAAGATTTTGAAGACGGCTTGCACCATGGTCTCGAGATCCAACGTTTTGATTCAGGCGCGGAATCAGACCCAGAAAAATACTGGCTTGAGGCACCAGACGTTGCAAGAGCAGGAGTTTATGGCATTCGCTCGCTAGCGGGCAGCGAAGAGACAAAATTTGAGGAGATTGTCGAGAGGCTGTGCCAAAGGAGGTTCACTCCATTCTCAGTTGGTTCGGATGCCACCAGTTCTTCGTCGCTAAAGAACTCGGACTCAAGGACAGCATTATCTATAGAGCGACTTTCGAAAGAGAAGGAATTGTTTGATCAGAACCTCGACTCTCAAGACGAGGAGTCATTACCTGAGGAGTGGGAAGCAAGTCGAAACCAAGAGGGAGAAGACTTCGCCCGGCGGCTTGCAAAAGCTGAAGCGAGCCTGGCAGTTTGGACCGGAAACCAGATCTGGTGGGCAATTCGCAATCCGTTACTCATTCAACTAGATGCGGTTCTTAAGGCTGCATGCCCAAAGGGGTATCAAAACCCACATCATATCGACAGGCGGGCCATCTTTACTATGCTAAACTCCATCCGGGGTCGGGATGCCAGGACTGAGTTGGAGTTTATGACTCTAGGCTATATACGACAGAAGGCAGGGGTTTCACTCCTGACAAACTTACTGCGATCTGCAGGAGAGCAACAATTCTCAGAACAAGAGATGAAAGCCCTGGAGGAGGTCCTGGTTGATAGCAGTCTCGATCCAAGAGTTGTGCTATCACTAGTTCCCGGCATACGGAACGAGATCATCGAGGGCCGGCGAGGAATCTGGATCTACGGAGGTGTCAGGGAAACAGCAAAGCCCTACCTCCGAAGTGAGGAGTTTGAAAAGACAGTGAAGGACTCCATCTCGACTCTAGCGCCCCCGATTATGCACTTCCTCAGGCGATTCCTAGGGGCGTGGCGGAAAAAGAAGGGCTTCGGTAGTGTTGCCGACGAGCGCGAGGTATTCCGGACTGTCGACGCTGCTCTATTGCTAGTTCTTCTCGAGTTGGACCATCACGCCCCGAAAGGCTTCGGCAAAGGCGGCGTGGTTAGGTCTGAACTAAACGACGTGGTCGACAAGGGCGTGGATTGCTTCGAACGCGCTGTCGATCTGCTCGAGTCGTACCACCGCCTTTTTGTCCTAAGCCGGCTACATCAGAGCCGCAAAATGGCCGGTGATGTGCTAGCAACTTGGAAGCGCATCATCGAGGGCGAGCAGGATGACGGACATGAACTTGTCGACGGCGAGCAACGCGTTCGCGAGTATCTTGTGAAGGTTAGCAGCCAGTCTCTCGTCCAGGAGTACGGCGTCTGGCTAGCAAACCGTAACCCGAAGCTGGGCGTACAGGTCTTCGCCGAGGACAAAGGTCGGGCTCCCAAATTCGAGCCAGCCCAGGTAGTCGAGATCCTTCGCGAGGAGGCCCCCACGGCGGTCAAGTATTACCTCGAGCACCTCGTCTTCGGCAAGGGGCATACCACATACGTCAACGACCTCATCGCCTACTATCTCGACGTCGTCGTCACGGATCTTGAGACGTCATCGGCAAGCCGAGACACCGTCATCGCAACATACGAGGCGTACCGCGCCCTCCACGCTCCGAAGCCCACTTATCACCACTTCCTCAGGGATAACGCCCCGGAGGACAACGAGGTCTGGCACAGCCGCCTTCGGCTCCTTCAGCTCCTCGGCGGGAACCACGACTACGACGCCGCAGGTATCCGCGACCGCATTGCCGCACTGCCTCCGGACCTTCTCGTCCCGGAGACCATCATCCTCGCCGGCCGTGCCCACCAGCACGAAGACGCTCTGCGCTTGCTCATCCACAACCTCGGCGACTACGACACCGCCGTCTCGTACTGCCTCCGCGTTGGCTCCGGCTCCGGCTCCGGCGCCGTCTCCGGTACCGCCCCATCCTCGGCAGAGGAGCAGCGCCGCCTCTTCCACGTGGTTCTCCGCGAGCTGCTGGCCCTCGACGACGTCAGCGACCGCATCGAGCAGACGGGAGCGCTGCTGGAGCGCTTCGGCGGCTGGTTTGAGATCGACGAGGTCCTCGGCCTCATCCCCGATAATTGGTCCGTCGACATCGTCGCCGGCTTCCTCGTCGGCGCGCTCAAGCGGCTTGTGGGCGAGCGCCACGAGAGCATGCTCACTAGGGCACTCAGTGGTGCGGAGAACTTGCGCATCAACTACGATTTTGTTGTCAAGGTGGAGGAGAAGGGACCGAGCATTGAGGCCCCCAACTAATATGGTCATGGAGGGGGGTCCGAAGAGAGAGGAGGGGTAGAAGTTGGAGGGGTGACACACACCGGTTGCCTATTGATGTATATACGGATATATCCAGCAACGAGGGTTTATACACTTTGATATTGCATCGTATTAGTTCCGCCATGCATCCACTCGTCATGTCCCCCCGGCCGTCCTGGCCCGAATACTCAGTCGTCCAGATATTCCGCCGTCTTACAACGCCTCGCGCAAACCACTTCTGTCAAGCGGGCGGCAGCTACGCCACGGGCTCGGGATCCAGGCGCATGATTGGCGGGGGCAGTCAAAGCTGGAAAGCACGACACCGTGCCAAGTCGCGGTGGCGACACCAGCTCCGGGAGTTGAGTGGTAAGGTTGGATTTGCGGGCGATGGTGGGTGGGAAGAGACAAGGGTTATATAATGGCCCCTTTCTCTCCGCATCTCGAGTCTATATCCCTGGACTTGGCGAGTGAAGTGACGAGGGATCCTTGGATAAAGGGGGTCAAAAAGAGGCGGGTTTTCAACAGCAGTTCAAGGCGCCTGAGTCCACTTAAGAGAAGCAACCACGAGCCACCTCTTCCGCTCGGTAACATCGTCCTCCCGCTGCGCGTCCCACGGCCTCTCCTCGCCGTTGCAGTCCCTCTCCCAGATGTGCTCGACCTCCAGGCCAACGTCGCGCAGCACGCCAGCGCTGTAGAAGCCGCGCATCTTCTCGCGGCCGGTGTGGAAGCCAGCGACGACCCAACAGCGCGCGTCGGCCGTCTCGCGCAGGAAGAAGGCGATGCTGCGCTGCAGGTTCGCATGCTGCCACGGCATCCACAGACAGTCGGCGACGACGATGCGGTCGAAGGCGTGCGCGTGCGCGTGCGCGACGCTGAAGGCGTCCTCCAGCTCTCCCCACGCGTGCCCGTCGACAAGGACCGCCGGCGCCGGTGTCGTGGGCGAGCCGGCCGGGGCCAGGGCGGGCTGTAGGTTACGGAGGACGTTGGTGCGGAGCGTCTTGAGGACGGGCTCGGCCGGGTAGTCGGTGACGACGACGCGGCGGGCGCCGAAGAGCCCGCCCATGATGCTGGGCAGCGCCGTTCCCGCGCCGAGCTCCAGCGTGTCGAGGCCCTTGACGTCGAACGACAGGCTGCCCTCGGCGGCACGGGGTCTATCTAGCGGCACGCCCAGCGAGTCTGCCTCGATGAACTCAGCCAGCAGCAGCGATGCGTTCCAGAGGTAGTGGCTGAAGAGGCTGCGATCGTCCTCCTTGGTAGGGTCGGCGAGGTCGATGACCAGCGGCTTGGGCAAGTGCGGCGACGTGTAGATGAGGGAGTGTTCGGCGTCGCCGTGCTGGTTGGTGACGTCGTCGGGGAAGATGACGCCGAGCGAGGTGCTGAAGAAGTCCTCAGGTTCGTCGGGTTGGTCGGGCTGGTCGCTGTTGAGGGATATGCGCCACGTGAGAGACATTATGTAAGTGTGTGTGAGAATGAGGTTTCCTGGCAATGTTGCCCAACGACGTCTTGGCTCCTGGATGATAATGATAATGAATGATAATGCTCGTGATAATGTACTGACGACTTTGCGCTCCAGCCCACGCCTGACAATCCGGATATTTAAGTCCGCTGTAATATGAGTATAAACGTATGAAACAACAGGAAGGAATTACACCAGCGATATGACAAAAGCGCTATGCATGAAAAACGAACCAGGTCTGTCATATCGTGTGAGTGAGCCAGCGACAGTCGAAGTTGTGGTGGGGGACGGACGGACGGACGGACTAGAAATTGCCAACCCCGACCGCTTTTCGCGGGGACAATCAGTCGAGATAGGGGTCATGTCATGAATCAGACTCTTCAATCAACTCCAAGGTCGAGGAGGTGTCACATAAACAAACACAGGACGGTATGATGCTTCTTCCGTAGTGAGACTTAGTACATTATCAATTCATCGACTCAAGTTTGACCGTGGTTTGGTCCACTTTCCGTACGTTCCAGAAGCGTCCGTTCATCAGCAACTCCAAAAACCCCAATGCATTAACCCCTTCCATGATCACATCCCAACTTCATGCTTCCTTGCAATTGCCATCATAGATAGTACACCCCATTATACTTTGTCCTCGCTGACATAGCCCCGCTCAACGTTGCGCAGATACCAGAGCACACGGGTAAATCCATGTCGTAAAAAGACCAGTTATTCAAGTCAAAGAGACCGAGAATCAATCGCAAGGCATATAGGCCCTCAGTACACATACTCCCTTTGCACCAAAAAGCAGGTTCTTTGAAATCATCCATTATTGGTCGTCGTCAAGCCATGAACTGGTGAATGAGCCCACCAAAGTGTGAGAAAATAGAGACAGAAAAAACAGGGGTATCGATACGTCGTCAACTCCCAAGCACAAATCCAAATAGTAGGAGCAGAGCCCTCTCCTCATTCCCATACCCACCCAGCCCAGAGTCATAAAATTCCGTTCCAGTACCCGTAACCATAGTCCCACAGTCCGGAAAATTTCCGCTTTCTAGTACAGTGTCGCGTACGCCGCCTTTGCCATGATATTTTTTAAATAATAGTTTGTTGTTGTTGTTGCAGGGGAGGAGACTTTTCATCTCTTCAGACAAGAGTCGTGACTCTAGACTATAGCCGTCTTGGTGTCCAGTATCATCTGCATCTCTTCGAGCTGCTCCACGCTGGGGTCATCCGAAACCCAGGGGCCCTTCTCCTCGTCGGTAGCCCCGAGGAACCCCTCAGCTCGCTTCAGGGTCTGAACATCAAGGTCGGTCACATAGGCTTTGCCGTCAGAGAGCTTGATGCGGACCTCGTGATCAGTAGACAACATCATGTCATCCTTGGCTAGGCGTCGGGGACCATCAAACACGGCCATGACGCGCTTCTTCATCGTCATCTGGCCCTTGTCGAAGCCCCACGATGAGGGATAGTCGCGGCGGCTCTTGCGGCCGCGGCTCTTGGTGGTGAGCGTCACGCCGCCACGAGAGTGAGTCACGCCACGCGACTTCTGGACACCGTTGGTAGGGTTGCCCTTCTTCTTCGTCATGGGCGAATGGCTGGCCTTGGAGGAGTCATCATGGTCCTCCTCGTCGCCAGTCTCGACCTCCTCGTCCTCCTCCGAGACCGAGGTAGCCTCGGTGGCGGTGGAAAGGTTGTTCTTCTCCAGAGTCTGGTGAACATCCTTGTCGTTCTCAACCTCAGCCAGGCGCTTTGCGTTGATAGCCTCGGCAGGATCCTCTTGCTGCACAATGCGCAGCACACAGTCATCCAGATGCTCATAGAAGTCCTGGGCATTGGAGAAGGTCTGCGAGCAAGTACTGCACTTGCCCGTGGCGTCAGGCGCGTAGCCTGTCAGCTTCTTGCCCGTGTTGACATTGGTCGACTTCTTGCGGCTATTGGGGGGAGTCTGCTCCACGCCGTGAACGGCAGTCAGGTGGCGCTTGAAGACATCGGCACGGTTGAACGACTTTTCGGCAGCCGAACCAGAGCCAGGACAGAAACCGCACACCATGGTGCCCTTGTAATGGGTCAGGGTGTGGCGGTTCTTGTCGTACTTGCGAGCGAAGCCCTTGACGTGGTACTCGCATGTCTGAATAGGGCACTTCTCCGGACGCTCGTTCTGGTGTGTCAACATATGAGCCTTGAGGTCCTTGAAGGTCTTGCCACAATCAGGCCAGGTGCATCGCTGCTTCTCCTTGTCGTCACTGCTGTGGTAGTCGCCGGGCGTGGGTGGGACGAAGTGGCTCATGCTGGGGGCGCGAACTTGAGTGTCGATAGGGGCACCATAGGGGCTGCTGGGGAAGGTAGGCTGGAAGGGGCCACTGTGGAGGAAGGGCGAGGAGCTGTTGGTACGCATCATGTTTGGCTGAGGCGACGAGGCGGCAGCGGACGGCGAGGAAGGATAGTGGTGGGTGGGCTGCTGGAAGTGGGCATCATATGAGGGCATTCCCATGGGAGGGCGCGTAATTTCAGGTTGGATGAGCGCTGGGTCTGTCGCAGGCGCGAGGTCAGCAATCATGGTTGGAGACATAGCAGTAGAGCTTGACGAGATGCGCGACGGCGACCAAGGAGAGGACTGAAGGGGGGCAACGAAGTGGCCGCTACTCTGAGAAAAGAAAGCGGCGGCGCGTCTGTTTGGTGAAGGGGTGATGACAAAGTGTCGGGTTGGTTGGGACGACCAGCGGCGTGTCTCAGTTGGAGAAATAGCCGATGGGCTAAGCCGTCTCTTAGGGCAGGGAGAGGGAGTAGTGGATGTGGGAGTGGGAGTGGGAGTAAGAGTGAGTGTGGGAGTGGTGGGAGAGGTGGCAGGGGAAACGATGGTGGTGATGTTGTTGCCAGAAAACAACGAAGAAGAGGACGATGACGATGACGACGATGACGATGAGGAACCAGGAAGAGGAAAAATAAACTGATGTTGACGGTGACGGTGACGGTGATGTTCAACGGCCACTCCGTCTTGGCCCTGCGCTACAGGAAGCGCCGATGTAGTAAAAGTGGAAGCGGACGAACACGCTGTGGCAGTGGTAGGACAGGGGTATGCAAGCGAATGGCGGGGAGGCCTCTGCTCCGCAGCGGAAAAACGAGGCGAAGCAACAACGGTGCAAGCAATAGCAGTAGCAGTAGAAGCGGCATCCAACTCACCAACAAATCCCTTAGGGGCACCAAAGTCGAAGGCCAGCTCCTCCATGCCCGAGGGAGCAAACGACGAGTAGTCCGAGCCGACAATGTAGTCGTTGCCAACAATCCCGGGCTGCACACCCAGGCGTTGCGGGTTCCAGTCGGGAACGGCGCCCATCTGGCCGTGGTTGGACTCCGGGGATCCGATGTTCGAGGACGCCGCCGACGGCGCAGAGGCCGTAGACCCGCTGGACGAAGGCATTCGCATGTCCGTCTCGTCGTACATGCTGGGCGAGGCGCGGCTGTTGAGCATGTAGTTGTTAGGCGCCGTCTCGGCGTAGAGCGCGGGCTCGAAGCCCATTGAGCCGGGAAACGCATCCGGGCCGTTGAGCTGCTGGTGGTGGAAGCTGCCGTAGGCGTCCGTAGAGATTCCCACGTCCATAGGGCCCGAGGTATAAACGGCGTGGTGGGCAAACTCGTCGGCCGAGTCGCCGTGGTTATGTGGAGGGAACATGGCGTAGGGCTGTTCTATCAGGGATGCCATGGTGTGATCGGTGGTGAGGCGGGAAGGATACGGGAAGGCGAGGCAGTGCTTGTCAGGGCGGTTGTGATTGTGGTTGCGATGGCGGGCTTGAAGCAGTTGGAGCTCAGCCTCGACGGGATGCGATCACCTTTATCTGAAAACCGCAAAGGTCAGGTCTCGGGGTTCGTGCCAGATGCAGGCGCACATAGACGTCAGTGGGGAGGGAGGCCGAGGAAGCTCACCTGCACCAGTTCGCATTCCAAGTGAGCCAGGAGATGTTGTCGTAGCTGGGGTGATCCGTCAAGTATACGAATTGCGTCAAATCGTCCAAGTTGGGGTTTCTCCTGGGGGTGGTCTCTGTCGGCGACGCTATATATATGGCATATATATATATATAAGTTCCGCCTCAGTATCGAATCACTATAAGAGTGAAGGGTTGTTGAAAGCAAGACAGGAGGAGAGGTAACAATGCAGCGCAGAGAGGAATCTCTCAGGGCCCTCGGGTATATATGTTGCTGTCGTCGAGACAAGCAAGTCAGCGAAGGTGAAGTTGAGGTTCAAGGCAAAGAGCCAGAGGGCAAGACCGGTATTCAGTAATGAGATAGGGCCACAAGGCTTTCTTAAATCCGAGGAGGGATGGGGGCTTCAACGTAGATATAGACAAGGCGCCAGGAGCACCTGCATCTGGGCCCAGTCCGTGACGGATCGGTCTCTCCCAGTCGAGATGGATGCGCTCCATCCAGCCCAGGCTAGAGAGCCACGAGCAACTAGGGCGCCTACTACGATGTACCTCCTCCATGAACAAGGAGCAGCGAGCATGGGGGGGGCATTGGACTCATGGAGCGAGAGCCAGCCCAGCCTAGAGGAGAGGAGAGGAGAGGTAGGCCGGGAGAGAGGCGTGTGCGTCGTAAAGTCCGGGTGTGTAGCGTAGAAGTGTCTAGCTGTCCTCGACGAGTGTGGACGTGGATGCGGACGTGGATGTGGATGTGGATGTGGATGTGGATGTGGATGTGGATGTGGATGCGGATGCGGATGTCGGTGGGGGTGGGCGGGTGAGCGAAGGCAGAGGCGGGCCACCAACGCCCAGCCTCAATCGGGGACCAGGGTGCAGCACTGTAGAGACATTTTAGGTGCAAAAAAGTTACACGCGAGGACCCGATGCCGCCCACAAAAGCCAGTTCCAGACTCGGTATTCGTGAAGGATGGATGGATGGGGGAAATGGCGGAGAGCATGTCACCGCCCTTGGGCCTTGGGCACATCTTGAAGGGGGGTAGCCTGGGAGAGCAGCGCAATAGTAGGGCGCGGCCACCACACTGGAACCTCCACCACAACCTCCCCAGGGAACTCTCTCCCAGACCCAGAAGTGGAGGGTGTATGTGCTGTCGTTACGGGGGGGTCGATCATCTAATAGGGCGGAAAGCCCAGGTATCGGGAGTACCGGTACGGCACGGAAAGGCCTCCAGGGCGTGGTCAGGGGTGGCCACAGGGCGCAGAATACTGCCACGGCAGACTGCAGGGGGCAGGGTAACTTGTATCGGTACCGGCGCTGCTGTACCCGATCAGGTAGACCAGGGCTCCGGAACATCCCTGCGGCATCGATTCTCAATGGCATGTCCTAGTCCTGGGTCGTCCCCAATCACACTCAATCGACGTCCACCACCACGCCCCGCGACGGGACGCCATCAACCACCATCATCAGGGGCCGTCCTCCCCAAATGAAAGGGCAAGAGAAATAAACCCACTGCAGCTGCTGTGGCAGTATGCAGTACATTGTCTGGCCCCGTGAGGTACATTGCAGATGCTCCCAATCTAAGCCCTAGCCCTCCACCCAGTCTGCCGCTGAATGAAAACCCCAAGTTCAGCTCCAGATGGAACTCCGAAGGTCAAGACACGGACGGGGCAATGCCTTTCTCTGACGTTTCTCATTCCCCACCAACCCACCAATTACTCCATCCAGCACAGATCCCGTCTCTCCAGTATGTGTTTGTTTCTCTTCCCAACCATCACCACCCACCACCACACGCGAGATCGTTGTGTCGGCATGTCCCATTCCCGCACCCATGGCCGCCGCCTCTCCCTGGATCACGGTTCAATCATGTCTGACAAGGACCAGCCCGTCGGTCTGGGGAACAGGCAATTCTACGTGGCTGCGACGAAGTACGAAGTACACGCACTGTCTATCTGAAAAGCAAGGCCACTCGTGACCTCATCATTGATGCTGGCACAGGCATGGCACCGTCCCCCCCCCCCCCCCCCCCCCCCTCTCCTCCAAGGCCATGCAAAATGATAACATTACACATCTGTGCCGTCTCATTCCCATTGGTACACTTCGGTTTTCGTTGAACTATTCATAAATCCGCCCAGCTCAGGTAAGGCAGACCGTATTTGCACCTGCATCGTCCACAGTCCATAACCATACCCGTGTCCATATCCACGCATTCGAATTCATGTACTATGTAAGAGCCCGTTCGCTGTACCTGCCGCACCGAGGCACCGACACACATACATCACTGGCCGCAGCAATCGTCCCCTTGTATCCGTAGGGCAGAGCACTGCCATCCCGTCCCAGATGGTGGAGGCTCTGCTGCTCTAGCACTTGGGATAAAAATATCCCCCACCTATTGTTACCTTATGCAGGTGTGCTGTGCTATGTATGTATGTACTCGTATGCTGTGCTGTGCTGTGCCACCGTGCCCTATTCCTGACACTCTATCCCCCACACCACCAATCGCCCTCCTCCGTCTGCATTCCCGTTTCGTACTGATGAAAGACAAAAGACAAACTCGGTCACTCCCCTCCCACTCGGCACTACAGAAACATCCCACACCCTCACTCAATGGGCCAGTAGCACCAGTTGCGACCACCCACTATCATCGTCACCTCCACAACCACCACCACCACGCTTCTCTCACCCTCACGGCCTCACCCCTGGTTCTACAACCAATAGTAAGCCTCGGTCTTCACGGTCTAAATCGGCTCCGAGCCAGAGGGCGCAGCCCGGCCTCGCCCGCTCCCACCTTAACCTCGAGTGTTCCCCGAGCCGTTGCCAGATGCCCCGTCATTGGTCCATTCTCAGGTCCCCGGTGGCGTTTCCCGAAGCCCCTAGTCCCAGCACCTACCCAGTTTGGGCACTCGTGTCTCGCCCGCGCTGGAGATCACTGATGTCAGTCAATGTCAGGGGCCTCTAGGTTTGATGACGATGGGCATGCCTGTCAACACCCGTCACCGTGTTGAACGTCCAAGGCCAACGTGTAAGGCGACTCGCGCTTGGCCTCCGAGTCTGCCCTTGAATCCTGCCCAGTGCTTCGTTTCTCGAGCATGTTTCATCTTGGAATCCCTTAACAATGGTCTCCATAATCTCCATCCGCCATGCCCTTAACTAGAAGCTCCATGGGGAAAAAATTGCCCGACTGTTGAGCACCACATCTGTCTCTACTCCACTTCGCGCCGACTCAACTCGGCGGGCAAGCCCATCCACAGAAGTCTCAACAGTTGCTGTGGGGGGGGTGAGGGTTTCCGTGATGAGTAATGACAATGAATGTCGGTCCGTCATGTGCTGGCTGCTCTGCCTGGCCTTGCCGAGCCGCAAAAGTCTATCCATACTGTATCCGTATCTCCAAGAGACACCGGGTTCATTGTGTGCTGTGTTACGCGAATCAATCAGTTGGGTTTGTTCGCCCCTCCCATCAGAGGTACGAAGTACATCCATCCGTAATCTCATGTGAAAGCGTTGGACGAGCCAAAGGTTACTCAATCAACTAAGGTAACGTTATGTATGGCCGGACTGCACGCAAACCTGTCCGTCATACTGGACTGTACTGGCGAGAGAATGACGTCCTCTATTAGGTTAAGATCCAACATTCTCGTCCAGTCGGCCTCGGGATGCCGCCGAAACCCGCAACAATATGTACCTGGCCCCAAGCACCAAATTACAGCCCCTATAATAGATAGACAACAGTTCGATCTGAGATATCCATCCTTAGTTTGGTTGCCTCAGGATGATGTAGCCTTGGCTTGAGAGACGGCATGTCGCCCGGCTTCTACCGGCCGCCACTGCACCGTGGCGCCGGTATTCACACCGTTTGAGTTCCATCCGCCATCTACCGCCTACCGCCTACTGTCTCCGCCCACGGGCATTGAACCCGGAAGTTTAAACGGTTAAAGCTGCCTTGCAAAGGTTGACTCTCAAGCCGTGTCCCCATTAGCGCTCCACCTACGACGTAGTCGGTGTTGCGCAGAGTTCTTAGAGAGGGGAGCTGTGGTGGTGATGGTTCAAGCCGTGGTCGCAACCGGCATAGCGTTGGCTAAGCCTTGTTGACGAGCATATCCTACAGATGTAGGACAGGGTGTGATTGGGTGTCGTACGGCTGCAGAACAACCCCTTGCCTGATGAAGCCAAAGTTATTAAAAGAAGCGACATGATGGCGGTGCACCCGCACCCCCCTAGTGCCTCGAGGTGCCTCTCCAAGTGCCTTCTCAAATGCCTCTAGGGCGTCCTGGCGTCGCACCCTGCAGCGGGGGGGTCAGCAGCCCAAATGCCAAGAAATGGGGATCACGATGAGAGAGGTGATCGATGTGACAGCATACGATGCCAATCCATCCAAAGCAATACTGCGCCGCCGTACCATCCCGCATCATCTTAGGTTCGGTGCTGGCCATATCGTTGTTCGGTTGGTGGCGCTGAGGCATGTCGAGAGTAGCACGCCGGACCATTTGCATGAGTAATTTCTTGCTGCTAGGTTAGCAAGTTGCTTCGTTCAGTCACCAACACCGTGCAGTTTATTGGACGCGATCCTGCCTGCGCCCTCCATTTGGGGCTCTAGGATTGTCTATGCTTATGAGTCCTCGTATCCAACAGGTTACATCGCATAGCATCGCTATACTGGCTCGTCCATCGTTGTGTCGGCTGCTGGCTCATTGACAGACAGACATCATGCGACTGTCTTAGATTAGTTTAACGTCGTGCCACCGTGACTCTAGCACTAAGTGCAGCAACGCTGTCATTCCAACCATCCCCATGGGTAGCTGGTGATCTGGCTCAAAGACCACTGGTAATACTTGTAGACACGAGTGCAGTGAAAGGATGGCCGGGATCAACAACGGAGACGGTGATCCATGTCTCGATGTTGGCGTCCTGAGTGGCGGAGAACGTCGTTAGTCAATACTTCGGCAATGGCATTTGCTCTGGGGGAAAGCCGGGCCCGTCCCAGGGGGCTGGTTAGCACATCATGCTCCTGGGGTTCCTTGCTCTAAATCGTCGGGCCCAGGGAACAGTTCCCTTGATACATTTCAGCCGCCACTAGTATCATGCAAAACATCAGCAGAAACCCTCGTTATGAGACGGCTCCCACTGGTAAAAGCTCCAAGGATGTCCCAACTCCGTATTGTTGCGTCCTAGGTCCTGGAATGCTTTTTGGTCTTCCCAGCCAGGGCGAGATGACGGCTCTGCACAAGTAGGCCAGGGTTGGAGCTGTTGCACTGCGTCAACTTCGTCATCTCCCCGGAACAGTTCTGGTACTGGTATCCAATCAACGTGTATCCGCATCTGAGCCTGACACTCCCTCCGTGGCCCTTGTCATATTGACGTGCCGTGATTGCCAGGCCCTCCACTGCCATGACGACCTTCTCGCTTGCCCTGGTTATAAGGTCTCCATATCGACGGCCGAGACCACGATAGCCATCAATGATCCTAGTCGACGTGACCTCCGGGGGAGGATGCAATGGACTAAGAAAAAGAAACAAAGCCCAAATGAGAGGAATTTGCGAAACCGAATATCCATGCAATCTTCAGGATTGTCGGGAACGGCTTTTGCCACCTATTTTTGCCGAGTTTCACGAGGGAATGCAGATGGAGACGTGCGTGCACCCAGCAAAAGAAACCCCCGGCTGACCAGTGCGTCCGCCGTGCGCTCCTTCCCCCAAGGGGAGAGGAACTACTAGTACCAGGCGTTGCCTCATAGCGCACGAGCAATCTTGCAATGCAGCAGGAAGGAGAAGGCAATAAGGTAAGGCAGGTATGATGGTGGAACGTACGTGCATTGACGGTCGCCGTCATTACCTCACATTGGTAGGCAAGGTATGTTGAACCCGATGCCCTGGTCAACGTAGAGTTCCAACCTCATCGCATGTGCAACAGGGCTTGTGTCCCTTTCCAATGGACTGGAACCTGACGTCCGGGTTTCCCAATGCTTCTTTCTTTTTTACAACCTGGCGCCTTACCAACGGGTGTGCTGGCGCCTTCCCCGATCACCCGGGATCGAATCGCCTCCCACACCACGGTTCTGTGGCTTGCTGGAAATCAATCATCAGCCCGTCAACTGCAGCGGCCAAGACCGAGACGTCCCCAGAACGACAGACTGCAGATGGGTGTGCCCGAATGGTACCCTGCCCACCCAACGGGTCGGGGTGACCACGCTATCCCCTGGCCCAGCACTACGGCCCTTTACGCCGCGGGCATGGAACATGCCGTGCCACCAGTGCACCACAGCCAGGAGAGATGCGACCGGCGTGCGCCAGGGGGTCTCATGTGCTGGTACTAGAGTCTTTCCACCCCCAGCAGACGTGGCACCGAGGTACTCAGCCCTACCAAGCGCACCAAGCTAGACCTCCCCAACACTGGTCGCACTGAGGGACGGATACATGAGCTACATACTAGTCGCACATCCTCCCATCGGAGATCTCCCTGTCCAAGTGCTGACTCTCCCATGTCCGACGTGTCGAGGGCAGAGAACAGACATACCATTCCATGCAATGCAAGGCCTCTCAGTCCTATCAGGAGCTGTCACGGCAGGCGGCCAGACCGTCTGACCAGCTGGTCCTTGTCCTGCTGCAGCCGATTACCTAGTTAGTGCCCGTTCCACTCATTCCTGGACGGGAGCCCGTACTGGCGGTAAGCTTCTGATTGGCAGGACCGTGGGGGAATAGGGGCTGCTGTTTCATTCTTACACGCAGCATCTCAAATAGCAGGTATCAACGTTGTTATGCATGGTCCGAAAATCTCGCCAGCCTGCTTCGCTAGACGCCGTCTAATGCAGGAATGAAATAGGCCATTGAAATCGCCAAATGGCTCTCATTTGGGTTTGAGGTGGCCCTTGACGCTCATTTACACATGTGCAGCTTTTGACGAATGCGAACGCATAGGCCATAATAAGGCCAAAGCTTGTTTCCCAAATCCTCCCCATCTCTCTCTCCGCTTGCCCCTACCCCCTTGCCTGTTGCCGCGAAGGCGCTGGACCCTGAGCTTCATCCCCAAGTAGCAATATCGGGGACCCGCATGGGCGTCATTTTACGCTTTTCTAGTCGCTCTGTCTGCTGTCATATCCGCAGCCGGAAGAGATTGTGCATGTTTCGCGGGTGGGAAAATTGCCAGAGTAAGAGAAAAAAAACAAAGCTCAACAACATGTCCACATGGTGGATCTCATCTCAAGCCCCACCAACTGGCCTGGCTCTGTAACGGAAGCAGCCTTCAAAGCATCCCGTACAGTTACCGAGTTCCAGTCACATCCGAGGTGTTCATCCAGATTGAACATCGGCACTGGCCCATCTTCCCAGATTGGAAAGTCGAGATGGCGCAGCAGACAATCGATGTCATTACATATAACATAATAAAGGTATTTGTCAGTCAAGCCCGACGATACAGAAAGGGCGGTGCATGTTGGGTTGCATCAAGTCATTTGTGCGCAGACTGACAGATGGTGGACCATCCAAACAAATCCCGACATCTCCAACAACCAGGCCGTCGGATGGCTCATGGCTCATGCCGGCGTGCCAGACTGCAGGTGCCCTATAAGCAGAATGCAGATGCACCTTGCACAGCCTTCACCGTCTATTTGCAGTGAGTCCGGACTTGGTGTGGAAAGGCGGGAAGCCGGCAGCGCTAGGGTGTGGCTGATGACGCTAATAATAAGGTAATACCACCTAACTCTGTATGTGAAATGTGGTACTGGAAAAGGTGGCAGTCGGTGTGTAGGGCTGAGCACGGACCAGGACCAAGTACCCGGCGCCATCGGTACATGGAGCGTCCCTGGCGGTACCGCGATCTTGCGAGGCGCCCGAGTACCTGAGGTACGTACTTCGTACTCTAAGTCTCTCCCGGGCCGTCTGATGGACTTTGAAGTGCCTGCCCCGTCCGTCTCTGTCCCGCGAACCTTCCGCGGAGGGCTGTGCGGCGCGCCTCAAACCTGATGCTTCCATCCACACGCACAGGCACTCCCTTGGTCAGAGGCCCTTGTCGCCCATCTCACATCCCCTCCCACCATCAGGTTCGATCCTCCATCACCAAACCTCACTCGCCTGAGCCAACGCAAAGCTAGGGCCACTGAACTCACAGTGCCAAAGTCGGCCGCAGGGTCGCAGAATTGTCTAAGCGTCAGGACAGGCCCCATCCACTCCAACCTCTCTCCCGCCCTGCTGTAATAGGCCCCCAGGTGCCAAGCCTGGATGTAGTTGCCAACGGGGACGTCGACATCGTTTCGTCTCCCTAACCGCCAGGAGCGGTAATCAGTGCGATAATGCGCCTACGCCGCTACATCGTGCCAATGGCCCAATGACCCAGGAGGAACCGCGCCACCGCGTCCACCGTAGCCGCTCACCATGTCGCTTGTCTTTGGCTCACGAATGGAACCGGGGCGCCAGAGGCAGCCTGAACTGCTCGCCTACAGACGGGCAGGGCCTACTGACCCCAGTTACTTCATTCGCAAGCTCGGTGGTCAAACCCCGGAACCACTCAAACGCTTTCGATGGACACTTGACACGACATTCCTCAAACCGCCTTTATCTTCCCGGGGTTCTTGGGATCTGCAAGGGGGGTCTCGGGGACACTCTCTGTTTGGAGTCAAATCCAACCAAACAGAAGACAGAATCAAAGAAGGCAAGGCAACGAACGAGGCAACGAACGAGGCAACGGGCAAGGCAAGATACGGCAGCACAAGGCAAGACAAATCAGACGCCGTCCCCGCCAAAAAGCTGCCGCTCTACCAATGGTTTGTCAATATTCCAATAGCACCCCCGGAAACCTCGGTCCCCGCGCGCCTCTGTCCACAAATGCCCATGGCAGCGCATTCCAGCGTCGACCAAGGCCGCTACCGAACCCCTCGTCAACTGCGAACCGGGGCTCCCTGCGGCCTTTGGTTGGCTGTGGCTGTCAGACAATCAATAAGGTTGTCAAGCTTGCTCGGCCTCGCCGATGCGGTAGCCAGCCATCAATCTGACTGCCCACCCCACCGCCATCTCCGCCGCT
Source organism: Neonectria hederae (assembly GCA_003385265.1). NCBI lineage: Eukaryota > Fungi > Ascomycota > Sordariomycetes > Hypocreales > Nectriaceae > Neonectria > Neonectria hederae. The sequence continues at coordinate 84,530 of QGQB01000138.1, forward strand.
CGCCGGTCTAAGCTCCGCCGGGCCGTCATAGAAACAGACTTCAACCACCAGCACCGTCGCTGGTACTTCTTAGGTGCGGATAGTAGGCAAGCATCGTTGCTCCATCCCTTGTGGCTCCGAGAGATAGCCCATCCGAAAACCGGCCGGTCCACTGGAGCGCAGACTCAACTACTTTGTACTATGTAGGGGCTTCAAGGGGTCAACATCACAGACACCAGGACTGAATAATCGCTGAGCGCAAAGTGTCGCCCCTCTTCACCCCACATCTTAGCCGAGACATAATGACACCAAGGATTTCGTCTATCCATAACCCCGAGGCGCGAAACGAGTGGGAATATGCCGATTGTCAACCCTCGAGATCTTGCGCCGTTCCCGTTAGCTCTCAAAGAAAGCAGGTCACGCCTATCCTGCCCAAAGCCCTCCCAGGGTACGTTAAGCTGCGAAGCCCGGCCATGCCTCACATACCATGAGACGCCCATGGCCAAGAGAGAAGATGGGACTCTATAATTTCCATCAATAATACTCAGATTCATTGCATCCTATATCAAGGGCGATCTCTCGACAACCCCTAATCAAGCAGAGCACGGAGTTACCGTGTTGTCATTCCGTGCCATATTCCCGTTGTCGCACAGTCCCAGAGCAAAATCGAGTGCCAAAATCTTGGCAGTTCTCTGGTTGGTCGGTTGTAAGCCGGTCGTCCCGGAACATGATCACTCACAATATCGCCTCCAGCAAGCGATGCACGGCCCCATTCCGAAGTGACGATCCCAGGTGTATTTAATGCTTTCCGTGTAAAGCATTTCCTTTTTGGACATACGAACCACATGCCCAATCTTTCATCATCGAAGTTAATCTCAGATTACGGGGCCAACATCCAATCCGCAAAACGTCGCGTCATGTTAACGAATCCCTGCTTGGCTTGGAGATGCGATGCGACATCATACCAGCCAAACTCAATGGAGACTCCGTGAAGTTGGGGGAATTTAATTCCATTACTTTTTATCACCCCATCTCACCTCATCACCGAATAGCCAACTTTTGGATGATCAACTTTTGGCAGAATAAACACGCCTAGTACAAGCACGGGCCTAGATATTGCCACGTCTTCTGCTATTCGTCTCTCGCCGAAACTCCTGAGGTGCCAGAGTCTGTCAATTGTGGCCTGAGCGATCTTGTGTCTACAGCAGCACGTGCGTGCATTCCAACTCCGTGATAACCTGGCGCCTCTGTTTCCACCATAAAGCTGCCGACTGCTGATCAGGGAAGAGAGGGGAATAGTTCTTCCCCCGCGAACCGCCTCAGAACAGAAAGAAAAAATTGCTGGCCAAATCTAAGCTTGACATATTTCAGAATCTGTTACTAGCAGGGAGGCCAGGCCGCCGGTGCTCGCGGATCACCACCGGATCCATGGCCCGCGTCGATCGTCCACCTACTACGTCGCAATATGCGACTTGCACACCGAGCGAGTATGTCTGTTATTTGGGAACCCGACACCTTCATTGTATGTTATACTCCTACCCCGTTCTCCTCCAAGCAATTGGGGGTGAAATATCAAAGGAGCACGCAGCCGGAAATACGGGTTTCCTTGTAGAGCAAACGCAATCTCAGATCTGGCGTCGTACGTTTGGATTGGTATACACGGCAAGTGACGAGTGCTCCAGACTTCATTCATCTACTCATTCCCTCTGCTCTCGCGTTTCAACTTTCAATCAATAACAACCAAGTGCCATGCTAGGCAGGTCATGTCAACATGCAATGACGACTTGCAATTGCTTCTCAGGAAAACAGACTTGAGCAACACGGTGACACACCCAAAACGCCTCAGGGGTTCGCCGTGGCCCGGCGGCTCACCTCTTCTGCAAACGGCTCCGAATTACCTGCCGTAGCTCTGTTGGAGGAATGGGGTCATGGAGGCGGTTTCAGGATCACGATTGGGTGGGAACCGGCGAAAGACTCATTCCACGGCGCAGAAAACCGTCGACCCATCGCTTGATGAACAAGGTCAAACTGCCTTCGCGCTTTGTGGCCCGTGTCCCGGTGCGGTGCCTGTGGGAGGCGCTACGCACCGGCTCTTGAAGCCATGACTTGGCCAAGGATCTCGTTTGCCCGACCTAGCGGTTGGTCTAGGCATTGATCGCCTAGGGATAGCCTTGTAAAAAAGGATGTCTGTCTGTCAACGGATCACGAGCCTGGCCAATATTTGTCCAGAAACTCGCTCAAAGTCTAGAACGTTGCGAGTTGGCGTATCACAGTTGTTGCTTGCCGAGACTTGTCCACTGAGGGGGTGCTCTGGCATTAGGAGTGCATCACGGATGCTACAGTTCAAAGCCCGGGGTCTCGGTGTGTCTAAACGCTTTAATCCTGGCTTCGGATGGCACTGCATGTCGAGTTCCTCCGATAGCGTTGCATACTTGGTCTCGTGAAGAAGGAAATATTGAGATCTGGATGTCTGTACTACCCATGCGCATCATGGAGTGTTTCCACGCCATCGACCGCCGCAACCACCACGTCGGATGATTGAGGCAACCTATTTTCAGGGACTTGCTAGGATGGGGCAATACCCCTCGTGGAGAATGAGCTCGTCTGCCGGTCTCTTGCTCCGTGTGACTTTGCTTTGGTACAATAGGGCAAGGAAGCTTATACCATGTCGTTGCAGCCGTGTGTCATCTGCATGTCTCACTCTGGACGGCGAAGCTCGACCACCATTTACTGGGATGGCATGAGAAGCGGTGCCAGCGCAGTCGACCCTAGGCAATGAGGGTCAATGGCCGGTTCTCTTATCGTGGCAAGTCCTCCGGCTTAGGGCACGGGGTTTTACGCGGCGTGGAGATGGCAAAAACGGGTTGTGTCGCGATCATTGAACAAACGAGCGATATTACGGTTCTGCCGTTTACCATGACGGTGGTCCCAACAAGCCGCTAAAGATCTGCGATCGGTAGCTCGCGGACGAAGGGGCCAATCAATATCCCGATGGGCACAAGAACCGAATCCTACGATGGTCCCTGTTGCGGGCCGTATCTCACTTGTTCACTTAGTGGGCCGTGTGAGAAGGCGCGGACTTGCGACTTGGGAAACAACAAGGTTAGCCGTTGAGAACTCCAATGACCTACGAATATGTAAAGCGTCATTTCGCGGGGATATCCAGGGCGCCGGATGCCTGTTGAGCGTCTAAGGAGCTTCCCTGTGTGCCGAAAGTCTCCACCAAAGACTGCGGCGTGGGCGTCGGGCGTGGGCGTGTGGACATCCAGGGAACACAAGGGCCAGGCGGCGTTTCACCTCAAAATGTTCTTGTCGGCGGTCGCCAGCATCGCGGGTGACCCGACACAATGGGTGATGTGCGCCATGCCGCTTCGGGGCCCCTGATCCACTGCAACGCCAGGGCGGGTGAGGATTTGCGAGGTGCCAGGCCATTGTGCTGGCCCCTGGAGCCTGCCCACGTGTAGGAGTCCAGGAGTCAATCGGCTGGGACCCTTTTCAAGTCGTTGGAGAGGCCGACGGGGAGGGATGGAGGCACCACGGTCACAGAGGGGTCCGAAGTTTCGAAGAGTCCAGACTTGGAAGAGAGGCAATCGAGATGGCCAAGGACCTGGCCGGGGAGGCTTTGAGTTGACGATGTCGCTGTGGACAAGCTCTCGAACCCTTGTTTGGGATCAATAGCGCGGTCCCTGGCCCCCTGGTCAGCGATGTCACTGTCACCCTTCTGTCCAGTTGGACAACAGTGTGACAGCCTCGGGCGGTCATGCATCCGAGATTATTGCTGCAACTCGACGGCTGCTTGGGTCTGGTGGACTGGCATCCCGCTGAAGAGGTCAAGATCCCCAAGAGAGCTGCCCTCCCCGGTCTGCCCGCTGCATCTCCCTCCGCCATCGTTGCCCCTCTAGGCATCTGCCGTGTTGTCATTGCCAGATTCATCGACTGGTGCTTGTCGCACACTGTCGCTCCCGCCTCAATGAGGGTGGTGGCCCGTCACTCGCTCAGCAGGCCATGGGCCTCGAGCGATCCCTGCATGATGGGGTCAGAGTGCGTCCCATACCGGCACTACACTACAAGGTGTCCGGCCAGATCACTCTGTTACTCCGTACTCTGTATGATACCGACTACCATGTATGATCTGTTTGCAGGTGGTGCGGTGCTCGCATCCCTCTCCCAAGGGTTCCCCACATCTAGGCTTTCTTACTCCTTCGAATCTGCCCAGGTCCGTCCGCGACTGAGTGACGCAAGGGGGGGCGCCTGGGCGAGTCCTGTTATGTAGGGACATGGGTCGCCTTTCTCTTTCCGTGCGACAGTGCAACCGAATTAATCCCTGAGAAGGACTGGGGGCGGCCGATCGGCTTGTTTCCGCAGCTCGCAGTGCTCTGAAGGAAACGGAACGGAACAAGATGGACGACTATTACTCCGCAGACTGCGCGGGAGTCAATGATTGTCGCCCGGCCAGATCGACACAAGCGAAGGATTCCGTCGGCGGCAAGGGGCGGGCTTTCGATAAACTGAACTTTACGTACTTCCCACGGGCGAGAGCAACGATGTTACGTCCGTCCGTTCCAGCGCAGGACGGGACAGGATACTACACTACAGTCCACTAGTTACGCAGATAGCGATGTACGAATATGGAGCACGACTGTATTCGCCCAGACGGATACTTGGTTCAGTAGAGTCCACACCCACGGATGGATTGAGTTCAAGAAAGCATGGACGAGGGACGGAGGACGGGGGGCGGGGGACGGGCCAGGAGAAGGCTACGAAACCTTACCTCGCCTTCGTCTCGCCATACATAGTATTATGTAGTCTATGTTGGTGTCTCTTGCGGGGTTGCTTGCCGTCTGATGATGGGATAGAGGAGGCACTAGCTTGATGTTTGCCTTCTGGGTGTCTCTAGCCTTGTCCTTGGTCCTGGGAAGGGGAAGGGGGACTGCTTCTGCGCCTCCCGCCTGTTCTCTTTGGGGTCGAGACTCAGTCTGGAGGCTCTCCAGAGCAAGTGTCACACGCCTTAGCGGTTGAGAGTCTTAGTCCCGCAGGAGTGCTCGAACGACATAGTGTTTTGGAGGCGCCATCTTTTCCTGAAGCAACCCAGCAACCCAGCACGACGGGAGATGCCGAATTTGGCTTCATGGCTGGCCTCGAACATAAACGTACCATGTGGACTATGTACGAAGTACGGAGTACCTCGTGCTCCATACTCCATACTCCGTACTATCGTCGTCCTTGTCTATCCCGCCCCGTCCTGTCCTGTCCTGTCCTGTCCTGTCCCGTCCGTCAAACCAGTGCGGCATTGGGCATGTTTGTTTCCGCACACCCCGTCGTATCGGCCCCCGGCCACCCGTCCGCGGCCTCCTCCTCTTGGGCCTTGGGAAACACCTTGGCCCTGTCCCCCAACTCCAAAAGTCGCGGCCAATGGCGTTTCTCCCTATTCCCGGTCTTAGCGCGCGACCCTAGCACTGGGACGCTTTTTTTTCGATCTGCGTGCGGCGCGCTCGCCTAACTGCGGAAACTTTTCCGCCAAGAACATCCACTCCCGCTTAAGAGAGACCGCGGCTCTGAGCCCGCCAGCACCGCACCAGCTTGCCAGTTGTGCCCAGCGCCAGCGCCAAAAACAGCTCCATCATGATGCTTCTCCAGGAACCACACTGGCCGTGCCCCAAGGCAGACTGGACTGCCAGGCGGGAAACAGTTGCGGGGCACTGTCCATTCTCCTAATTCCTGTGGACACTCTCTCTCCGTCTCTGCCTTGCTTGCCTCCCTCTCTCAACCTCCACCCCCCGAACACGAACCCCCTGGGCAGCAGGACTCCCGGCACCTACGGTGCTCCAGTTCAAACGGGTGTAACAAGGTCCATGAAGATCTCCATCTCTGAAGGCATGGATGGCATTTTCCACAAAGGGGAATTCGTCAAGATTTTGCCAAGATACTAGATCAGACGGCAAGATGCATGGCATGACGTTGGGACGGTGCTATGACATGCATCGTTGGATTTGGGCATTCGTGTAATCTGCCAGGTGCCAACTCGTGAAACGCTGCGGTGATTGTCGGCTCTACGAGTTTGGTTGGTGGCTTGCTGATTTGTCGATTTTATAGTTGGACCATTCAGGGTAGGTAGGTCACTCACCAGGAACCACCTCACTTACACGAACTGCAGACGTATGCAGGCACCAATTTTGCAACTCAACATACGTTGACGGCTTCTCTTTACGTCTGGATTGTACAGAATTCTCGTCCCGCCACCTACTTGCACTCGTGCGCTAGATCTTACACCTTATGTGTGCCATCTCTATACATTTGCAACCTCACTTCTCCATCCCCATCCACCCACAGCATCAGGATTGAGCTTTTGCATACCAAATGCCTCGCATATCTTGATCACAACATCTCTCACTGCCCTCACCTCATCCACACTCGCTCCCCCGTTAAGTGCGCCTCTCAAGTGCCCCTTGAGTTGAGGATTGACCTGGAAACCAATGAGTGACGTCCGGTTGGAGGCGTGGTGAGATATCTCTCATGGGGACATCTTACATCCTGCGGGATAAGGCTCGCAATAAGAACAAGTGAGGTTTCCACCGGGCTGAGAACTTCGGTGTTGCTGAGAATGTATCCATACACCAGTCTTGCCATCAGCCCAAGGTCCTCTGACCCGGACCAGTCCATCTGACCCATCACTCTCCTTGCGATCTTCCCGTAGAGCTTGTCGAAGAAGGTCTGTCCCCGTTGTAAGACTTGTGGTGCTGTAGTCTCATAGATGTCACGGTACCGCGACGATGGATTCTCCCCTCCGGATGCCGTATCGAGGAGCCCCTCTGGTGTTACGGTTTTCAGTGCCATCAGGGCATTGATGGTCTACTGGTTGCGTCAGTCTCAATCCCATCACGATTCTTTGTTTTGTACGGCTCCTACCTTTGGCATACCCCCAACAGCGGATGCCTTTATGAGAGCCTCGCGCATTCGCCTCGAGACGTGGAGTTGGTCTTCATGCTTGGCAAGAGCTCCGGTTGTGTCGAGACCCTCCTCGATAGCATGTGTGTACACCTTGGGGAGCTCATCTGGACGGTTCAATATGGATAGAGTCGTAGCGGTGATGAAATACCAAGAGTTGCGGGGGAGATCTGGCTGTTTGCAGATGGCCGCTAGGAGTGCTGGCGTGAGGATGGGTGCTATGGAGGACATAGTGTCTGACTGAGTTGAATATTCCTCCTCGATATCCAACTTAAAACCTCGGCGAACTAACGGACAGACTCCAGGGGAGATGAAGCAGCGGGGGAAGTTAACTAGAAAGGAGCGCCAATGCAGAAATAGTGAATAATGATACTTATATATCCAACAAAGTCATTAATCTCATCGCCTGACAATCTGACAATCTGACAATCTGACAATGCTGACATTCAACGACATCTTTATATCGGCTTTAGGGTAGGCAACCACAAGTAATTGGATAACCACGAATTCTGATTACGCTCGGGTAAATGTCGGCAATCAAAGCAGTGCTGATAAGCCGTTAAGAACATGAACAGATATGCGTCACGTGCCTCAATTCAAGACCCCCTGCGCTGCGTCATCGTTTTTGGCGTGGCCACTCGATAACGTGGCATCAAGAGACAACGAACGACATATTATCGCTTTCGCCGACGCATCCACAAGGGCGGCTGCGGATTCAACAATGAGGATGCGGGCGTGATTGGTTATTTACTATCACTTCAGACTCCATCAGTCTCCCGAAACCCGATGCCCAAGATGCGCCTGGGCTGGTACGCTGGGGTAGGTGGTTCCCCCCATCGCGAGAGCTCATAGCTCCGAGCTCTGAGCTTCGTGGAGCTATCGTCTTGGTGTCCGAACTCGATGCTGACTTCCCGCCACACAGGCCTCGACGGCCCTTGCGGGCACTGTCGTGCTCTCCGCATTCTACCAGCGAGCCAACTTTTACTCGGCTATGGTCTATCTCGCCCAGAGCAACTTTTGTCTGTTGGTAGGTGTCCCGCACTTCCCGGGTCCCGACCCCCTTCCCCCGACCACATGCTCATCAACCATAACATCTAGGTTCTGGTGAACTTCTCATTGCTGCTATATAGTAGCTTCGTCTACGGGCTTACACGAGTGTTCTTTGGCCCCCTACGCGCGGTCGAAGTCGAACAACTGACCGAGCGAGCATGGTTTGCGATAACGGAAACATGCCTGGCTATGACCATCTTCCGGGAGGAGATTGGCGCTTGGTTCCTTGTCATGTTCGCAGCGTTGGTTACGGGGAAGGTCTGGGGATGGATTGGCGACGGTCGAGTCGAAGTTCTCGAGCAGCAGCCGCCTGCGAACCCTCGATTGTTCCACCTTCGCCTCAGCGTCTCCCTCTCCCTCAGCTTCATCTACGACATCTACATTCTTCGATACGCCATTAATACGGTGATTCAACAGGCACGGCCCAATATGATGGTGATGTTTCTCTTTGAGTTTGCTGTACTCGCTACGTGCTCATGGCGGACTGGGGCGCGATACGCCTTGTCGCTCACGGAACAGAACATCCAGGAGGCCCAGAAGCGAAAGCGTCTCGCTGAGCGGAGAGCGGAGGTCAGAGAGGAACGGGAGGCTATTATCAGACGCCGACAGGCTGCTGAGGCGGCGGGAGAGGAGGTCCCGGATAACCAAGAGCCGCTTCCCCACGAGGATGACATCGATGAGATGGACATCGAAGTGCCTGGGTGGTCAGCAAAGGGTGAATGGGTTCTATGGCTCGACCTCTTAAGTGGTAAGTCGAAATGCGCCCCAGTCCCATTTCTATGGCTAACAGCAGCAGACATGATCAAGCTCGGCATATATGTTGCCTTCTTCTTCATGCTCCTCACGTTCTACGGTCTGCCTATTCATATCATGAGGGATTTGTTCATGACGTCTCGCGATTTCATCAAGCGACTGGGAGCCTTGCTGCGTTACCGGAAAGCCATACAGGAGATGAATCGGTTTCCCGATGCTACCGAGCAGGAGCTCTCTCGAGAGGACACCTGCATCATCTGCCGTGAGGAGATGCAACCTTGGGCTCCAGAGAACAACCCGGGTGCGATTGATCGAATCCGCCCGAAGAAGTTGCCGTGTGGGCATATCCTGCACCTCGGCTGCCTCAAGAGCTGGCTCGAACGCCAACAAGTTTGTCCGACCTGCCGTAGCCCTGTCACCGGCGGCGATGCGGCTCGCGCTGCGCAGCAACGTGCTGCTGGCCTCCGGATAGATGTTGGCGGGCCACGTCCCGCAGCCCAACAGCAACCTCCCGCGAACGGGGGAGACCCTGCTGCCCAGGGCCAACAGGATGGCGCTGGAGCGAATCAACAACGACCTGGCGGACCAAGAATATTCAACCTGGGTCCTATTCGGTTCGGGTTCGGGGCAAACAATCAACAGGTTCAGGAGCTCGCGCAACGATTTGGCATGCCACAAGGTCTCAATCAGGGGCTAGCTCCACCTGCGCCGCCAGTTGCAACTCCTGTTGCTAACCCTCAGACTAGTGGCCCGACTCCAACCCAACCTCTCACCGGAGACAACCTCCAGAATATTGGTGCTCTACTCCAGCAGGTTGACCAGATGGTTCAACGTGAGGTCCAATCACTCCAGAACGCACAGCAAGAGCTACAGACGATCCACCTCCTGAACGCAGAGCTTCATCGCCTCCGCCAGCGACAACAGTACCAGGACCAAACTCAGCCTGGCAATACTCAGCCTGCTGCACCCCCTAACTTTTTTCAGATGCCCCAACCTCCCACTGTCTCTCAGTTATATCAAAACCATCAGCTGCCACCTCAGGTTGCATTGGGCCAGCCCCCTGGCTTCCCTACTTTCCCTACGGTTCCTCCACGCATCCAGAGCCCTCTTATGGCTCGACACGGAGCTTCCAGTAATGCCACTCCTATTCCGGCTGGAAGTGCCGAGCTCCCTGAAGGTGTCACCATCCCACCTGGCTGGTCCTTGCTACCGCTGCAGAGGTTGGATGGTTCCCCGCTCTCGACCCAACCCTCGCCCCAAACAGGCCCTCAAACTTCAAATGGGGAGTCTGTCAACGTCGTCCAAACCACACCAACCACGACACAACAACCCTCCACCGAGAGCCGGAACAACGAAGCTCAATCGGCTGAGGCCCCCCCGCAGGGTGCCCCAACCGAAGAGCCGCCTGCGGTCCGCTCAATTTCGCTGTCACAGTTCACACGGACCGTTGAACCCCCTACCGTTATCGCTCCTAGCCCTAGGATGCCCAACTGGGGAGGTTCAGCCCAGCTTTTTGGTGGCAACTCACGCCTGGAACAGGGAGAATCTGCCTCCCAGACTGAGACACTGGCCGAGGCATCGGTTGATCGCACTACGGCGGTTGAAACAACTTCCCAGTTAAGTTCAGATGCCGAGGTCGAGGCGGCTACATCACAGCGAGATGAGTTAAGCGATTCGAGCGAGTCGAGCGACCAAGATGATTCACCCGACGCGACCGCCGCAAAGGGTAAGGCGGCGACGGTCGAGGATGCGGATGATGAAGGCGCAGACAACGAAAACGAGGATGAAGATGAAGACAGCAGTGAAAAGGAGAGGATCTAGCTAGCATATCCCAGATGGGGATGGGAAGAGTGTATTTCTTTTTGGCCCTTGCCATCCGATTTCCGCCTTATGTTATTCTTTGCTTCTCTCCCAAGCGTGTAACATATCATTTTGGGTGGTCTGACAACTATTCGGCAGTTGACTACAATCAAGACTTCTCTCGCGAGGCAGCGGCATGAAAACAGCGGCGTTTGGAGGAGTTTTCGCCCCTTTACTTAACGACTTGGTTTTTTCTTCCGTTTAATGGTGTCACTTGCTATTCTCGGCTCGATAGGAACAGAAAGAATGAATGTACTTAGAGCTTTAGCTACTTATCTTGCCAAATTTGAAGACGTGGATACTCCTTGTTGGAACTCTCCTTTTCAATCCCCGAGATTTCGATGGCTGCGGAGTAATGTGTGTGCAATCTTTGATATTCATGCGCATAAACCCTAAGCAAAACGACTTCCCGCCTTGACCTAGTAGATATACAATTTGTCTTCCCACTCGGGACCTCATCGCTATGCAGGCGGAGAATTTTGATAGCCTAGAAGCCTGCCCGAATTGCGCCACGGTGAGAACAGATAGATGAACGGACAATATATGATAGATAAGCCATGAGACATGCCGATGAGCAATTGAGCGAAGAATAAGAGTAAAGATGCAATCAAAGAAATGGCAGCAGCAGGTTTGAGAACAAACCAAAGAAGAAATTAGGGGGCATGTGTGTGCTTTCAATGACCGCAGAACCAGGAGACGCTCGCTCATACATGCATGAAACGTCTAAACAACGCCCGTCCATCGCAACGGCGCACTCCCTTTCTCCTTCGCCAATGGTATGCCTCTTTTTGCCTCATATCAACCATCCAAATGGACGCCGGGAGGTGAAAGAATTAGACAAGAAAATGAATGTTACAAAAGAGACCCGAACGTAGACCCCGTGGCACCCGCATCGTAGCAATGCCGCCCCATAACCCGTAATCTCCCATATGATAATTGTCCTTCGTCTCAAACCGGTATACATTAATCATTCCATCCCTTCTCCACCTTATTTATAATCCACCACCAACAAAACAAAAAAAAAGAGCAAAAAGAACGATCGAGTTTGCTAGTTAGCAGCTGGACTTCAAGACTGAAACACTTAGCGACTACTTCTCCTATGTGTCGAGCACATCCCTTTCCTCCTCTGTAGGTAGTAGCGGGGTTTCACGCTCCGGAATCGCCTCGTCCTTCTCCCACGCTGCTCCGGGGCCGGAGTAACTGGGTTTGGGAATCGACGGCGGTTTCGGAGTCGTCACGGGATCGAAGCTATCGCTGCTCATGCTGCGCAATATGCTCGTCGTCGCCTTTCCTTTTACCGGTTGGGGACTGAGCACGCCAGTGACTGACTGCGCAACATAAGTAGGTGACTTCGCATCCCCAGACCCAAAGGGCAGCGGGCGCGATGGGATTTCGCGACTCACACCCACAGACTCGCCCCCTTGGCCTTCCTCCCCGTTGCTACCCCCAAATTTCTGCCGCAGCGCATCAGACTGCTGTTTGGCCAGCTTCTGCAACTGTTCCATTGGATCCTTATGGTGGAGCAACATGTCAGTCAACTCGCAAAGACAATCTGCGGGGCTCCATCGCCTCCCATGCACACATACCCACTCAGACTGTGCAGGCACCCCTTTTGCCTCTGGCAGCTGCCGTGGTTCTTCACCTACGCCAGCCTCTGTATCACCGCCGGACCAAAACGAGGGCCGACGGACTGGAGCCGGAGTGACTGGCAAACTTGGCCGATCCACCTCGCTGGGGAAGTCGGTCAGCTTGTGGCCGCCAAGGCGAAAGCTGCTCCTGTCGCCGGTTCCCGATCCTTTCATGCCCCCAGGACGCCCAGAAGAGCCTGAACTCTTTCCACGACGATGCCCTTGGAGACCTTCTACATAGCGCTCGATCTCCGGTACCTCATCCCATGCGTTGACTCGTGTGAAGGCGGTCCAGGGATCGGAGGGAGCTTTGATAGTTGGCGTAGCTGGGGTCGACGGCTCGCTTTTGGCGTCGGTCGTTGTTGACCCAAGAACCGATGAATCCTCCAGAGGCTCGCCCCAAGATGGAGTCTCCTCCACAGGTGGCTCGGGTGGTTCACCGACAAAAGTTCTCGTGGGTGGAGCCCGATTTTGTTCCCATGGGAATATTTGAGTAGGAGCCTGTGATCGAGGAGCCGGACGCTCTTTCGGGACTTCGTACCACATGTTCCGGGGAGGACTAGGATACCGTTCTGGAGGAACGAATGGAGTAACGTCCTCGGACATTTCGTAGTGAGTGGAAGGAAAGTTGATCGCTTCGGGCTTCGAATCGGAAGGAGGTGGTTGTCTGGCAAAATTTAGTCAGCAAATCAAAAACTCCTCCTAGGCTGGAGTTGTGTGAGACATAGGGCTTACCTTTGAGCATCCCAGCTGTGCGTCAGGACAGGGACTGGCTCAGTCTTGTGCTCCGCACGCGGAGCTCCTCCGCCGGCATGTGGTGGGTGATGATGATCGGGCACCTGTTGCTCTGACCGAGCCTCAGCCTGGGTCCCTGCAGTATGGCTAACAGACTCGCTATGGGGAACAAATCGCGAAGCAGGGGGGGTTGAATATGTGCCCGATGTCCCGACCTGGGTTTCATCGTCATCGTGAGGGTCATGATGGTGGTCATGGTGGTCATGGTGCTCAGCACCCTGGGCACCATGGTCATATACATGTTCATGTCCATACTCATGTCCACGTTCGTGTCCACGATCATGTTCATATCCGTGTTCATGATAGTGATACCCAGGTTGATCATGGCTTTGGGGTGTGGAATAATCGCCTGCTGGAGGCGCCAGGTCGAAATGACCCGGGTCTCGATGCTCACCAGTACCTGGCTGCTCGTGGGCAGGCTGAGGATGGAATTCTCCCTTTGTAAAATATTGCACATATTCAGAGGTCCGGGGGGCCTTTTCAGGAGCCGACTCCTACATTGGGGCATTAGCAAATGCGCCATGACGACATCATGCTTCCAGAGGCTTGCTTACCTTGACTCTATAGTGCCGATCATAGACAGCCCACCATCGGCCAACCATCTCGTCAAAGGGACCGCCGCCATAGGATGCGTCCCGCCCAGTGAACCAGGGTTTATTGGAGCCAATGAAGTGAACCATGTTGATGCTAGACTGGAAGTGCCGGTAGGCGGGCACATACTGATAATGGGCGGATGGCGTAACGTTATAGGCGAAGCTCAAGCGGTGGTAACGGTTGCCAAAGTGCATGTTGATAAGGCCTTGGTCAGCGCCATCAAAGGAGATGCCCCTCTCAGCCATGGCCATCATGGCGTAGTAGTCGCCCATGTTGGGAGTCAGGGCCATGACACCCGTGTTGAAGAGGTCGGGCCATCCAATGTCGGGTGCGGCTGCAAAGTTCTCAGCGATGGCGAAGAGCTCGTCGGGAGCTCGGTAAGCAACAACGTCAGCGTCGATGTAGACGATTTTGGAGAACTCTGTAAGCTTCCAGAGATTGATCTTGGTGAAAGCAGAGTGCAAGTCGGCGCGATCCATGAGGTACAAGTTGGCCGGGCGGTCGTTGCGGATGCGCGGGACGGGGAAGATGTAATCATAAACAGTCTGTACGTATCATGGATGCAATTGGTTAGCTACGCTAAAACTATTAATTCTGGGGCAACTTGAACCATACCCTTAGCTGGGCTATCGACTCTGCCGAAACTGAGTCGAGCGTGACCAAGACAGCCAGCTTGATACGAGTGCCCGCATCGCGTAGGGAATGTGCAAGCACAAGGGCACCTGGAGAAAGTCAGATATGGGGCACGACGAGGTCAATTGAGCGGGTGTAACAGACCAGGGAGATATGAGTCGCTTAGAAGAAGCTATTCGCAAATCGCACCAGTTAGCAGGGGTTCGTGGGCGCGGGAGGCTCGGAGCGAGTATCGTGGGCGGACGAACCGTGGCATAGACCTGACCCCCGCCAGGCGCGGCCATGACTGCGCTCGGCAGAAGCTGTAAGACGAGCTCGGAGCTTGATGCCCAAGTCGTCTACAGGCTGAAAGACAGGTCAGCAACCCATGGAGGGAGGGAAGGCTTGCGGAGGACGAAAGCTCGAGGAGGAAGAAAGTTGGAGGAGAAGGGGGAGAAGTTGGGCAGGTTGTATTCTGGCGCGTGAGAGAAGTAGAAGTAAAAGTAGAAGTAGAGTGTGAGTGAGTGAGTGGGTGGAGAGAGGGCTTGGTCCGATGTCGTCGTGTGTCACAGGGTGCGTGTGTGTTGGGGGGGGCTTGATTGGGGGAAGATGAGTGGAGAGAGAGAGAGAGAGAGAGAGAGAAGGTGGTGGTGGTGGGTGAGAAAAGAAGTCGGGGAGGAGAAGCAAGGCTTGTGAGGATGGTGATGTGACGTGACGTAACGTGACGGACGGGGAGAGAGAGGCGACAGGACAGAGCGAGAGCAGAGAAAAGAGAAGGACGACGACAGAGGAGGGATAGAGGAGGACTGAGGATGGAGCACTGTACGTGAACGTCGTAGTCTATGCAACGGAGCCGAACGGTGATATGATAGATGATCCGATCCCAATGCTGGAGGGGGAAGAAGTAATAATTCGAGGTTAGAGCTACTGCAGAAGCGCAGATGCGACAGGGGATGCGCTGCTGCAGATGTTGCCGGGTATACATGTACGAGCAGGCTCAGATACGATGGGGCGCGAGCTACAGTGGAGACCTCTGGACCTTGGCGGCCTGTGGCCCCTAGCACGAGCCCTGCCTTTGCCTAAAATGGCTTCCGCCGGGCGGTGCAGCCAGGGCATTAGTGGACCGGCCGCTCTCCCTCCCCCGCCACCGGGCCCCGACCGTTCAAACGGCTCTCCCTGCAATTTAGCCTGAGCCTCCACAGGGAATTTGAGACGGATGGATGGCATCCTGAGGGCTGGATTGCAAATGGATGGCTTCAACCATTCTGTCTTGAGACTTCTTGTGGCGTTGAGAAGGGGCGTATTCGTAATTAAATATGCAAGTACTGTATGTAAATACAGCATCGGACCCAACAATGCCATGGATTCCACGTCGAAGCAGGCCTCTCTGCGTGTCTCTGTGGCGGCCTACTACCCGCTTACAGGGAATACGTACATCATTTCCAACGGCAAGCCACCGTTACAGCCAGCTTCGTACGCCCCCACCTGCATGTAGTCCGGGCAGTCTGTGTAAGTTATGTATCAACACCACCATCTTATACATAGTACTGGATGTATAAAGCATACCGGTACGTTTCTAATCAGTTACTGGCTGCCCTCCCTGGATGGCTGCATCCTATCCCTGGACCACAATCCGACGCCTACACCGTAAATACGACGACGCGCGACCGTCGCGTATCACCACCTCATCGGCGCATTCCAGAGTTTGCTTGCTTAATCAATGATCGAATGAATTACCACGTATGTGATATCCGTATTCGCATCATGCCGACCATATTGTACCTGTCTGTACTTTATACAAATACCTACCTACCTTACCTACCTTGCCTGCCATTTATTCGCAACTGTGTGACCAATGCGTGCACCTTGACTAGGTTCATACCTTAAGGCACGTTAGAGCGATCTCAACTTCCCGCGCGAGCCGTGTCTCAACAAATAGCCGTCATGTCTAGGGTCGCCCCAACTAGATTATTCGCAGAGTGAAGACTCCAATGTGGCCTTGAGCAAGAATAAGAACCGACGTGGCATCGTTACTACCATGAGGTGACAGGATGGAGGTTTCGCTTTCAAGGTCACCTACCCTAGACACACACCAAGTTCCATCACCAATTCCCATCAACTCGTTGAGCTCAAGACATCTCAGAGGATAAAACATACATAGAAAATCACTATCTTTTGAACGAGGCAAGGGGTCCTAATCATCATTCCAACGCCCTTCTACACAACCTCTTCTCGACGCAGCACTTCCCCCGCATCCCCACACCCCGCTCTCTACATCCCGACTCCTTGACTCCGCTCGTGCATATGCTGTGCAATCCTCCCAATGCAGCACCAAAACGACGCCAACTATCGATTCGACCTCCCGTATCGCATTGGGTCTAATAAGTCCATATCATGGTCTATTTGTGTCGTCGATGCTCCGCTAGAAGCTGCATTTTGCACACAGTAGGTGAAAATAGGACGGACGCCGTGGTGTTTACTATGCTATCACGTCCTGCTGTACAGGGGCCGACGGATATAGAGCCTTGTAATTCTCTCAATCCGTGGGGGCGCGTATGCGTTTGTCTTAGTTTCTTCCATGTTTCTCGAGTTTCTTTATCCTTAGCTTCTATGGGAAAGCATGGGCGAAGCAAGCCGCGCCATCCCGAGCTTTCATACCGTTGGCTTCCCGATGCTAGACGCGTGCGTGCTTCTAGACGGCATTGTCTTAGACCTTCCACATTAGATCTGAGACTTAACCTCTCCGTGCAGCACGTACCGACAGGTTATAGGAGGCGAGAATTCAAGGGCCATGATTTCTTCTCCCTTCCCCCTGATCCATCCCCTATTGCTGCCGATACCAGCTCCTCCAACCAGTTGGGCCTTGCGAATGCGTCTCTCCCTCCCTGACACGTCGAAATATCGGTTCTTCATTGCACAAGGGTCCCCTCGGCCATCAGCCTTACAGGTCCTTCTTGAACGCATGCTCTGGCTTGTGGGTCGTTTCGTAGTCAATGTGGACGTACGCCCGTTCAATGTCTGGGAGATCCTCCAGCTTAATCTGCAGCGCCTCGGCGATGTCGTGGCTCTCCTGCAGCGTCTGCGAACGGTCCATGACAATGTCGACCTCGGCGATGAGGCGCGGGCCCGAGTGGTAGACGCGAACCGTGTCAATGCCCTGTATGGCGTCCGAGTGAGTGATGCAAACGTAAGTGATGAGTTGCTGGGTCTCAACCGAGGCTGTAACTCCGACGAGAAGGAGGAACTCGGCGAAGGCGGTGCGCAACCATACGCCCGAGATGGCGACGGACAGGATGATGGCGCCCATGGGATCGATCCACCACTTCAGCTTGGCACCGCCGACGGACGTCAATATACCGAAGCCGTTGACGAAGAGGTCGTTGCGGTGGTCCTGCCAGAGAATGTTGACCTGGCTGTACCTGTCCTTGATGGCCCAGCAGTACAGGAAGAGGGAGAACTTGGTGGCAAAAGCGGCGCAGACTGAGATGACGGAAGGCAGGAAGAACTCCTTGGCGGCGTCGGACTCAGCCAGCTCCTGGCAAGCAAAGGCGATGATGATGAGTGAGACGGACACCATGAGGAAGCAGAAGACGATGTTGCCCACTGTCTCGAGACGCGCCTTGCCAGCAGGGAAGCGACACGGATCAACGCGGTGAATGGCACGGTTGGACAAGATCAGGGTGATGTTGCTGAGGGGATCGAATATGGAGTCGGCCATGGTGGTAAAGAGTGATAGGGAGCCCGAGGAGATAGCGGCGTAGAGCTGAAGAGCAGCGAGCAGGATGTTGGCAATGAGGGAACCATATACAGCGATGCGGATCTTCAATTGATCGTCACCGGCTTCCTGGCGGGCTTCGTCGCGGTGCTCCTCGACCGACTTGAGCATGCGCTCAATCGTCTCGTTCTGCTGCTTGTAGAAGCCGCGGACACGACGGGCAGAGGTTTTGGGGCCAGGGCCGGCGGGGATACACTTAGTGACGGAGCCATCGCGCTTGCGGGAAGTATTGGCCTTGATATGCTCGAGGTCCGAGTCGGTCTTGTAAGAGAGAGAGAGGCCGTAGGGGTCGTTCTCGAGCCCAGCGGCGACGCTCGGAAGGCGACGGCGGCCGGCCGTGAGCTGGCTCTCCACGTCGGTCGGGTGCGAGAGGTTGCGGACAATGGTGTCATTATCATCGGGCTCGACGCCGGTGCTGGAGGCGTGGCGCGACGGTGAGGCACGGCGGCTGTGGTTGCGGCTGTTGGAGCGGCTGCTGGCGCGATCAATGGGCTGGAGGTGGATGGCATGCGGATGGTGGGTGATGGTGTTGTGGCCGTCGGGTGTCATGATGGGCAGTGAGGAGCAAGCGAAGGGATGAGGGATGTGTGAGATGTGTGTAGCTTGTTGCGAGGCGGTATAACTAGCTGTTGGGGGACTGAGAGATGACTATGACCTCGCTAATGACGGAGAGTGACGTGAGAGAGATTCCTGGACGATTGCAAAAGATAAAGCTCCCAGGAGATAAAGACAAGCAGGATGCTTATCAATCTATTCCCCTCTTCAACGCCAACGCACGAGATGAGATGCGAAAACCTGGAAGTGGGAATAAAGCAAGCAGCATAGTCATGCGATTAGTCTGGTCTGATTGGCAACACCGAGCGATCAGCAAAACCCATTGAGGAAAATGGAGCATAGCTTCAACTCAAGCAGCACCAAGCCCAATTCAAGTTTCTTGCCCACCTCGTCCACCAACCAAACCCTCACCTGTCGCCGGCGGCCTCTGAGTGAATTAGAGCAGCCGCTTCCCCCACGTGCCAGCACCCGGTTACGTCAACCGTCGCATATTTGCTCATCTCGTCTTGGCCGGCGGGAAAGCCCACGCTGGGATCGATCGCCGCGGGGAGAGACTGTGCTAACAGCTGGGGATGCAACTGCACTTGCAGCAGCGATAGTGCCTGGGTGTATCAAAGGCACCTGCCGTGGCGAGAGAGCAAGCCGGGGTAAAAGGGTAAAAGGGTAAAACGGGGGGAAACTTCTCCCCGCCGTGGTTCGGTACCGGTGGTGGGCTGGATGCCCGGGTTCTCGGACATCGGCGACACCGTCGGCATCGGCATCGGGGATGGCCCGTGATACGGGAAGTATCTCGGAGCAGATGGACTGAGGGACGGACGGAGGTTGAAAGAACAAAAGCCGGGGACTTGAGGCTCAATTATACTTTATTGGATCTGCCCCAGATCCAGCTCCCGGGGGGCGTCTGCCGTCTTCCGTCTTGTCGTCGTAAGAGTCGGGGGTTTCGGGCGTCCTCGGAACGGGAGCTGAGCGAGCTGAGAACCTTGGACCCGCTTGACGCTATCTGTGAGATGACAAGTGCATGACTCTGCGGCTGTGGCTGGACTCTGGCCTGGGAAGGATAATCAATATGCATGGCAGCCAATGTAGTAATTAGAGTGCTGGATGCAGTGCTATACAAAGGGCGCAAGAATAAATGGGTGACATAGGATATAAATGCTAAAGTCTTGCCACCTTGGGATAACGCATGGTCCAGCAGACATGCACCAGAGCATACCTGGCAATCTAGAATAAAGGAACCCACAAGCTAGGCGATGACATCTATCGGATGCTCCATAGCCTCTAAAGCTGAATACTGGTGTTATTGCTCTATTCCAAACTCTGTGGATAGACAACCTGTGCATATCGAGTAGGCCATTCTATAGCTTCGCCTCGACAGGTGCAGGCTGGCTCCTCTCCACGATCCAGTCAGCCACGTCTTTAAAGAACTCCTTCTTGATCACATCCACATGCAGCGCATGATATCCACCCTTGTACGTCTTGATAGTCTTGTCCTCAATGGGCTGCCGCTCCGCGAACTTGATGGCTACGGTGTAGCTGCATGCCTTGTCGTTGTCGCCATGACCTAGCCACAGTGCGCGCACCTGTTTGCCGAGAGTTACGGACCCAGACGCCAACGCCGCCGTCCGGTCCAGCAGAGAGGCCAGGCCCTCAAGCGTGCCTGTGTCGTGGCACAACGGATCGTTCGCGAAAGCCTGCGCGACCTTCTTGTCCCGCGTAATGTTTTCGGCGGGAATAACGTTGCGCAGCTGGAATTTCGGCAGCAGGCGCGCCGCCAGCCGCCCGACCGCGACCTTGAGGAAGCTGGGGTTCTCCTCGGGCGCGAAGCCGATGAAGGGGCCCTCGAGCAGCCAGCCACGGATTTGGCTCACCAAGGCCTCGTACTGCTGATCTCCCGCCAGCGTGAGCACCTCGCCGCCGCCCATCGAGTGGCCCAGGACGAAGACAGGCTCGGCGGACGGCAGCTTGTCTTGGATGAAGGCGGCTATGTCCGCGACGACCTGCGACGTGGGACCTGTGAGACCCTTGTCCGACGGTTGCTTTACGCTGCGGCCCCAGCCGCGTTGATCGAAACCGAACGACTGGACGCCGTGGACGGCCAGCTCGCGCAGAAGGTCACTGTACCAGCCGATGTGGTCGCTGAAGCCATGGACGAGGATGAGCTTGGCGCGGATAGGGACCGTTGGCTAGTTGCCTCGCGTTAGACAGGACCCGTCACAGCAGCACCCAAGTATCAAGGCGTGTCACTTACTGTCCATGTTTTGGTGTACAGGCTGACATTGCCCACCTGGAAAGTGCCCTCAGTTTCGGTTGCCATGTTTGTTATGAAGGTGTTGTTTTGACAAGCTTTAAAGCCAACAAGGTCGGGGGTATGCACAACGAGATAGGGAGCTGAGTCTAATCCGGAAGTCTAAATGCCCGGATAGCACGGAAAATGAGCCCTCGGTAAAATAAATAGTGAGCTTAGCTGAGGTCGCGGGGTAACCAAGGGTATGTCTGGCGATAAATGCGTGATGCTGCTGATATTATGGACGTTGTCAAGAAGATGAATTGCTCGCTGGCCAATGATCCGGGGCCGTTGTCGTGATCGAGTTGCCTAGAGGGCATGTGACAGGGCGGCGCCACAAGCTTGTACTGAAGCTTCACTTCCCGTGGTACATACCAAGCCATGAACGCTGGAGGTGAGCCCCGCTACTAAGGTACTATAGGTAGGAACTGTCACAATGCCGATTACTATGGAATTGTTCCCTTGTTTATTTCCCTGTCAAGCTGGTGGGTTTCCGGTTCATTTGATATCTCCCAACTGACCTGGCTTAGCTAAGTGGGTTGTGGTATGATAGGGTTGGTGACATTACCTATGCAACTCAACCGACCCTCTACTCTTACTTCGCACATGCGACCCTTGGCGAATCACGAACTCAGCATCTTCTTGACGTCGATAGATAAAGTTAGTGAAGAGGGATTATTCAAAATTCAAACTCGTCTATGGCACGCCAGCCTCCAATGCCAGAGGCATATCCGCCGCCTCTTCTCCCCGTACCCTCCGTTTTAAAAAGACCAATACCAGAACCGACGCCATCAAAGAGAGTATATGTGCCCATCGAGTGGAGTTCTCTATGCAGCTACTACTAGCAGGAGGACCATCTGCGGTCGAGACCCAGACGTAGATATCGGATATATATTATACATGGTTTCTTCTATACCGCCTCTCGGAAGCCCGTTCTCATCGACTATGAGCCCGTGACATTACATCCTTGCGATATCTGCGTGTCGGCGGAGAAGATTGCGTCGTCCTAACCTTGTGGTTTTTTGGGGGTTTTTTTTGGGGGTTTTTTTTTTGGTAGTTGTTGATGATTATGTTGTCTTATGTTGTCTCAAGGGCGTCGCTTCTCCTCACCCCTGACTACTTCCTCCACCGCTTCGGCCTCGGTTTCTTCAGCCTCATCTTCTTCACTTCTCTCTAAGTCGTCCTCGAGCTCCTCTGCTTCGGTGATGTGTGCTCTTGACTCCGAACCCCTCTTCTCAGGCACCACATCCCCGCCACTCATCTGCCACTCCATCAACTTGCTGAAGGCACTCTCGGGATCCGCCGCAAGCTTGTTGTAGCTACCGATCTCCGCAACCTTGCCCTCATTGTTGAGAACAATGATCTGATCTGACCTCTTGATGGTCGAGAGACGGTGAGCAATGGAGATGGTGGTGTTACGACTCCGGAGTAGACCCGCAAGAGCTTCGTTGACCAGAGTCTCAGACTCGGCATCGAGAGCTGACGTCGCCTCATCCAGAATCAAGATATCGGGGTCTTTGAGGAGAGCCCGCGCGATGGCGATGCGCTGCTTCTGGCCTCCTGACAGCTGAGATCCTCGGGCTCCGACCTGAGTCTCGAGGCCATCAGGAAGATCGCTGATGAAGTTGCAGTTGGCTCTGCGGGCTGCCGCAATAATGTCCACTCGGTCGGCGTTGGGCCTTCCGTAGGCAATGTTCTCGGCGATGGTGCCAGAAAAGAGAACGGGCTCCTGCGAGACCATGCCAATTCGCCTTCTCAGAGACTTGACATTCATGGTTGAGACGTCCACGCCGTTGATGGTGATAGAGCCAGATGTAACATTGTAAAAGCGAAGAAGGAGAGAGGCCACAGTTGACTTTCCACCTCCTGACGGACCGACCACACAAACATTGCTGCCAGATGGAATCTCAAAGTTCAAGCCATTGAAGATCCTGACAGCAGGCCGAGTGGGATATGCGAACGTTACGTCGGTGAACTTGATGATACCCTGCGCCGACTTGACAGGGACGCCAACAGTCTGGTGGATTCCCGGCTTGCGATCCTGAAGCTCGAACAGCCGACTGGCTGCACCGACACCCTTCATGAGCTCCGAGTAGAAGCCTGAGAGACCAAAGAGACTGGAGCCAGCAAAGGCCGTGTACATCATGAAGGAGGTTAGTTCTCCTATTGACATGGCACCGGACCTTACAAAGTTTCCTCCCACGATTAGCATGGCTAGGATCGTCATGTTCCCTGCCCAACCGGTAGATGCGAAGAAAGTAGCGGCGACCAGCGATTCCCGTTTGCCCAGAGCAAAGATTCTGCGGATTTGTCGGTTGTAGCGGCCTACTTCCTGCACTTCACCCACGAACGCCTGGCTGGTCTTGATATTGCCGAGACGCTCCTCGGCAATCTTCGTCAGAGTTCCTAGGTTCTTCTGAATGGATCTGCTAATGTTGCGGATGGCTCGACCGTAGAAGAAAGCGCCGACGGCAATGGGGGGAAACATCAAAAGCAACAAGCCGGTGAGCTTTGGGCTGGTCCACACCATGATCGCGAAACCAGCACCTCCGCTGAACAAGGCTCGGAGTCCATCGCTGATATTTTGCGTAACTGACTTGCCCACAATGACTGTGTCGGAGCTGAGGCGGGATATGAGATCTCCAACTCGATTCGCATCGAAGAATTCGGCGTCCTGAACGTAGGTGCGGCGGTACAGCTGCGACCGAAGTCTGGCCACAACGCGCTCTCCAACGATGCGCAAAAGAACTACGCGGCCAAAGTTGGCCATGGCACCCAGAGTCAGAATGGCACCCAGGCTAAAGAAGAACTGGCTTAGGGTCAATCCAAAGAGTCGAATGTCCTCGGCTTCGCCTTTGGACGCGAGATCCAGGATACGGCCAACAGAAAATGGAATGGACATGGTGACGCTGGAAGAAATGACAAGGAAGACGAATGCGATACCGAGCCATCGCAACTCCGGTCGCGCAATCTTGATCAATCGCAAGATCTCCGAGGAGCCAGCCTTGCCGCCGGATCCCTTGCCCTCCTTGGACAGCTTGGCTGAAAGGTTGACTTGGGCAGCTCGAGCCGCCCTCTCGCTCTTTTCAAACTCGTGCTTGTGTCCATCTTTCCCTAGGTCATTCTGCACCTCTAGCACAGCAGTCTTCTTGGCGCTGTCTTCAGCTTTGGGTTGAGCTTGCTGTAGTAGGCGAGGTGTCGTGGAGAACTGGCGCAAGGCAGCGCTTATGGGACCATGCTTGGGAGTAACTCGGTCGTGGAGCTGGGAGAGCTGAGAGGGTTGTTGAGGGCGGAGGGCCGATGATCGGAATATCGCGACAGAGAACGGCGGGAGGAGGGATTGGCGTGACGAGACGTGGAACAATCTCGTCTGAAGGAGAGGAGATTCGGACTTGCGGAGAGCAGCTATCATTGGGCTCCGCGATGCGGCGAGAGGCAGTTGGGGGACAAACGGAGAGCTCTCGGCGATGCGAGGGAGCAACACCCGGCGGGCTACTCCCGGAACCATAGTGACGGTGGGGGATTGTTTAGACGGCCTCTTACCGGGGCATCATCAGCACTGCGCTGTTCTCGCCAAAGTCGATTAAAGCCAGGCCGTGATCAGGCGCGGTATGGGAGCAGTGCGGAAAGGGAATCAGAGTTGAACAGCCTGTGATGCCGTCATCGTCGCGGCATTTCCCAGCCTCCGAAGTTGGAGAGCAAAGGTCAAAATTTGAGTGGATCCAAATACCGCCGTGGCGTCCTCGGCCGGAACAACGCGCTCAACCCAGCCGATCCGACTGACCGACGCACCTGGGACACTGGCCGAATGCGGCAGCCGCAATGCCGACTTACGATGGAATTGATGGTTGTGAATACTTGTTAGACTCGTAGTGATGCACCCATGCTGCTAGAAATGAGATGAACTCCGCGAGGAATTTACAAGGAAGAAAGAAGTGCTGCGACGAGGTCCTTGAATTACCTAGCTGGTTGCGTACACTACAGATTTGCCATGATTCCCTGACTTCCCATGACATGGAATTTGAAAGAAACCACCATATAATACAAGGTAGAAGACACATAACAAAAGAAAAAGAGCGACCCCCCTCCATGTTGTAACGAGTTGACCACTTGTACCGATGCTTGCAGCGCTAGAGTAATATCCCGTCATTACGCCTGGCTTCCCTCCTTGAGCATCTCTGCTACGTCGGCATCGATGCCATCATCTCCTCCCAAGTCCGGAAAGTCGTCACCGTCGTCAACACGGCGGCGCTTGTTGGCTCCATTGGTCGAGATTGGCAAGGATTGGTAAGATGATGCTAGGTTCGAGAGCAACTCGATACCACCTCCCGAAACTTGCTTATCCGTGTTTGCTTCCTCAGCAGGAGCAACATAATCAAAAGGTTCATCTTCCATAGAAGGAGGAGTGAAAGCCTCCATGGAAGGAGGAGTGAGAGCCTCCATCTCAGGTCTGTTGGGCTCAGGCGGCGTAGTAGAACCTCCCACACCCGGCTCGCCATTGTTCTCTGTGGGACCTAACGCACGCATGATGGCCAGCTCAACCTGGTGTTTCTTTTCCTCGACCTCACTTTTCCTGCTTAATAGCTGAGTTGCAGCGGATTTGTCCTCTTCCAGCGCAGCACGGTTGGCATCAAGAAGCTTCTCTAAACCCGAGATTAGGCCTTCCCGTGCTTTCACGCACTCTGCAACGGCGCTCTCCGCATTCGCTAAGGTCTTGAGAAGGCCATTGAGGCGGGCGGCATAGACTGGTGCAGATGGTGCTGGGGTGGAAGAGTCGGTTTGTTTTTCGTACTCCTGGTTTGCTGATGCAATGGTGGCCTTCAGGGGAATGCTCAACTTGCCGACATTTTGGTGCGCAGAGACTAGGGGAGCAAACTCCGAGGGAACGGCTGCGGGACCACCAAAGGGCGACCCTCCGAAGCCTGGTTTGGCACTGCCGCGGGCTTTGTCCAAGTCTGATTATTCCGTTAGTAACAATTCGAGCGAATAAATACGAGCCTGAATCGGACAAACCTTCGATACGAGCATCAATGGCCGCCTGTATTGGTGTTTCGAAAATTGCCCTGTCCTTCCAAACATCCACCACCCGCTTGAGCTTTGATTGGATATCAGCCGCTGCTCCTTTGTATGCGATAGAAATAGCCTCGGCCACGACAGGCGCGAAGGCGATGATGAAGTCGTCCTTATGACGGATCTTAGATTGCTGAGCCACCTCTATAATATGTCAGTTCACGTTAGTCATGAGCTCAGCAAATGAATGAAAATGAGGGAAAGCACACCATTGGCAAGGTAGACGAGACTCAGGCGTTTTGCACTTGATGAGTCCTTCAAGCGTTGCACCCAGAGTTGCACCGTCCGATCCGCATGTCTCCTGTATTCTGGTCAGTTATCCCGTCCTTGAAAGTTGGAAAACCTCTCGGCTTCAGTGGATGCGACCTACCTATGAAACATGATCCATTGAGCAGCTGTAGCAATACTGTCATGACTTTCGTTGAGCGATGAGAGTCGTGCCAGCACAGAATCATCGTTGTAAGCCATGCTTGCGCCAAATGCTCTAGGGACTCGGATTTGCCGAGGGCCTTATCAAAATCGAACCCAGTTAGTCCCTATTGAAGGGTGTATATGGCGATTGGAGCTAGAGCTTTGAATCTACGGGCGTCCTCAAGAGCAGTTGCTGTGGTTGCCACTGAATCGTCTACGACAGCTACTTCCAGCCAGATTGCAGAAAAGCTTGCGCCCGCTTGCTCTGACAAGGCTCGTGTCAAATAGGCCCACTCGCGTTTGCTCTGCTTGGAAACGCTTGCTGGAGGACTGTGTGAGAGGCTGACTGAAGATTGTGACGGATCGGAATGATTCTCTGATGAAACAATAACACAAGGTTGGATGATGGGAGCTCGGGCAAGCATCTAAGTAAACATCTGCTAGAAGAAATACTACGGATATTTGCATGGTTTCATGCTATAATATGGTATTATTCGATATTCCGGCCCCGCCAAGGTGGTCACTTTGAGCTGCAGGTATCTCACCGCCCGGCAGAATCCACCTCATCAGCCAGGATGGCCTACCTGTCAGTACCTGAATAGGAGCGTCGACAACACCGACAGCCATCCTCACAACCGCTACCCCCGACGAACGCACCACACACCAGAACCTCCATCAAGCCTGAAATTATCTATAGCAGAGCGACCATAATTCAACACACGCCGCACACCCGCGCAATCGAAAATGGCGGACCGATTCCCATCGATCGAGGACTTTGATGCTGGTGGTAAGTTCATCGCGGCCAGGCAGCCTCCTTAGCCAAATACAGCTGACCAAAATCCTCGAAGCGCAACCTGACATCCCGAGTGCCTCTGTTGACGCCTCGACGGACGACTTCCTTGCTCGCGAGAAGGCTGCCCTTGGAGATGACGCCAACCAGTTCGCGACCAATGACGATGCCGCATTCGGCGACGACGACCTCCTCGGCGAAGGAGGAAACACAGCATCGACTTTCGAATCCCAGTTCCCCGACCTAACTGCTTCTAACGCTGTAAGTCCATCGTATATGAACTTGATGATACATGAGCTGACAGCAGCGCATTTAGGGTACTGGTCTCGCACCGGGCGGAAACAGTATCACCGGCCCCTCCGTCAGCTACAACTCCGGATTCCAAGCTTCCGCGGCGGATGAGGAGGAGCCTGATGTTATCAAGGAGTGGCGCGAGCGCCGAGACGCCCAGATTGCCAAGCGAGTTGAGCAGTTCGCCGCCCAAAGGGAGGAGACCGTCAAGGAGGCCCAGCAGAACATCGATGACTTCTACGAGAACTACAACACCAAGAAGGAGAAGGGCATTGCGCAAACGCGGAAAGAGGCCGAACAGTTCTTAGCTAGCCGCGAAGACACCGTTTCTGGTGGCACCAGCTGGGATCGCATCGCCAAGTTGGTAGATGTCAGTGGCAAGGGCACTAAGGGCGGAGCTGCTGGGTCTGGCAAGGAGCGTTTCCGCGAGATGCTGATGACCCTGCGGAAGGATGAGAAAGCGCCAGGCGCCACTGGCTACTGAGAGGAGGCCGTGCTGGCCCTAGAGATCCAGCTCGGTGCAGAGCACATGTCGCAGGATCTCTGTCGGTGCATGCGATTTTCTGACTTGCCGTACTGTAATTCTAGAGTTTAGGAGTCAAGGTTGATAATGGCAATGACGTGTGAATAGATAAACACGATTTAGGCGCACACAGCACAGCTTCACAATAGCACCACAGACGTAATTGGGATATCAACTGCGTCCGTCTATTGACACTCTACTATGCACAATGAACCTCCACCGACTTGTGAGCTATTGGCAAAATCGACCGAGCTGCATCGTTTATTCCTTGCCGAAGTAGGTCTTGTAACCGAGGACCTTGCGGCCTGCGCCGTAAAGGCCAGCTATAATACTGTCAGAACTCAGGGCTCAACTCCACGAGGCAATTGACTCAATGGCGAATGGCTAGAACTCACCAGCGGCAGAGCCCCAGAGGATGATGAGGTACGGGGTCATGATGTAGCGGCTGCGAGGGTTCTGTGGGTTCGGTCAGCGGGAGCTGTCGGTGGTCGGTGGTATGTCAATTCGGGCGTACAATCATCCAGAGACGGGTGTGAGCCTTGTAGGCGGCCTGGTAAAAGCGCTGGTGCTGAGGCACGTTGTTCTTGGCGTCGACGAGACTGGAGAGCGTCAGTGTCAGCCACGGATCTCGTATGATGTGATGTTCGGGCTTCGGGAAGGGCGATTGGCGTCGGGCCGGGCGACTTTAGCCGTCGCAGATAACGGCGCTGGATCAATTAAACGTACCCCATTTTTGCGGCGGTTGAGAGAGATGCGTGGGAGGCTTCGGTGGTGAGGTTCAGGTGGGAGTCGAGTGGTGAGCGAAGGATGTCGATGTTAGGTGGAAGAAATGAGGCCATAACCTGATTGGAACCGGGAGGGCGGCATGACTCAGCAACGCCATATCAGCTCTCGTTGGTTATCACGCACGTGCGGCGGCGACCACTACCCCGGTAATACCTACTACTTCGGCAGCGCGAATCAAAAAAGTTACGTCCGTAGACGGCGCAGACTCAACGACGAAATCACGGACTTCAGTAACAGCGGTTCAATGGGCCTGCTGTTTTACGCCCGTTTTGACTCAATGCGGTGTACAAACCTGTTATAGCCGGTCGGAGCTAACGAAGGGAATGCATCGGGTCCTGAGACGCATTCGATATTCTCCCTCTTCAGCGCCAACCCGACGTCCATTCGATTCAAGCTGGAACATCCTGACAGCGAGTTTAGCTCGCTCCTCAAACCGGCCGCGACCATCTGCTGCCCTAGCACCTCCATCTGTTGCGTCAGGCTTTTCGGCCCGCCGCCTGTTTGGATCCGGAGTCGCAGCATCAGACCGGCCACAGAAAACATGGAGTCCTGCCACTCCCAACGAGTCGATTCTTTCCTCGAACCCCCTCAAACAAAGCAAAGATGAAGAGCTGGGGCAGGGCGAATCACGCCGAAATGCATTGAGGGCCCTCTCGCTACAGGACGCCATAAGATCGGAGATCTCGGAAATACGTGAGTTGCGGGATGTTGAACTAGATACCCTACTCAACGGAACGTCACTCTCGGAACCACGCAAGGTTGGCTTATGTTATGGTCACAAGGATATAAGAGCATGGGACCGCTTCATCGAATTGCATGGTAGAGGGGATTTCTCAGCGGTTATCAACCTCCATGCTGAATCTTTCCGGGACAGCATCTTGGCGGCAGCACTGAACAATTCGAGCCGAATGCTTGTGTTTTATAAGGCTGTGCAACGCCTTCGCAACGAGCTTGGATTCGAATGGCCCAGACTCTACATTAGAGTTCTTCATTTCTACCTTGACCGAACTAAATACGAAACTGCGTACCTCTGGCACTTGCGACTGATGCCATCATTTACGCCCGATATCGGCGACTTCAGTACCCTTCTAGCAGACTTCGCCCTCGATCCAACACGAGAACTCCAGGCTGTCCTCAAGAGATTATACGTGCTCAGTCCTCGCCGCAGAGTATACGACCACCTGATACCTACTCTGTTCGAGTATGGACAATCCCAAACCGCCCGGGCTTGGAGGAAGCAACTTGTTCTATGCGGAGATCTGCCATCGAGTCCGGCATCACGACCCTTCCTCCAATTCTGTGCCCGATACTATCCCCTCATCCCTTTAACGAGGACAGAGATGGAACTTGCCAGCGACAATTGGACTGCAGCCAGGGAATTCGAGGACTCAAGTCCTTCAAGGGCTGGAAAAGAAAATCCGAAGGGGATTTATAGTGACTCTTTTACGGCTCGATGGTTTGCCAGCTCTTGGATATCTGTGGAATTTGCCGTCAATCTGATGCATAAACTTGGCCTGCGGACCATTGGACCAAGGTCCCTCCAATCTCTAGCGCTCCGAGAAGATAATGTTGAAGACGTCGCAGGTCTCATCGACCAGCTCGAGACGTTGGGTATCGCCATAGCCCCAGACACGTATAGCAAATCTCTCGTCTCCTTTGCGAAAGAGCACAGGCAAGATCTGCTGACCGAACTCCTGCTTTGCGATATTCACCCAGAGGAATTCGCTGACCCTGTCACACGGCGCATGCTCATGCGTGAAGCCAAGAGACACCAGGATCGGAAGCGAGAAGACCTACTCCTTGAGGTGGAATGGGTAACAACGGGACGACCGGAAAAGAAGAAACGATCACGTTCCGAGGATCTCAACCAAGTGCTCAAAAAGGTCTTGGCTAAAAAAGACCTCGCAAAGGCGAGGCTAATTCTCGACAAAATGGAATCTTGGGAAGTCGGCATGTCACAGGCCAACTCTGCCACAATCTTGGCACATGTCTTCCAAAGTTTATGGTTTTTCCCCAAGAAGGCAGCCCAACGGTATCATGGTCTCGGCAAGGATCCGAACTTAGACAAGGCAATTCACGTCATCCGAACGGTAGCGCGCCATGACGTCGCGATACCCCTTCAATGTTGGCGGATTATTCTGTACAACCTGGGCCGCCTTTCTCGATTTGAAGAGCTCGAGGAGTTGAGCTATCAGATTGTTGGGCTGTACCGCTCACCATTCGGTGGCTTGTTCCCAGTCCACGAAGATGACTTGCCACCGGAAGTCAAGAAGAAGACGAAAGCTGCCAAGCAGACACCACTGAAA
The DNA here is from genome assembly GCA_003385265.1 of Neonectria hederae. Classification (NCBI taxonomy): domain Eukaryota; kingdom Fungi; phylum Ascomycota; class Sordariomycetes; order Hypocreales; family Nectriaceae; genus Neonectria; species Neonectria hederae. Next base: position 115,537 of record QGQB01000138.1, read on the forward strand.
ACCAGACCATCCCTTGACGAGGATCTCAGTGCGAAGGGAAACAGACCAGAAAACTGGCCAGAATTCCTCACGGATGACTTTTGGAGGTATGAGATGGGGCTGGGAGACCCAAAAGAGAACGTTGCGGAGAAACCCATTTTATCGAGGAATCATCGTCAAGGGAGTCTACCAGCCAAGCCGCCACAATATATCCCCTCTGATCTCCCCCTTTCGAACCAACAGCACCCAATCGCAAAGTTATTTGATCCACCACTCCAACGAGCTATTGTTAGATGGGGTTTCGACAAGAAGTTGGCCGTGGAAGCGGAGCGTCGAGCGCGGCTCCAAGTGACGGATCCAAGGGCAGCGGACTTCGATGTTGCTTGGGGAGTGCGCTTCCTAGCAACGCTCCGCAGCCAAGGACTACACATCGACAGTCAGGCGCTTAAGAGTACTATTATCTCACGCATTGCCGTTGCTCAATTGCCGGGCCGGAAGAGACATCGGTCAAGAGACGACCGCGAGTTCTCACCCACCAACTTGAAGCCTTTGATTGATGAGGCCTGGGGCGCGGAGCTTCTCCCACCCCTCCCGCACTTCATTGATGAGCTTGAGAACCACAAGCCCAAGGTCTGGGAAAACTACCCGCATCTTTTGGCAAATGAGTATGACCCCGGAGGAGATGGGGTAGAAGACGTAGATTGGATAGTCTCGGAGCGTCAGGACGAAGTACGGGGCCGTTGGTAAAGATGTTTCGAGAGAGAGTCGAGTACAGCGTGTGTAATATTATCAATAATAAAAATACCGGGACTCCAATTCCATCAGTGACATGTCCTTCATCAAGTGCTTTACATTGTATTGGTACATGCATACAAGGGTACTCTCCAAGTCGAGAGGCTGGTTACACCTTTAATCAACAGCAACTGCAGCCCTCGGAGGACATACAATGGCCTATTTCAACAAAAACATATCAGGAAGCCCGGAACGATGGCGGGTATCCTGACGTGGGCGATCCTTTGAACATTTCAGTCATGCTTCTTGGGCTTGATCATTAGCAGGATAAACAAGCCGGCGACGAGCAGGAACAAGAGCAGTATGATTTTCCTCTTGATTGACTTCCGTTGATAGCCTGAGGCCACAACAAGCTCCTTATGAGCGGCCTTGACGTCCGTATTCATACGTTCGACGTTGTAATCGATACGGTCCAGCATTGTGCCTTGATCAATGATCATGGTCTGAAGGTCGCGGAACAGGTCGGCAAGCTCAATGATGCCCTGGGCGATGTCCTCGATCTCCTGCTCCCGCTGGGCGATAACAGCGTCGTTCGAATGTAGCATCCTTTGCTGCTGAGTGGCTTGTAGGGTAGATTGGGAGAATGACCGGTCGGCGTCGGATTCTTGGAGGGAAGGATCGAAGTAGGAACCTGGCTGTGGAGTGCTGGATCGTTCGCCTAGGCCCGGGGACACGAGTCCGCCCATGCCTCGAAGCTCTAGATGCGAATGTCAGAACTAGTCTTCGACGAGTGATTATAGTAAGAACGGGGGCTTTACTCTTGAGGTATGCGCTCTGCTTCTTTCTAAAGCTGGCGCTGGCTTCCTGGACCCTTGTCGCTAGGGACGTCTGAATGTTCTTGGCCATGGTCTCCTCAGCCCTGCTGATGGTGCCTGCATGCTTCGACTCGCGAACTATCTGCTCAACCTGCTGGATACAGCGATGACAGGCATGGAAGCCCTTTGTGATTTGCTGAGTGAGTGCCTCAATCTGAGCCTCCTCGGCGCGCTTGGCGTCGTCGTCGTTGAAGCCGGGGAGCACATGCTTCTGGTGGAGCTTCTCAAGGCTCTGGCTCTTGGTAGCGATGTTGGCGAGCAGTTCGGTGATCTCGTCAGAGACGTCGGCCCAACGGGGGGGAAGCAGGTCCATCTCGATCACGGCGTCGCCATCGTCGTCGAATGCGCCGGCGGACAGCAGGCCGCGACGGTCCTCGTGCGCAAAGCTGCTGCTGCTGGAGTAGGCATCGGCCAAGGCACCGGTCCCCGACGCACCGGCTCCGTAGGGTTTCCGCTGGGTGGGATGATGCGCATACGACTGCCGGTAGGAGATGTATCTTTGGGGTCGAGAAGCGTCAGCAAGAGTTGTCAATGGCGATGGCTTGGAGTTTGGAAGCTTGGAGAGCAGCAAGGGCTTGCGTACAGGTTAGTGCGGTCTCGCCACATGGCGGACGCAGGCGTTGATCGTGGCGACCGTCAGGGTGAATAGAGATGAGAGGAGAGATGGTGTAAGTCAGGTCGCGGATAGGGCGTCATGGGACGGTCATGGAGGAGTTGGACGTCGTCATGGAGCAGCTTGGTGGAGGATGGGTCGGATCGCAACGGAGACCTGGGTTGGAGGCGGGTTGGCGGGTTGGCGGGTTGAGAGGCAGCTGGCGCTCTGGCAGGCTGGCATGGAGTGGAGGAGGCCGCATTACGACACACTGGCGAGTCGCCGGCAGGGAGGGGCCGGGCCACCAGCGTGTCCACTGTGCGTGCGCTCCCTCCACTGGAGAGAGAGCCTGAGGTGAGCCCTGACGGGACGGGACCACTGGGCCGGTACGTACCTAATAAGCCTCAGACTTGATGGAGGCTCCATTCCAAACTAGTACTTACCTGGAGTACTTTGAAGGGAGAAGGGAGGGAGCCGCACAGTGTTATTTTGGGGAGAGCGGGAAGCCACTGCCGAGCAGTTCCTCAGTGGGGTGGGCTACCTCGGTAATCCCCGAGGCTGTCTGAAGCCCCTGTGACCCCCGCCTGGGACTTGCTACAGCCCCCTGGAAATAACCTAAACCCACAGCCGTGCGAGAGACAGTGCGTAGTCTCTTAGTCATTCTGTCTCCCAGCTCTAAAGTACCTCGTTTCCAGGCGTCGTAGGGCCCTTCTATGACGGCCGCTGGGTTATCTAGCCATTCCCCGCCTGTTAGGTGCCCTGCCCAGCTGCCGTGTGCCGCCCATAAACCAGTCTAGCCAGGCTAGCACTCCATCCAATTCGTAGATGCACTGTTTTGTATGCCTAAGGTACCGACCTATCTCTGTCCCCTGAGCCAGGCTCGGGTTGCTGTCCAGTCCTGTGTTCAGAGTCCCCACGAAGCTCCAACCCGCGAAAAGGTCCGACTTTCTTGGCCAAGGACCCCGCGACTTCACAACTTATCCAAGTCATCCTCCTCTTGTGCGATCAACACCTACCCACCCCTTTACTTCCCACGTTTTGCTATCGCCGCTGTCCAACATGGTGAGTGCCTATCCTTCTCCCTGCGCCGCACTCTCGTCGCCCGTATCTAGCACTCGCTCTCCCCTGATTCTGCGCCCTTGCCGCCGTTGTCGACCCCGCCAGCCTGTTGCGTTGAGGGCGGGCTGCTCGTGCTGAGGCGCCGTGTGTCGAACCTGCCACTGACCTGATCATCACCACAGGCCGACTCCCTCACCGAAGAGCAGGTCTCCGAGTTCAAGGAGGCTTTCTCTCTCTTCGTAAGTCCCAGCCTCTTTCCCCGTCGCAACCTGTTGCCGCCGCTGGGACCGCTCGTTGCTAACGCCCTGGCGTAGGACAAGGATGGCGATGGTGAGTGATGCTCCCTGTTACGCAACCGCCTCTCCCTGGTGGTTACCGCCCGACTCCAATCCCGATCTTCGCAGCGGCACCAGCTCATCACATACAAATCCTTCGATGCGAATTGATTCCATGACGGTCAACTAAATGTTCCGCTCTAGGCCAGATCACCACCAAGGAGCTTGGCACTGTCATGCGCTCCCTGGGCCAGAATCCTTCCGAGTCTGAGCTCCAGGACATGATCAACGAGGTCGACGCCGACAACAACGGCACCATCGACTTCCCTGGTGCGTGGACATGCCCGCCTCCCGCTTGCGTGTGGCCCTCCCTTTACCCTCTAGAGCTAACACGACTGCGAAGAGTTCCTCACCATGATGGCGCGCAAGATGAAGGACACCGACTCCGAGGAGGAGATTCGAGAGGCATTCAAGGTTCGTGCGCGAATACATGGCCTTCCGCCTCCACGCCATGCTGATTTCTTTTGCAGGTTTTTGATCGTGACAACAACGGCTTCATCTCTGCCGCTGAGTTGCGTCACGTCATGACTTCCATTGGCGAGAAGCTCACCGACGATGAGGTTGACGAGATGATCCGAGAGGCTGACCAGGATGGCGACGGCCGCATTGACTGTAAGATATCTACGTCCCGATAACCTAGCCGTCTATGAGCCTTATCGCTAACTCTTGAATCAGACAACGAGTTCGTCCAGCTTATGATGCAAAAGTAAGGGATGATACCTTGATACCCGAACAAACCACCACTCGGCCGTGCCATTTATGCACCCCCGCTGTCGACTGACGTACAGGCGGATTGGGTTGCTAGTGTGCAGGATGTCCGAGAGGCTATGGGAAATCTTGTGCTTTTATAATGGCAAATTTGCAAGCGATTCGGGGGGCATCTACGACTGGTTGGGTTGATGTTGCGAGGAATGGCTTGGTCACCGTGTTCACTTATTTCTCCACCGCTCTGTTGTGCGATGGCTGTACGGCCATGGCTCACGACGACAGAGCAATCTTTCAACTCGGGATCGAGTCCCAATATCTCCCTCCTTGTTTCTGTGCGTGCGTGCGTGCGTGCGTGTGCGTGTGTGTGTGTGTGTGTGTGCATATGTGATTGTGTGTGCTGTGTGGGCGTACGTACGTAAGGGGGGAGGAAGAGTGCGTGCATGGGCAACATGTTTGATAAATGCGAGTAATCGCCGATGACAAGAATGCTGTTGTAGCCAGAGCCTCTCGAACTCCCATAGGCTGGCTGCGATAAGGAGGGATCATTGTTGCGACTGAGGGGCAGCGAGCGGTCAACAAAAATGCTCACCACCAGCATTATCCCCGTCACCCTGCAGCGCTCATCAGCCCTACAGCCAGGGCATCTGGTTTTGAGAGTGACTTGTATGTATGGTTTTCAGCTGCCGTGGTGATTAGCACATCGTAAGCCCTGCTTCCGTATGGACTCGGCCCCGGCCTGGCTGCTGACTTGTCCTGGAAAAGCAAATGATGGTCTCTCGACTCCTACTTTCAGGAGCCTGGAGGTGGGGCATTGCTACTATTGCTGCGATCTGGCCTGAGAAACCACAGGCTTACGACCCTGCGTCCTTCGTAGGTAGGGAGGTAAGTACCATGTAGGCTAGCTCATGCGGCGCGAGTCTGGGCCTGTCGCTTGTCAGCGAGCGCGGCCGGGGGACTAATGCTCGGAGGTACGAATACCAAGAGTCGAAATCAAGATTCTCATGCAATAGGGGCCGGGGTACTGACTGGCCTTGAAAGGCGGCGAGCGAGCGGATCGGCCCTTGCTTCGCCGTTCCTCTATTCCTTGCTTGGATCGAGCCTCGGAGACTGAGAAGCGGAGGCGGCACAGCAAGGCCCGGTCGTATTATGCTTGTAGAGTGTAGCCCTGTTGCCCTGTAACTCAATTTGTCAGTGCTGTAGTTTTAGTATTCGCATAGCAAGGATGGGGGCTCTCCCCCGTATGTGAGGATGACAGTCAAATTCCTCCATCTGTCTCGGTGGGTAGGTACGTACCTACTTAGCTAACCTGTGCTGCGTTCAAGTTGTGATGACCAGTACACTTGCTTCCACGTGCTAGACTGCGAGACTAGTAATATACGAAGCATGCAATTTCGTCGGTTTCGATGAGTCGCCCCCTCACCTCAGCCACAGCGTAACACGAGCCTATTCCCTGAGGCGTTCCCTTTTGGTAGGTACCGACCCAGGTTGCCCCTTACGGAGCGTGTTAGTCTCGCGAGGTTCAGCCGCAAGGGAGGGAGAGGCTGACGCTCGTATTCTCATTCGACTACTCACCAACCAGCTGAACGTAGCGTTGCCAAATTCCCATCTTCCATCTTTGTGCTGAGATGTAAGCTTCCCTCACGCGTTTCACGAGTCTCTCCTCCACCGCCTCTGCCCAGTCCAGTTCGTTGCGATGTCTAGCCTACGGCGCGTTCGCCTCTGGCTGTTTGTGGCGGCAGTCTGGATTCTTGCCTTCTGGTACCTGCGGGATTCCTTCGGCTCTAGAGATCCGCTGGCTGGCCCTGGTCCTCACTCGTGGTCGCGACGACCCGCCAGGTATCCCGTTGAAAAGCTCGCCGCTATACCGTCGGGGCGCACAGATGTGAAGATACCTCAGATCCAGGCTGCTCCCCCGGCCGAGGACAATGGCGCCCGTGAGCTTCGTCTGTCCCGGCTCAATGCCGTCAAGAAGAGCTTCGAGCACAGCTGGCATGGCTACTCGTACTACGCCTGGATGCATGATGAGGTCACCCCCCTCACCGGAAAGGCCAAGGATCCCTTTGGTGGATGGGCTGCCACTCTGATTGATTCTCTTGACTCGTTGTGGATCATGGACATGAAGGATGAGTTCACAAAGGCCGTTGCCGCAGCCCAGGGCATCGACTTTTCGACAAGCGCCATTCCCGTTCTCAACACCTTCGAAACCACCATCCGCTACCTCGGAGGATTTCTATCAGCCTACGAGATTAGCGGCAAGACTCACCCCGCGCTCCTGAAGAAGGCCATTGAGGTCGGCGAGTTGCTCATGTGTGCTTTTGATACGCCCAACCACATGCCCGTCATGCGATGGGATTGGAAATTGTGAGCATTCTTTATGAAAAGCCCGCGCCCTTGGTTACTTACCCTCGTCGCAGATACGTATATGGCAAGAAGCAGGCTGCCAGTCAAAAGGTGCTCGTCTCGGAGATGGGATCCCTCAGCCTCGAGTTTACCAAGTTGTCCCAGTTGACCGGCGACATGAAATACTATGATGCCATCAAGAGAATCGGGGATGAGTTTGAACGGTCTCAGCTCAACTCACGTCTGCCGGGCATGTGGCCCGTAGAAATCGATGCATACACCCCAGCCTTCCATGCAGGGACCGATTTTACTCTTGGAGGCATGTCAGACTCGCTTTACGAGTATCTTCCCAAGCAGTACCTTCTTCTCGGCGGGCAGCTGGACCAGCCGCGGCAGATGTACGAAAAATTCCTTCCAGTCGCGAAGGAACATCTGTTCTGGAAGGCGCTTACCCCGTTCGAAACGCCTATCCTCATCTCGGGCGACTATGTGGTTACAGACTTGCCTGGAGAGAAGCCCAAGTTCACTTCGGTGTATCGAGGCCAGCACTTGACCTGTTTCGCCGGAGGCATGGTGGGACTGGCAAGCCGTATGTTTGGGCAGCCAGAGGATCTTGAGATCGCCAAGCAGCTGACAGATGGCTGTGTTTGGGCGTACAATGCCACCCAGACTGGACTCGGTCCTGAGGTGTTCAATTTTGTCCCGTGTGGTGGTATCGGGTCCGAGGCGACCGACCCGAAAGCCTGTGACTGGGACGAGGCAGTCTGGCTGGCATCCATCGAAGAGCAAAATCCAAACGAGTTCACAGCTCCGCCGGTGAAAAACCCGGAAGGCTGGAAAAAGCCAACACCTCAAGATGTCGTCGAGCGACACCACATTCCCAAGGGCATGGCTGGGGTCGGCGATCCCCGGTATATCCTACGTCCGGAAGCTATCGAGTCCATCTTCATCATGTACCGTTTGACTGGCGACGCAAGCTGGATGGACAAGGCATGGGACATGTTTGATCGGATCGAGAAGTTGACTCGGACTGAGATTGCGGCTTCTGCGCTTGATGATGTGACCAAAAAGAAGCCGATGATGATGGATAGCATGGAAAGCTTTTGGCTGGCGGAGACGCTTAAATATTTCTATCTGATCTTTAGTGAGTTTGATGTGGTGAGTCTGGACAAGTGGGTGTTGAACACGGAGGCACACCCGTTGAGTCGTCTGGATGTGTAAGTTAAGGATGGATGGATGGGCATTGCGTCGGAAACAGAAAAAACAGGGCAATGGGCGGTATTGAAGAAGAGTAGGAGACTCGTGTATGAATTAGAACGTGTCTATAATTACGTCGAAATGTTTGTCTAGGAACACTTGGATTTATTAGACAACTCCTTGTCCTGCACTCCTGAAGGCTGTCATGTCAAAAGGGTGTGAAGATTGGGTGCACGGGCCGTTGCTTTTTCCGGACTCAATGAGGCTAAGTCAACCGAATCGACTGGGCCAGGGAATCAGGATGGACGGCAGGACGGGTACTAGGGAGGTACGTACCTACCTATAGTAGTGCCCCACGTTGAAATGTGTCCGCCACAGCAGCACCACAGTCCACAGCACACCGTCAGTGACCCGTGGCGGCGCAACTTGGCAACCTGCGTTATACAGCTGCCTTGAACAAGGGAAAAGCTCCTTATATACCGCCAACCCGTCCGCCCATCTCGACCTTCGTCTGGCTGCTTGGTTCCTCCAGGAGCTGATTGAGCTTTGGCGACCCTGCTGCCTCTACAACCCGCCGCTGTAGCCCCTGGATAAAGGCGGCCCAATCACCGGGTCGTCCTGCTCCCCCAAGATGAGTTCCTGTATGTGGCCACGCAGACCCCTCCTCGCGCAAGCTCAAGGGCAAAGGGCCAGCTGCTGATGCTCCTGGTGTTGCAGTGAAACAGTTCATCCGCAACGTGCGTGCGGCCAAGACGATTGCCGACGAACGCGCCGTCATCCAGAAGGAGAGCGCTGCCATCCGAGCCAGCTTTAGGGAGGAGAGCCATGACCCCAACGTTCGGTGTGTGCCCCTGCCAAGCCGGCCATCATGCATAAAGAGAGAGAGAGAGAGAGAGAGGAATAGAGCCATACGGGACTCGTGCTGACAGTCCGCTATAGTCGAAACAACGTTGCGAAACTCCTCTACCTCTTCACCCTCGGAGAGCGAACCCACTTCGGACAGATCGAGTGCTTGAAGCTCCTCGCGTCCCCTCGATTCGCAGACAAGCGTCTAGGTCACTTGGCCACGAGTTTGCTGCTCGACGAAAACCAAGAGGTCCTGACGCTGGTGACCAACTCGCTCAAGAAGTATGCGCTGACACATAACTAACTTGGCTGCTGCATCGCTAACCCCAAGTCTAGTGACCTCGGCCACTCCAACCAATATGTCGTGGGCCTCGCGCTGTGCACGCTGGGCAACATCGCCTCGATAGAGATGTCGCGAGATCTCTTCCCCGAAATCGAGAACCTCATCTCCACCTCCAACCCCTACATCCGACGAAAGGCGGCTCTCTGCGCCATGCGGATAACTCGCAAGGTTCCCGACCTGCAAGAGCATTTCCTCGAAAAGGCGACGCAACTTCTTTCAGACAGGAACCATGGTGTTCTGCTCTGTGGTCTGACCTTGGTTACCAGCCTGTGTGAGGCCGACGAGGAGGAGGGTGGCGAAGAAGGAATCGTGGAGAAGTTCAGAACTTTCGTCCCGGGATTGGTCCGGACTCTCAAGGGCCTGGCCACCTCAGGGTATGCGCCCGAGCATGATGTTACCGGCATCACCGACCCCTTCCTTCAGGTTAAGATTCTACATCTATTACGAGTCTTGGCCGTGGGGGATGCCGAGACCAGCGAGCAGATCAACGATATCCTGGCGCAAGTCGCTACCAACACCGAGTCGTCCAAGAATGTAGGAAACTCCATTCTGTACGAAGCTGTCCGTACCATTCTCGATATCGAGGCCGATTCCGGTCTGAGAGTTCTTGGCGTCAACATCCTGGGTAAATTCCTCACAAACCGTGACAACAACATTCGTTATGTGGCCCTCAACACCCTCATCAAGGTGGTTGCGATCGAGCCCAACGCTGTACAGAGACACCGAAACACTATCCTCGAGTGCCTGCGGGATCCTGATATCAGCATTCGACGTCGGGCCTTGGACCTCAGCTTCACACTGATCAACGAGAGCAACGTTCGTGTCCTGATACGGGAGCTTCTGGCTTTCTTGGAGGTTGCGGACAATGAGTTCAAGCCGACCATGACGAGCCAGATCGGCATTGCGGCCGACAAGTTTGCCCCCAACAAGCGCTGGCACTTCGATACAATGCTGCGTGTCTTGTCGCTGGCCGGCAACTATGTCAAAGAACAGATTCTATCCTCGTTTGTCCGACTAGTCGCTACCACCACGGAGCTTCAGACTTACGCGGTCCAGAAGCTATACATCAATCTCAAGAAAGACATTACCCAGGAGAGTTTGACGCAAGCTGGAGCCTGGTGTATCGGCGAGTACTCTGACGCTCTCCTCAAGGGTGGCCAGTACGAGGAAGAGGAGCTGGTCCAAGTAGTAAAGGAGAAGGAGATTGTCGACCTGCTCTCGCTCATCTTGAACAGCGCCTATGGTACTCAAGTAACGACCGAGTACATTGTGACGGCGCTCATGAAACTGACGACGCGGTTCACGAATGCTTCTCAAGTTGAGAGGATTCGGCGTCTCATGCAGCACTACCAGACCAGCCTTGACGTCGAGGTACAGCAGCGAGCGGTCGAGTATGGAAACCTGTTTTCATTTGACCAAGTCCGAAGGGGTGTGCTCGAGAAGATGCCCGTTCCCCAGATCAAGGAGGAGTCCCGAGTCCTTGGCGCGGCCCCTACCAAGAAGAAGGCCGCCAACCGGAAGTCCCGTGTCGTCAAGCCGACGGAACAGGATCTTCTCGACATTATGGACTCACCCGCTGCCACGCCCTCTAACATCCCGTCGACAACCAACACCGATCTCCTCGCCGATATCCTTGGTGGCGCCACCTCCCCTGGCCCCTCCTCCACCTCACCGCCGCCCCCACAGTCCAATGTGTCGTCTATCATGGATCTCTTTGGATCTGGCCCTGAGTCATCGACGGCATCCCCCAGGCCTCCCTCATCAAACCTCGACCTCATGTCACCGATCTCCGCCTCGACACCTCAGCCACAGACGCTTCAGGCTTCCGCCGGAATCCCCTGCTACGATGCCAATGATCTTAACCTGACGTTCCAGATCCAGCGGAACGCCGAGGGCATGATCCAGGCCATTGCCAAGTTCCGCAACAACGGTTCAGGCACCTTGTCCAATGTGGGCCTGCAAGCCGCAGTTCCCAAGTCTCAGAAACTGCAGCTGCTGAGCATTTCTTCCTCGGACCTCATGTCTGGGACTGAAGCTACCCAGACGATGAGAGTCTCCGGGTGCAAGGGGGTACGTATTTTTCTTTCCATGCTTATGTCATACCATTTATAACGGTTTGCTGACTCTTATCTTGTAGCCTCTGCGACTGCGGTTGAGGATTACGTACACGCACCCAAGCGCCGGTCAGGTCCTGGACCAGGTCAACTGGACCGAGGCAGCTTAGGACGATGAAAAGGAGGAGACGTACCGTTAGTTGAGGTGCTGTCGTACGTAATGCGGAGGGGGGTGGATGACGTCGGGAGAGTGTCCCGAGAATCGAAGAAGATAGAATCAGTTCAAAACGACGACCAAGCGTCCTTTTGTTTCCACTATGAGTGTTACTTCGAGTATTTGGTGATGCACCCTGTCTCGAGTGTTGCGTGAGTTGAGATGAAGCTTAGGAGTTACTTACTAACACCGCTGTAAACCACCCCACTTCAATCAAGATCAGAGATGCCCAAACACTTCTACGTCACTCGACTACAACACAACTTACCTGATAATAGCCAACGAGGATTCTATAGGAACACCAGTTGCATGATCCGAATAGCACAGGCTCTTGCCAATCATATTCGTCCTCCTGCCCTGAGAGCTGGAGGCCCCAAGCCAATATCGACAAGCCTCATCTACACGGCAGTCATGGCATCGGGTCGTACTGGGCATCTCGAGAGAACAGCCCGGGAGCCTAGGGACGAGGTAGAAACTACAGCAATAGTTTGTGGATATATTTAAACTGACGAAACAACTCAATAGAGCGTGCTCTCGGTCACCCTAGGCCGTATAGACCAGGTGAATGAGCGGGTGCGGCTGTTCCGGTTGGCACTCCAATCCGGACCTGTCTCGGTATGTGCACGACGCAGTCTCCCCGAAGTGTAAATAGATGCGCCCATTATTGAAGAGTAAGGATTCTCATGAGTAACACGGCGGCCCAGTTCTCTCCCGGTCAATGGCTTGATACATACGTCCCCGGCATCGCCAAGCCGGGCGGCTTCACCATCACATCGCCACCCTCGGCCGCAACCACGGCGGACCCCTACTTCGAGCTCGCCGTGCAGGAGTCCCCCGACAACCCGCCGGCCGCGTGGCTCTGGCGTCCGACGGAAGACATCCTCGGGGCGCGGCTCTGCGTGCGCGTGGGCGGCAGCTTTGTCTTCCCGCCGGCAGGGCGGGCGGCTGCGGCGCTTCGGCGCGTCGTCTTCGTGGCGGGCGGCGTGGGCATTAACCCGCTGATGAGCATGATGAGCGCCATTGCAGATGGGACAAGAGGGTTTGGCGGCGATGTGCGGGTTTTGTACGCCGGCAAGATACCGGCGGGTGGTGTGGCGGAGGTGCTCTTCCTGCGGAGGATCGCGAGGCTGTTTGATCAAGGGAAGCTCAGGGGAAGGCTCCAAGTATTTGCAACGGGCATGTCGCCGGGGTCAGATCTCTTGCATGGACCGGAAGATGAGTTTCGGAATGCTGGGCTCGAGATCCTGGGACGCCGCTTTGGGGAGGAGGACTTGAAAGCTGCGTTCGGCGGCTTGGAGGATCTGGATTCGTGTGTGGTCTATGTGTGCGGACCTCCAACGATGACGGACGAGATGGTTGGCGTCTTGACATCCCTGAAGGGCATTGAGCTGGAGCCAGGACAGATCTTGACGGAGAAGTGGTGGTAAGTGTTCGACCTGGTTGCTGATACAGAGCATGTATATGAGCTCCGCTTCAGAGAGGCGCACTGCTTCACAATCGCTCGGAAGAGGAGACATGGGAACGAAACAATCAAGTGTTGTTCAGAGTATCGCTGTTTGATTTGGTTTTGTTGCGCCGTGGTATCGTATCGTAACCATCTATCCTCGATGCACCTACCCTCTCCATCCCATCCGCGGCCACGAGTCTGACCTTGACCATGACCGAGTCCATTTTGTTGCCCCCTCAACATTCTCTTCCCTTGCCTACGAGAAGAGGTCTTCGGCCCTCTGCCGCCGCTTCGTCCGTCCCCCGTCAAACAGTTCCTTGCCGGCATTGCCTCCGTCGAACCGGTCGGGGAATAGCTCCCGCGCGCTCGCTCCCGCTGCTGCGCCCTTGATGGAGAAGCCCTCGCCGTCTCCCCGCCTGTTTGCGATGCCCCGGATGTTGAAAGCGCCGCTCGCAGGGGCGTTGGGAACCGCAACGATCTTGGGCCGGTCCTCCTCTCTAAGGTGGGCCGAGCCGATGGCGCGCTCCAACTGATCCAGCCTGTCACTACCCCGGCCGCCTCGGCCTTTGATGGGGAAGAGCTCCTTGGTTGGGAAGAGCTCCTTGGCACTATTGTCTTCTGATATGCGGTCCTTGATGGCTCGAGCCTTGAGTCTATTGCTGGACGAGCTAGCCCGCTCGCCCATCACATCGTCGCCGTCATTGTCGCGCCTTGGCGAAGCCGACCGATCGCGCCCAGCCTTACGTCCAGCAAACAATTCCTTGCCTTGATTCTCCCTGGCGAATGATCGTGGGCGATCTTCCGAATCCGAATGTCGTCGATCCACGGATGCCCGTGGTGCGTCGTCGTACATGCTCGCCTCGAATGTCTCAACACCTTCGTCAGAATCCCGCCTGCGCCGTCCGCTGCCCCTGCGGTAGTCGCTATCTCTACCGTCTCTGCTTTCTCTACCATCTCTGCGGTAGTCGCCCTCTCGATCTCTGTATCTAGAGCGGCTGTCCTGGTTCCGGCGACGTCGTTCTTCGGGGTCGTGTTCGGGGTGGAGGAGGTAGTAGCGACTGCGCAGGGCGGCACCGGCCTCCTTTTTGTCACGCGCCAGGGCAAACCGCACGTGGAGGGTGACTTCAGGCTTATCGTCAACGGGCTTTGCGGGGAGTGTCTCGCCGATGGCGAGGGCTGTGACGTCGGCGATAGGAACGGCGCTCAGTGCGACAATAGCGTCGCGAGCGACAGGATCGGAGCTGAAGAGGAGGTTGGCGGACGAGTCATCAATCCACTCAACACGGTCGACTGTCCCGAAGTGGACTTTGACATATGCCTTGATGTCGTTTGTATGTAGGGAGTCCACACCACGAATGTGAAGCTTGGTCGGGACAATCGTCTTTGTTTCGTCGGCTGGCAGATCGTCGTCAGCGACTTCGCCGGGCTCCTCAAGTTCATCAGGCTGCTATTTTGGAGTTAATTCTGCAACCTAAGCGCGCGCTCTTTCCAGGCTCACCAGGATATCGTTGTGTCCAGGGTCGACAATGGGCGTGTCGAGCGTCATGTCGACGGCATCGTCCATCTCGATGTCCAGATCCATGCTGGCGCTTGGGGCGGGGAATTAGGGAAGAAGGAATGGTCTGCCTGGAGGATATATAAAGTGTTGAGTTAGAACATAAAATTAAAGAGACCCCACGAGCGATCAAAGGCTCGACTGAAATGAAGAGGCGATCTTGACGGTGTAAGGATGCGCAAAGGATGCGGATGGAGAGGATAGTTGAGGATGAAGGCTAGAGGAGAGAAGACCAATAGAGTTCCGTTGAGGCTGAGATGCAGTGGAGACCGAGAGCGCCCACGGGCCACAGTACGCTGGTGGGCCTACACTGTACTTATAGGTGATCACGTAGGTACCTACCACAAAAAGCTAAAGCGCCCTCCAGCATACTAAGCCCCTAAAGCCTGAGTTACTACGGCGCATCCTTCACTGAGCTGTTGAGCGCGAGTACTTCAAGCTATCGTGCCCTCGCTTCAGCTCGAAGGTACTTACTAGCACTCCTCGAGGGCAAGATTATTTGTGCAACCCTGAGAATTATGCAACTCTCCCAAGCTGGCACGACCTCGGCTCATCGCATCAGCCACCTCGCACAATGTGTAGGTCCGCGTTACTGTCCATCAAATATGTTGAAGTCTCTCCTCTGAAAGACAATACTTGATAGTTCTTGCAAAACATCTCAATATATATCTGTGTTAGAACACACCCAGTGAGTGCCATACATTCAGAGACTCCCCCTTAGCAACCACGGTCCTGTTCTTCGGGTTCTACTCATGGCTCGGAAGTTGATCGGCTGATAGACGTACTTGGCCCCATTAACTTTGTTTGTACCAGGAACAGATTTGAACTCGGCTAGGAGTGATCCTGGCCAGTCGGTCAACGTAGAACGTGCTTACTCAACTATGTTCCTAAGGACCACGGGAAACACTTAATCAGGATTAGTTCCAGTCAATACGCAATATATTACAAAAGTACGCTGCGGCCCTACGCTTCCCGCATGGACGGATTAGAACAACACGATTTAGACGTAATCTAATGTCTAGAGAAGACGCAGGACAACGGGGTTAGCTCAGCCCCAAGGCCGGGGACAATCCCAATCGGCGACAGGTGGGTCCTCGAAGACCAGTGGGTTCCGGGCCCGGGACGGGGCCTTACTTGGGGAACCCGTGCTCCGTTCTTAGGGACCGTAGCTAGCTACCACCCTAGATTGCTAGCAAATTCAATGGCCCAGTTGTGATAACGGTGGGAATACGGGCCCATGCACTTATCACTTAAATAAGGCCCCGGGATGATGCCTTCCTCCGACTTCCGGCTCCTGACATTCGCAATAGCGCTGACTATTTACAGGAGGAGCTGGATATTCTAACCTAGATAATGATCACCTACCGCTATAACTTGACAACAGTGACGATATACCCTTCATTAGACATCAGATTGGAATCTCCAACTGAAATTCGTCATTCACTTGACGTCGCTGAGTGCACTTCCCGGGATTGCTCACTCGTATCAAAGAGGTTTTATTCGACGCTTCCCCGGTTTCTCAGAGGTTAATTGACCGCTAGAAACTGTACCCAACAAGATCCAAAAATACGGAACTTTTCTCCTTAACTGCAAAAAATACATACAGCGTCTTGGGGTATATCAACCAGTCCTTTCTTCTATCCATCTAAAGTCTTAATGTCGAAGTTGTCGAGATGAGCGAGTTCGCCCGGCCAAAATCGCACCCGAGCTATCACCTCCCAGATTGTTTGAACGCCTCATTATGTCTCACCAAAAGAAAAGATCCCAAGCCAGTCGCTCCCATTTGCACCCGAACCGTTCTATCCCGTTAGAATAAATATCAAGTTTCTCGAGCTAAGCAAGTTTGCTTTTTGTCAAGCTCTCGCCTATCGCGCAGTCTCAACTCCGCGTCGCAACTCGAGTCGTCCAGACTTGCAAGCCCGAGGAATCTTTGTCCTCGGTCCTTCAGGTTCATCAAGGCCTGAAGAGTATGACAGCTCCGAAACGGTGCGTTTGAGGGATGTAAAGGGAACGATCATGTTTCCCGTGAGAGGTTGGTCATCGTGATGGCCAGCAAAGTAGTCCATGAGAACGGTCGGGTCCTTCTCATCCTTCTGGTCAAGATAAACGTCGTGGTCCCAGCTCGATTCCAGGCCTTCTAGATAACAGGGTGATCGTCTAAGAAATTTCCATGACAGGGTATCTTGTTCCATGGCGATGTACAGCGAATCCAACTTGCCATTCGCATCAACAACTGCGCAATGTTGTCGGATAAAGTCCCGGTCATAGTTGCCGTGGGCCAGCCTGGGGTCAAGAGGTCGCAGCATGGGGAGGCCCTGAAGCTTCTCGGCATCACAAAGCTTGGCCTGCAAGGGCACCCATGGTCGACCCTTCAAGAGGGAGCCGAAGGTCCTAGATACAGCGGCAGAGAAAGATTGTGCGTCGTCGCCCTCCACGGCCACCATTCTATGGAGACCACGGGACAGGCATCTCGTGTAGGCGGTGGTGTCCTTCTCGAACGGGAAGGGTTGTTCCCTGGAAGGCATCAGAGAGATGTGGATGGTCCATGG
Source organism: Neonectria hederae (assembly GCA_003385265.1). Lineage (NCBI taxonomy): Eukaryota > Fungi > Ascomycota > Sordariomycetes > Hypocreales > Nectriaceae > Neonectria > Neonectria hederae. The sequence continues at coordinate 132,362 of QGQB01000138.1, forward strand.
TCGTGATGCCCCGGACGATAGTGAGGATCGGGTAGAGGAAGCCGCGGAGTGTTTGCGCTGGCGGTGGTGTTCAGTGGGCGCGCTTGTCGAGAGCTGAAAGGCGTCAAACGACGAGTCAGTCGGGGCCGGATCCTGGGGAGGCGAGAGTAACAACTCGGAACTTTCAAGCTTTTCGATTCTCTCCTCCAAAATTTCGTCGCTGTCGAGCAGCTCCAGCTGGCGGTTGCGGAGATCCTCGACCTCTCTGCCGGCCCTGGCAATCTGTTCGCTCTGAGCCAGGTATCGCTCCTCCAAGTCTTTCATCTGCTTCTGCAGCTGTTCCACCAGCTGCCAGGCGGCGAAGCTGTTCCGATAGGATCCCTTGATCTCGGCAAGGGTTTCTTCCTTGTTCGTCTCGACGGTCTCTTCCAGCTCGCTGATGCGGCCCACGACGTCGGAGAGGTGGTCTCGGTCGGCGCGGTCGACGGTCTTTTCGAGGGCTTGGAGGCGCTGCTTGACAGTCTCAATCTCGGCCTTGTTCTTGCCGGGGGAGGGGGCGTCGGCGGAGGCGATGTGGAAGCAGGAGAGGTGGCCGCAGTGGCATGTGGCGCCGGGCAGGGTTTTGTTATGGTCGAAGCCCATGCAGCCACAGCGTTGGCCCTTGAGTTCGGGGATCATCAATATGTAGCGGCATTGGCCCTTGGGCAGCTGGGCCTCGTCGACATTCGGCGTCGACGCCGGCGGAGGGGAACGGGTGGGAGAGGGCGGCATTGGGGTTCTTGGAACCTAGAGGGCGATGGGCAACGTCGGCGGGATGTTTGGTCCATGGAAGACGGAAGGGTTGGCGAGGGCGGGAGAGACGGAGAGACGGGGAGGCGGGAGGGAGAATGGAGATATGGGATATGGGATATGGGGATGGATGGAGCAGTCAGTCAGTCAGTCAAGTTCAGTCAGTGAGCACGTAACTAAAGAGGATCCCGCTTCCACTTCCACTTCCGGTTTGCGGTTGGGGCCACTGGCCACTGCACAGGCGCGGGCGGCTCTAATCATAAGGCAGGGCGATGTCGAGATTCGTGGCCAGGGATGCTGGGGTTTGGCGATTCCGGCCAACCGTGTTAGCAGGGTACGCAGACAGCAAACCGCTGCAACAAGTTGCGGTACGTGGTTGACCGAGGGAAACCCGACCTGTGTTTGTCGCTCGCCCAAGAGCGCAAACGTAGCGGGCTAGCGGAGGACGGAAACGAGGGATCCACTGCTGCGACGTTATCATCCGCTCTCGCCATGGACAATCCGCCAGCAACCCACCAGGGCGACCCACGAATCCCTGAGACCCAGACCAGTTGCGCCCGCAGAGCGGCAGATGGCATCACGGCTCCCACGTCGAGACCCGCAGAGCCGTGGCACCACAGGCGTCCCACTGGCCAGGCGGGGGGTGGGGGGTCAGTCAGTACAGCAGGTAACTACGTACAGTAGTAGGTAGTAGGTAGCGTCGCCCGCGGGAACTCCCACATGCCCCTAGTCCCACGGGTAAGCTGGTAGCCTGCGCGGGAGGGGCCCCAGCAAGGGAGCCAAGGGGAGCCCAGGAACCCGCGGGACCCTGATAGCAGCGGTGTCTTGATTTGCCGGTTGCGTGTGAAGCGTGCTTGTGTGCGTGCTTGGCTCCCTGTGTGTGACCGAGGCGCTGCGTTGCGCCTTGCCGTGCTTTTCTTCTTCTTTCCTTTCTGTCCGTTGCTTTTAGATCAGATAAGCAGACTACGACTTGTCTTACTTCTGTGGACAAAGCCACCTGGGTACTTAGATAGCCACCTGGATCGTTTATTAGCCCTGCGAGTATCCAGCAGACAGCTCGCCTGTGATAGAGCAGCACTTACGTGCACGCTCCTTGGCACTTTCAGGCCTCAAGCCTCAAAAGGGAAATTTCTCCCAGGCCAACGAAAGACAGTCATCATCGCCTATCATCTCTCTCTCTCTCTCTCTCTCTCTCTCTCTTTCTCCCTCTCTTTTTGCCCTTGGGGGCGTGGTTGGGGGCCGACTCCACAGCCGCAGCGGGCGCAAGGGGCGGTCCCGGAGCCAAAAATGCCTGCCAGGGTTGGATCCTCATGCTTGCATGGCTCATGCTTTTTGCGTGCGATTGTGCGATTGTTGATCGTGGCCAAGACCTGCGTTGGGTTGGCGACTGACGCAGCCTGAACTGGCTTGAGAGAAGAGACGACATCTCTGACGGTCTGCGCGCAGCGACCTGATAAGCAGCGGGCCAGACTCCAGAAGGTATCGTGCTCCGTCCTCCTCCGCATGTCCCCCAGTCCGGTACCTAACTGTCCACTGGCCACCCCCACACCCTCCTCATCGTCATCAAGCACACAGCGCTCACCCTCCCTCGCCCTCTCCAACCGTCCAACGTCCTCCCCAACGCCTCATCTCCAATACCTCCTCTCCTGGGCTTCGTCAGCTTCTTGTCAGTCAAGCAAACCCCTCTCCTCTCCTCTCCTCTCCTCTCCTCTCCTCTCCTCTCCTCT
>QGQB01000139.1:0-79810 GCA_003385265.1 Neonectria hederae
AAAAGTCCTCACATTTATCAGTTCAACATAGAGATACATTCAACTCAGCGGCGATCCCTGGCTGCTCAACGTCACTGCATGTATCTCTGCCTTAGCTGGGTGCAAGTGGGGCCCGGTACGGAAGTGTCGCCTTACGACAGTCAAAGGGATAATTGGTAGACTACGTATCTACTAATAAGTACCTCGTACCAAAGATGATCTATCAGCTCAGCCCTGGAGCAACACCGTTGGCTATCACATTCCCCGGAGCCTCGCTGCCAGCTTCGCAGCGACTTCGCGACAACACCCATCCTCCCTTGTCGGCCTCAAGATGGCGCCCTCGGCCAGGAATACCCTCATTCAAATTCCCTCGCCTTCGTCATACCCACGCAATCCTGCAGCAATCGCGCGGCCCCCCTTCGACCTTCGTACTGACTCATGGATGAGACCAGGCTGCATCATCTAGCGCAGCCCGATGCTTGCGAGCGACCAGCCCCTATCCGCATATCTACATCAACCCGCGAGACTTGTTTGTGGCCTTTGGAAACGATCGAGCACGCTGCACGCCCCGTTCCAGCGGCTCTCACACCTCTCGTCTCTTCACATCGACTGCTACTCGTACGTATTCATACTACAAGGTATATTAAATGCTACGTACGATTACATAGCAACAAACATTGTCCAAGACGGTAATGAAAAGTAAACAAACCTATCACTACGACAGCTCAGCTCACCCACTCGCTCCCTCGGACCACCCCATCCCGGAAGGCCTCTACAAACAAAATGGTCCGTTTCCTCAGGCGGCCTCCCACCCCGTGGTTCGCACCCCACCCGGCTATTGACTCGCTGGTGATTTAACGCCTGTCGCCGGTTTGATTACCCGTGGATCTGCGCCGGGTTTGGGTCTTCATGACCAACCCGTTCCTGAATCCTGCCCCGAATCGGCACTCACTGCGGGCTACTTAGGTAAGTAGTAGTTTGGTATGGACGGGACTCGGAGCTCGGGGTACTTTGGGTGATCAAGGTCAGTTCGGCTTGTCTACATGTAGACAAGGGCTCGCCAGCATTTGCTACTTACGAGCCGATAACGTACATAGTAGAGACCATCTTTGTTTGTCTAAGCCTCGAACTTGGAGATATCCGGCTTCCGTTGGCGTTGGGTACCGCATTGACACATCCGGGGTCCGGAGTCGGCGCCACATCCGCCGTCCTCCCCCTGACTGCCTCATCACGGCCTCAGAGTAGGACCCGAGATTCGATGGCGACTACATAGAACGTAAATGCAAGTAGCCCATTATTGTCACTGACGTCAGTAGGGATCTCCACCACCGCCTGCATACTGTATGCTATAGGTGATGTATAGTGCTTGGGAGTTGGACTTCTAAGAGTTATTAGACTTGCACATTCTGCTTCTGACGATCAAGTTGTCTCTACCAAGCCATACCCGCGCACTGGTGGCTGAATATGACGTCTAGCCTGATCTCAAACAACAAACAGTGACAGTAACTCCGCCATGGGACGATGGAGGAACGCATCGCGCTTGACTCTAGTCCGCTGTCCCCTCCTGTCTCGAATTTCCGTGCTCTATCACTCGCATGGGACACCAAACCCAAATTCGCAAAAGCCTCTCTCATTCTTCACCTTTTCATGCTGCCAATCATCTCCCGCTGGACCTCGCGGTCCCGAGCTCCCTCGCTCAAGCTTCCGATGCTCCTCAGGTCGCCCACTACGTCCTTGGCCTTGCCAAAGTACACCTCCTGCAGCAGGTTGCGCATCTTGAGCTCCATGTCCTCCACGAGCCGTCCCACGTTGGCGATGTGGCTGTCGTCGTTCTCCACGGGGAGGTCCTGCTCCACCTGGCGCGTCATGTTGCCACTCAGGTCTAGTTCGCCCAGGTTGCCTCCGGCGCTGGACAGGGTCAGGATCACGGTCGACGTGAGCTTGTAGTGGGTGGTTCGGCCTCGCTCGATGGCCTCGAAGACGTGGATGGAGTCCCAGACGCCCTCAGAGCTGCCACCAGAGGGAGACGCTAGGTGGGGAAGAGAATGTCAGCATATTGATACCATAGTCGCAGACGAACGATGAGCGTCTAGGGGTGCATCTCACATTTCTTCAGCAGCACCACACCCGCGAAGCCATCGTCGAGGTTCCAGAAGTAGACACTACTCACACCACCTTCGTAGTACAGTTCCCGGTAAATGTCAAAGGCCTCGTTGGCCTTTACCTCCATCTTGCGCACACGCTCGCTGGGGATGGCGCCTTCGCCCGCACCCTCACTGCCGCCGGCCCCAACGCCGCCAGCGCCGCTCTCGTCCAGCGGGGGGTCGAACTGGTTGGACCACGGGGAGCGGTAGCTGTCGCCATCGCGGTTGTAGTCGCAGAGCAGGTAGTCGCGGCCCGTATCCTTGCACCGGCGGACCGTCAGGGGCTGGTCGACGGACGAGAGGAGGTCTTCGGTCAGGTCGGGGGCGAGCGAGATGATGGCGTTGAGATGGTCGGTCGTCTGCTTGGGGTTCAGCCGGCGGAGGAGGTCGCTGAGCAGCCATGGGTCAGCGAAGGACGACGATGATGATAAGGACGGGATTGAAGATGGAGATGCGTTGGGTGGTCCGAGGCGTCATACGGGGCATGATGACGATGAGGAGCGGTGCGGTGCGGTACTTACAGGGCCGAGTCGAACGGATCAATGTCAGCCATGATTGCGGCAGTGAACGGAGACCTGTCCTTTTCTGTTGTTGGAGAATCGAAAGACAGTGAGGAGGGTTTGACGTTGTGTCGGAGTATCAAGGTCAGGCTGGCATTGAAGCTCCAGATGGACGAATGCGTCCCAGCCTCGACCGAGTGGCGGGGTTGCAGGAGGTAGCTCAATGCCACGCTAGTAGTTTCCACGCTGGTCTAAGCTCGCCCCGCCTGGAGAACCACGCCCACCCACTCAACCATCGCATTATCTCATAATTAGGTATAAACTTAGAGTATTATTGCAAACGCTCAAGTTATCCATTTTAAAATTGTCTAACTAAATACAGGAACAGGGCAAAACGACCAACAGCACCATACCAACCACCCAACGTATTCAAATAGCACACGCGGTCTTGTTTTATTCTCCCAGTGGCACACCTAGCGCTAACTACAACTATAACTAAGGTAAGGTACGTAGGAAAGGTACGTTGCGTAAGGTACAGTAGCAGATACTACGAGACAGGCATCGCATAAGATAGCCAACTAAACTTAACACCGGATAACTCAAACGGGCCCCCCTCCACCTCCCTCAACCTCCACCCTTGTATAATTTATTCCCGTGTTCTCTCATGCTTCTCTCATACTAGTCTCTCACATTCTTCTCTTCGTCTCTCTTCGTCTCTCTCCTTCTCTCTCCCCGACTCTGAAGAAACGACCCAACGACACAAAGAGAATCCCTTTCCACCCACCCCGTGTGCCATAAACTGACCAGTTTCCAAAGTCATAATATTTCCTGTGCATTCGCCACCAACGCCGTGCCCCAAGCTTCCATTCAAGGAGCTATCGCCAAGAAAGAACCCAGAGTTGTAAAAAAGAAGAAAAATCGGCGATCAAGTGTTGGCGCGAGAACCCAAGTCAACGACGCTGACTCAGCTTGCGGCGTTTGATGGGTGTGACCCCTGGTGAGACCAATGCCCCATATCGACGGAGGAGTTAGGTCGCACCACCGAGCAAGGTCTCGTCCACAAGACTGATAGCCATTGTCGCAAGGAAGTCAACACGTAATACGGTGGCAAGGCGAGCCACTTTAGTCAATGGTGACGCCGCAGAGCAAGCAGTTGGCTTGCTCGGTCCACGTCTTCTCGCCACCCTTGACGTTTTCCCGCAGATCTTGAATCTCCCACACCGTCGGGCCATCGCTCATTTTCAAGGTCGCCTCAAAGAGGCCTTCGTATGGCTTGTAGTCGATGCTCTTTTTCTTACGGTTCTTTTTGGCCGATGATCTCGGCTGCGCATCGCCGTTCGGGTTTGAGTTTGAGGGCGTGGGGCCGGGCGTGGGTGTTGCCGTCGTTCGTGGAGTCTCTTCGTTCGGCTTCCTGACATGCACATTATCTTGAGCACCGCCGGATCGGACGTCGATCGTTGGCTGTGTCTCCTTCTCTCCTGCGTCTGTTGGACTGAGGGGGCGCGCGGCCTCCTCGTCCGTCTTCTCTTCCTTGACGATCGGCTCCTCGAGCCGGTGAGGCTTATTTGTGCCGAGTTGGTCATAGACCCTCATGAGCACGTCGTGGCTCAGGCATTCGTGATGCATCCATCTCCCGCAATCCAAGCTGGTGCATCCTATCAACGTTCTATCGGGGTTCGCGGGGGTTTCGCATTTGCACATTAACTCGACCGACTGGAGACTGTTAGGACTGGAGGTGCCGTGGAACATGTTGCGTTGCTTACCGAAAGCTGCGCATTGCGACAGTTAAACGCTTGCCGCCAATAGAGTGCATCCTGGATCTCGTCGTCGTCTGTTTCGATCCATTGATTGACAGTTGCTGGCATGGTGACACTGACGACGTTGATAACGTCCACTGTGATATCTGTCAGTTCCGGCACATCCCTCGCACGCGCGCAGTCGATGACGATGACGTACTGTGGTTCGATGCAATCAGCTCGTTTTGGCCGTGGTATGGCTGGCGTCCCTGGACTGTCCTCTTGCCGTCGAGCGTGCCATGTGGCAGCTCATCGGGCCAGTACATCCAATAAACGCGCGCATAGACGTGGTGCTCGTCGGCGGCTCGGATCTCCAGGATACGGGCTACCCAGTCATCGTCGGACTTCTTGATCGGCCCAACGTTGCCCAAGCTTGCTGCGGCCCGTTGTCGCTCGATGGTCGCCTCGTTGGCGACGAACACGAAGCCTTCGCTATAGTATTTGATTCCATTCACTGCCAAGACGATTAGGTCAGACCCCTCATTTCCCGAGGAGATGGGCTCGGATACGTACGGACGAAGCTGTTGTATCGCGTCATGTCCAGCCATCGCTTCCCTGGCTCGACGGTATAGTAAAGATCCATGGTATCATGGGTCTTGAACACGCCAGTGGGCGAGAAGGGGGAGATCTGAATCTGCACCCGCTTCTCCTCCTCCTGGCCATCGCGCTTTCGCTTCTTGTTTTTGTGTCGCTCCTTTTCGGCCCGCGACGGGCTGTTAACGTAGTTGACGGTGAAGGGACATTCCGCGCGGTTCTCCTCCGCGACGGAGCGCGATCGCTTGCGTGAGCTCATAGTTGCGACAGCTCTGTTGGAGCCTAGAGGTGATGATGAAAGGGTCGCGTAGGGGTGGTCGGGCGGGAGGGGTTTCCGCAAAGAAACAAACTAGTCGCCGTAGACAGGGCTGCACACGAGCGCAGTTCCTTGCATCAGAGGGGCAATGCCACGTTTGAGCTGAGCCCGGGCTGTCTGTGACCGACAAGCCGCAACCTGCGATGTCCGGTGCGCAAGATAAGATTTCTCCAAGAGACAACGTCGCAAACTGGGGGAGAGTTGAGGCAAAAGCACCAAAAACGCGTATCACGTGATCGGACTGGGCCCAGCCAAGCGCGTCCCAGCCTTCGTCTGAGGTTTGGAAATGGGGCAGACAGCAAACATCGAAGCACGGCAACCAAATACGACGCAGGAGAGTAATTACGAAACACAACGGTCAACAACTTCGGCCACGACAGGCCACAAGTTGCAAGCTGAAAGATGACAAAATGTTGAAACCTTCAAGATGATCCAGGAACTCTGGCATCGTCAAAACCTAACCTAAGTCTCCGTGTATGAAGCCCAGAAAAACGCCATCGCTATGCAGTAATGTCAAGGAAGTAAATGTCATCGCCAAGAACAAATGCTTTAATGCTCCGCGCGACCGTTTACAGGACTATGGTCATCTCTCCCTTCGTAATCGGCCAGCATGCCGCGAGCTTCCGGCTCCGGCTCGCCATCGTCGCCATTTTCACCGGGGGACTGCAAGCCCTCGAGGGTCTCAGCCAACTTCGCCCCTTCACGCTTCCCTCGCTCAACATCGATGAACCAGATCATTGGCGCTGGGAAGCCCACCAGGGCGGCAAGGAACCAAAAGGCAGGCCGGATGCTCCCGGTCTTGTCGATGATGACACCGACAATTGTAGGACCGAACACGCTGGAACCTTTGTCGGTGATGGCGTATAGTGCATAAAAAGCAGCCTCTGACCCCGGGGGGATGAGCTCGCCGTAGAGCGACCGACAGTAACCACTCAAGCCACCAAGCACGAAGCCGTAAACTGCCGCGAGGGGATACATCTCCCAAGGCTTCTGAAGTCCGATGACGCCCCATTCTCGAACAAACGGAAGGTATCCCATCAATCCGTAGATGGGAATCAGCTCAAACAAGGCAATGCATACCAAAATGGTGTGATGGGGTTTCAAGTTGAACATGCGCGAAATCCATGACCATCCGAACGCACCGAACACCCCGGACATTGTCGAGATGACGTTGATCATTCCCAGCGCCCATGGTCTCATGTGAAGCTGGGTCTTTGCGAAGAGGATCGCGGTAGACGACGTCGTGGCGATGGCATCGGACAAGAGAAACCATCCACCAAGAAATAGCACGATATCCACCAGGCGTCTTGCCAGTTGGATTGTCTGGAAAAGGGACTTCCACGCATGGAAAATATATGAAATCCAAGACAGTGCACCCTTCTTACCATTGCTAGCAAGCGGCGGTCCGGGCCGAGGACGCAGCCACAACGCAGCCGGGATTGTAAAGACGGTCCACCAGGCTCCCACCAGGCATAGGACAACCCTCTGGGCCCATGTGGAGTTTTCCATGGCGATGAGGATGCCAATAGCGACGCATTGTAAGAACAGTGCTGCGATGTATCCAGTTCCGATTCCGATAGCAGAGATGTGTGTCGACAGCTCAAGCTCTTTTGAAGTGATTTCCGAGTGAGAGGCAGTAGGCTTCAGACGATCTCCGGGATCTACCAATAAGGGCGATTCAGCGGTCACTTCGGAGCCATCCGAGTCGCCCAGCGAATCTTCGAGTGGCCTTGACTCGAATGCGCCGTTCCCGGCATCAAGTCTGTGAGAGACGTTCGCCTCAATGACCTCGGGGTGGTACCGCACCAGCAGGGGTAGAAATGAGTTCAAGAGAACGAAAGAAGCGCCGAAAGACGTGTTGGAGATGATGGTCAAGATAGCGCCCAAGAGGTACGTCTCCTTGGAAATGAAGATGTAGCACATAACCGCAAGGCTACCAATCCAAGCAAACGAGAGCAGTAATTTCTTGCGGTAGTTTCCGTGGTCTGCAGCGCAGCTGATGCTGACCACGAGGAGGGCTTGCACCAGAACACTTACGGAGAAGGTGTACATGGCAAAGCTGGCGGTGTTGATCTCCATGCCTAGTACATAGACGATGCACTGGCCATCATCCTTCTCCTTGCTGTAGCTGGAGCCACATGGCGTCTTTCGGTCGGAGAGGAGCACGCCGTTCTCACGCGCAAGTGTCTCGAGGAGGATGGGGATGAAGGAGCCTAAAGGAGTTGGAGTCGAGTCAGCTTCCACAGTTAAAGGCATGGGAAGCACCGGAACATACCAATTCCACAAACTACGTAGACCTCAGCGGCAAACGCGTAGCTGTACCAACCAAGCAGCTCTTTTTTGCTTGTCGGGCGCGCGTCGTGGCCGGCATGGCGTGGGACGACTCGCCGTCGCAGGCCGGCCTCGGTGCCGCCAGAGCTCATGGTATAGTCGTAGTAGTACTCGTCGTCGTCGCTCGATGATCGCTCGTCGTCGGCCTCAAAGGCAGATGTGGTGTAGGAGCGAAAAGACCGTTTGGAGAGGATTGAAAGGCCAGACCAGAGACGCTGACCTTGAAGAGGCGGGCGACTGGGCTGTAGGGGCTGTAGATTCGGCGTCATGGCTACCTAGAGCTCCGGGTTCCCCGTGATCTAGCCCAGTGCACGTGACTTTCGTCACACGGCGCAGCCACCTCAGGTGGCCTGTTGGCAAAGGAGTAATTTGGCGGGTTTGGTCGTAAAAGTCCCTATTCTAAACCAACACTGTCGACCGCTTTTGCTTCACCGATCACAAGGTTTTCCCCCGTGTGCGCCGGAGTGGTTATGAATGCAGAAATACGGATTCATGTGCGCGCATGCCCTTCAAGGGAAGAAAGACGTAATAAAAACAGCAGTCGCGCTGGTTAAAGAGTAAGTAAGCCGGGAACGATCCTCGGGCAAACAGTCAGGCTTCGATTGGGAGCGGCCGGTCTCATCGTGCTCTTAAACATAGTTCAATTAATCAATACCCGGCGTCGCCGCGTTCTTGTCCTCAGACCCTCCGTCACGAGGCAACGTGGGATCTAATGGGACCATCTATTGCTCAAAGAGGGATACCATGGCACTGTTTAGAGGAACATCCAAACTGCCCATTCGCTCCTTTTGGGTCTCTGCTCACCTAAGGGTAGCACCCAGACTGGCTATTTGGACGATCGCCGCCGTCGTTCTTATCAAGGGTCCCTTCTGGGCGGGTTTAGCGGGCCATCTCTGCACTAGTAGAAGCGTTCGCAGGGTTTATGAGTTAGGTCGGTGAGGCAGTTCACGATGGGCGAAAGAGGTCTAGTCTTGGGTGGTTAGGAGAGACATGGCAAGCTGGGACAGCCAATCCGGAATGCTGGAATGCCCTGTCAAGCGCTATTGCGTCTTGGCCAGAGCGCAAAGCTGAGAAGTTTTGCGAACTCAGGCATGCGAGAAATGGTAACACATGTTCGTGATCACAAGTGCTTAGATGTCTCTGTATATGGACCAACAGGTGAGGGGAAGTGGAGTCTGGGGGTATTGGGAGCTGGGAGGGATCACCCTAAGCGCCTCACTTAACGTCAGGTTGGGCAATTTGGGTGGTCTTAGACCCATGTTCGGTGTCTAATATCAGGCGGCTCTGACTGACCCAAGGGAAAGATCCTCGGTGCGGACCGCTGATGTGCAGGCTTGCATTACCCACTCGTGATATACATCCGGTAGTCTAGTTGTCAATGAGATCTGACAAATCCGGTTGCTCTGAAACATGATGCGGCGAGGTCAAAGGGAAGGTGGTATGATTCTGTCAGAAGCGAAAAGTCGTTGGGATATCTTGGGTATTTCCAGAAAAGAAAAAGAAACACAGCATCATCCACACATCTAGAGACTGTCAGAGGATGTCGAACCTCTACGCACAGCCTTCTCCTCTCCTCTTTCTCTACGTTCCGTCACAATTCCGCTCTGTTCCTCATTTCTTCAAGCCAAAGAGCTTAGCCTTGAGCTTGTCAGCCAGGCTCTTGGGGGCAACGGGAACGGGCTTCTCCTCGGGCTTCTTCTCCAGAGACTTCTTCTCCAGAGACTTCTTTTCCAATGACTTCTTTTCTTCGGCCTTGGTCTCGTCTTTGTGGTTGTTTCCAGCACCACCGCGACCGGTGTGGAAGTCACGGCCATCCTGGCTGGGACGAACGGCGGCTTCGGGGATGACATCCTTGTCTAGGCGCTCGCCAGACTTGGTGCCTACATCGCCAATGTTGCCGGCTCCTATGATGGGAGTGTGCGTTAGTGGACTGATGCTTGTGTCCCGAGATAAGGTAAGTGGGTTGGAGAGAGATGGGAGCAGCAATACCTCCTCGGCCGGAACTGAATGCGCCATCGCCGTGGCTACCCTCAACGCCGGTTCGAACGACCTCGCCATCAACGTACTTGGTAGCGTCGGCAGCCATGTTACCGGCGCCGCCACGGCCGTGAGAAACCTCGGTCGTCATAGGTGCTGATAAGAAGTGGTTTTTCTAGAGAGACGAGAAGAGATCCGAAGGAGATCGATGTGTAAATAGGTGAGTTAAAGGGTGGTCAGTGTTTCGCGGGGTGAAAATCAAGATGACGACAACGTTCCGGTGGGAGGAGCGCGGGTCCAGGGCATGGCATCATCTTATAGCTAGAATGCTGGGCAAAGCAAGGTACAGACCAAGGCAAGGTACGGACAAGGTACGGACAAGGCAAAGCAAGGCATCGATAAGGTCAAGCATTGGATCATGGCATCATAAAGAGCGAACGAACTGGCCCCCCGTGTGCTATCAGCATCAGCACCAGCTACCGAGCGCTATCAGTTAGTCCTTCGAGTCGGGTTCGTCTAACTGACAGGCCCCGGAAGGGATGGTCTCGGCTGGGCGCCAAGTCTTGGACAGATGGCTGATGCTGTTGATGGGTGAAGGGCAGGCGACGAGCCAGTAAGAAGACAGCGCAGTCGAGTTCGTTACGTATCCGAATTTCGTGACTCGGGGGTGGGGAGGACGCAGCGTCTGGTATCATCAACATGGCGGGGGGAGCTTATCAGGGACCTTGCATGGTGGTGGTGCACTTTGGTAGATTGGCATGGTGGGAGGTGTGGTGGGTGGGAGGTAATTAATAAAATGTTCGCATGGTCACGAAGCTCCGTATTCGTTCGATTGTTTCGTTAGATGTACATGGTACATACGAAGTAGATACACATGCAGTTAAAGTAGGATATGCATAAGTGTGTATGGTGTCCGGATGCGTCAATGGTGTTCCATTCCATCCTTCTCAACCAGCCAGCCGTTGGCCAATACGTGAATAGAATGATCCCCCCGTCCGTGCATTTACTGTAAGGCGTGAGATGTGAGATGGAATGAAACATGTGCGAACTAACCAGTCGACTATCCCACCGGCCGACCTTAAGATATACGACGAGTCATTCACATCGACAATGAATCGAACCGTCAAAAACTCGTCGAGTGGTGGGTAAAATTTCAAGTTGCATGGAAACGGAAGAGGTTGGGAGGGTACAAGATACCTACTAATAGTACGCCTGATGGGTGGTGAATCGATAAGATAAGGCTGGCGTCTTCACATGGCTCCTGTCAAACACTTTTGATTCAATAATGACGTAGATAGTCCCTCCGTCGCAATGTGCGCTATTAAGATACGAAAAACCACCTCTGATAACCTCTGAGTTCAATGGGAGAATTAGAAAACATGACCTTCCATGTCTTCCTTCCGTCTAATCTATCCAGCACGGCTAGTCAAAGTGGATACGCCAGAGCTCCCGATCGCTTCCAGCCGTAAAGTCGCTGCGCGTGTGCATCATCAGGACATTGTCGTTGACCAGCAGATCACCTTTCTCCCAGACGTGGTAGAAGGCGACCCGCCGGTCGTGTAACAGCGCCGTAATTGCGTCACAAATCGCCGTGCTGTCATCATTGTCGTCAATCGTCACGCTCGTGGCATCAAAGGCCGTCTTGCTCTGCGGCCAAGGCTCGTGATATCGCAGACACGGCTTTCCTGTCGTCGGGTGGTTGACCACTAGCGGGAGGCCTTTGAGGGTCGTCGAGTTGAACGACGAAGTCGACACAGTCCATGTCATCGTGGATAGCTTTTCGACGCTGAGCCAGGGCGGTAGGTACTTGAACAGCAATGTTGACGACGAAAAGAGTGTGAATCCAGTATCTGAAGGAGAAGCTGTGGGTGTGTGGAAGAGTTGAAACCTACAAGACACCATCAGGTTAACAATATGCATCCAAGGGGACCCTTGGGATTCTGCCCAGCACTAAAAATGAAGGGTTGTTGTAACTTACTGAGGCGGTGTTGACACAAGGACCTCCTGGTTGGTCGCCTCATTGATCTGCTTCACCGTCTTGAACAAGCCATCATAGTGAAATGGCATCCATTCCGCCGAAAGCACATTGTTCAGACCCCGCGTGTCAGCCCCGCGGTCTTTGACTTCAAGGAGAAGACCAAACTTCCAGGGAAGAGGTTCGCCAAAGTCATATGCTTTCTTGATAAAGGCCTCCTTTTCGGGCCTCTTCACAAAGCCACGCAGGATGACGGGAGAGTTGATTTCTGATAGAGCGCGGACTTTCTTGACATCGATGTCGTCCATCGTCAGTGTTCCCCGGCCTTTGGCAGGTCGAATTGTCAACCCGGCTGGGTAGATGGGATCGAAAATAATGCCGCCCTTCTCCTCGGCCCAGGATAAAAGACTGGACTTCTCGCGGTAGTAGCTTGGGCGGCCATTCTCACACACCAACTCTAGCTTTGCGTCCTTTTCAAACTCGGTTCGTGGGCCGGTTGTAGTAGTACCATCAAGCATGAAAGCGATGGTGGAATGCCACGGAGTTGTGTAGAAGGTGTCTGTTGGCAGCAGGTTGAGAGATAGTTTGGATACGCCAGTGGATGGGTGAATAGACAAGCGAATGTGGTTGATGTATTTCTGGCGGACAGCATTGGCAAATGCCTAAAGAGAGGATTAGTCGAATCAGACAGAAGAGAGATATTGAGCTTACATCTCCACGAGCCATCATTTGCTTGGCAATGTACTCGATGCCCCTCTTGTACTTGGACTTTGTGCGGTCTTCTCTGATGGGATAGACATTTTCCAAGTCGAGCTGGAGAAACTTTATGTAGCCGCGGTAGGTCATGCAGACATCCTCGCTCTGGCGGGCTTCCTCCCAGCTCCAGTCTTGTCGCGAAAAGCTGTTGAGCAGTGCCCGGCGGAAGTTCGACGCGTTCGCGACATAGGTCATCTCATTGAGTTCGGTTGGTAGCTCAATATTGACGAGATCCCGTAGTCGAGAGAAGGAGATGTGCTTGAAGCCCTTGGTTAGGGCGAGCTCTCGAAGGGTTTCACCGTAGGCCCAGACGTCTTTATCTGGTACGCCAAGCAGATCTATAATATGTCAGTCTTACTCAGTGTTGTGGAATGGTGTTGGGGCTTACCATTGTATACGAGGCCATCGGAAATGATAGTCAGCTGTGCGCCAGGGGAATATACGTCGCCGATAGCTTGACAAAGGCCATTGAGTCGAGCAAGCGCAAATTCTTCTGCCTTATCCGGGAGATTCCCAAGGACCTTGCTAGTTGAGTTAGGGGACTTGAATGGGAAAGCCGGCAGACACAGAGGCACTGGTCGCTCAGCCCTGACATGAGTGTAGGTAAGGGCGAGGAATTTGAGCGCAGACTCATCAGCCTTGCTGTCGATACTTGACGAGCTGACCATGCGATATCTGTCGATGATTTGAAGAATCTGGGAGGATGTCTGGAGAGCCAACGTATCGAGGGCGACGGGCAGGGAAGTCATGTTGCCGTCCGGAATGCCCAAGGGCACAGGCCTGGACTCAACGGTTCCAACAACAGCCATGGTAATCAAAGCAGATGAGGTAGGATTGATGTTTGAAGGTGATTATTGAGCAGCAGAAGGCAGTTTCTGGTCCCCTTGTGGATTCGGCAGGCAGATGATCCTAATAGGATTCCATCTATATAGGATCTAAACCCTAAGTCATTCCTTAAGCTCGGAACGCGGTTCCGAATCGAGCCTCTTGATAAGTTGGCAATAATCGTTTCATCCATCTCTGGTACGGCGTATTTTCCGAATCTAACTACGTAACCCCTTTTCGTACCGTACAACTCAACCAGCTGCCGTTCCTGGTCACTCCACGACCTGGGCTGGCACTGACACTAGATTACAGCACACCGGCTTACGACGATTCCCATACTACCTGACAAACTCGGACCGGTTTGCCACTCTATCCCACTCGGGCCGCCCGTATTTTCTTTTGTTGTGTCATGGACCCTTCAGCAAAGGCGCATTGACCGCACGGACAAGGCTGATGGAGGCCCGGAACGAGGTCGGAAATGGCAGCATGTCCTTCAACTCCTTGTTACGTTCAGGCACATCCCGATTTGCATAGTACGTCGGGGCAAGATGGGAACATGGGCCATATTTTCAGTCTTTGGTCGAGGCCCAGGGTTTTCGAGATACGGCCCGTCTCAACCTGGTCAGCGAGGAGCCGAAAGGTGCCTACAACCTGAGCAAAGGTAGCAGTTTCGGCGGGGGCGTGTGAGAGATGTGGCCCAATTGTCCAAAGTACCAAGAAATGCACAAAGGATCCTCGAGCTTGAGCCTCGCCCGGCGCGGGTTGCTATGCTACATGCATTCCAGAGTGCATACATGTGCGTACACAACGTAGTGTATTCCGGTGTTTCTGGTCTGCGGGCCGTTTACCAGTTGCCGGATCGGGAAATGCGGGACCGAGCGATCCCCGGAAATGCTCCGGAACATTGACCGGCCCCTGGAGGTTAGCCGCGCGCGCGGTTTCGGCTTCAGCCGCAACTCTATGGAGACTTTGGAGTGCTATGGACATAACCCGCCGCCAAGGAAAATGACACGAAAATACCAGGAATTAAAATTTCAAGAATCGTCTTACGCTGACGAATCCAGAAGTGTGGCCGCGTTTCACGATATACCGCCGGCCATGGGCTGCTCCGAGGAGTTGCCGGATCTTCCCGCTGTATGGGACTCAACAGTATCTCTTGGCGCTAGCTTCGGGATATGATCCTCGAGGGTCATAAAAATCATGTGATTAAATGTTGGTTGGGCTAATGTTGTATATTCCAAGGTCATCACGGCAAAACTGGATCCAGACATTTGGGAAAGCGTTCTCACAGTTTCATAAAAAACCCTTTCAGCTATCTACACAGTTGGAACGAAATAACACGAAGCATTTTTCGTCTATCTTACAGTCAATCTTCAACATGGAGGAAGTCGACGTTGCTATCATCGGAGGTGGTTTGCTTGATTTCTGCTTTCCGTATTCTTAGTTAACCAACTCGCACAGGTGGACCTACCGGTCTCTTCACGGGACTCTTGCTGCATCAACTCGGTGTCTCAGTGTCAATTCTAGGCAAGGAACCAAAGTTCCAATGCGAATGTAGATGTACTAACGTGACCTTAATAGATGCCAAACCTGAATCTCTTGATCTGGGACGTGCGGACGCATTGAATGCTCGCACCCAACAGTACTTTGAGGTGGCGAACATCCTCGACGAACTTCTACCACAGGGCCTCAAGTGCAACAGTGAGTAATCCCACAAACCACTATCATCGCACTAAGTATACTCACTCATTCGTAGCTAGCTCGACTTTTGGCAATGGGGAGTTCAAGTCGCGTCAGAATCAGTGGTGGGTTGGGATCGAGCACGCGCTACACAAGAACTTCCTCATGATCGGCCAGCCCGTTGTAGAGAGGTTGATTGCCCGCCGCCTTGAGAACCGAGTTCACTACAACGAGCAAGTTCTCAGCATCTCTGAGGACGATCGCACCGTTGATATTGTTACACGCTCCGGCCGCAAGGTCCGCAGCAAGTATGCCCTGGGCGCCGACGGTGCGAAGTCCACGGTCCGAAATGCGCTAGGGCTAGGCTTCACTGGAACAAAACCCGAGATGCTCTGGGCTGTTCTCGACACCTTCATCGACACAGACTTCCCAGTCTGTCCGGAAATCATCACCTTTGAACTGGACGGTCAATCCCGCGTCTCCTGGATTCCGCGAGAGCGTGGCCTCTGTCGGTTCTATGTTCTGCTGGAGGGTGAAGTCAACCAGCCGCGTGCCGAAGAGTCTATTAAGAAACATATGGCTCCTTACCACGTTGATTTCCTCAAGACGGAGTGGTACAGCACATTCGATGGTAAGTCAAGCTCCCGAACATACCAAAGTCGCAAGATACTGACGTAGCATGTATAAAGTCAAGGAAAGAATTGCCGAGTCCTTCATCTCAAAGGAAGGTTCAGGCCGCATTCTTCTCGCTGGAGATGCCGCACACGTGCATTCCGTCAACGGTGGCCAAGGCCTCAACACCGGAATCGCGGATGCGTTTGGCCTCGCCTGGCGTTTAGCCCTGGCCTTCCGGCCTGAAGTGAAAAGCGACGCTGCGCGGAGCATCATTAAAAGCTATGACATTGAACGCAGATCAACAGCTCAAGAAGTGATTGGCGTCGCAGCTGCCTTGGTCCGCGACACCGTCCGCGAGGCGAAGACTTACGTGTCTACGATCCAGCGCAACGCGGCCTACATCACTGGTATGTATCTACTGCCTCCCACCGCGGTTATTTATACTTCTGCATATTGACCATTTTTAAGGCATGGGTGTTTCCTACGATGGTTTATCTTCACCGCTCATCAAAGAGTCCCAGCACGACATCTGGAAGGCCGGTCATCGATGCCCAGACATTATAATGAAGCCGGCCTCAGGGGTTGAAAGCACAAGGCTCTATACCATGGCGTCGTACGGCAAGTTCCTGGTTCTTTTTATTGGAAAGCACCCAGAAAGTGCCTTTGACTACGGCTCTGTGGCAGACTCGTACCACGTCTTGCCCGTAGAGGAACAACCGGAGCAGCAGGGGCAAACTGGAGAGACTCAGACTACGGCCATTGGGAAAAGATTCACCGCCGACTGGGTCAAGGCGGAGGACTCTTTCGTCGTCGTTGTACGACCGGACATGTACATTGGATACGTCACAAGTGGCGACGATTCCTGGACTCAGTATTTGGCCGACCTCTTTGTCATTGCGCAGTAATTCCGGACATGTTTTTTTTCCATTCTTTTTCCCTTAGCAAGGTAGCAGAGTTAGGAATTTTTTACTATAACCTAAGCTTTCATATCTGATCGTACGTGAAGTTGTTTCAAAAACTCGTTCGATCCTTGTCATGTTGGAAAATTTTCATCCTCCGTGTAAGTCAAGCAGGTCGTCCTCAGGGATCACCGACGTTGAAATTGAGTGTCATCCTTCAGTCAGCGCGGTTATGGCATGACACGGCCCACCTGGCACGGCAATTACTCGTAGCGACCGAGGCCGTTTCGGTAGGTCCCCGGCGGCAATAGTCTCCCTCCATCTAAGCTGATACTTGTGGTGGAGAATGCGTCTTTCGTTACGACCGGGAGCGGATGGGCTTCCGTATCTGGACGTGCCCGGACCGATGACAAACGGGCCGAGCGAAATAAGGAAGGTATCTACTGCGTTCAGTTCCGACGG
This sequence comes from Neonectria hederae, assembly GCA_003385265.1. NCBI lineage: Eukaryota > Fungi > Ascomycota > Sordariomycetes > Hypocreales > Nectriaceae > Neonectria > Neonectria hederae. The sequence goes on from QGQB01000139.1 coordinate 16,790, forward strand.
CTATGAGAAGACGAATTGCGTTACGTGTTTCCGAGATCGATAGTGGAAGAATCTAATGAAGTGGGCAGTTGATCCGCCCAAGAAAGGGGAGGGAGAATCCTCCCGGACACGCTCTGGCCATTGTCGACTCAAGTAGCTGGGCTACGCTACTCCGGTGTATTGACATAGACTCCGAGAATGGGACAACCGGTAGCACTCGAGGAAGCCTCTAGTGCAACATCTACTGTCGAAAGAACGCCGACTCGGGAGTATGTTACAGTGCCTATTTCAAATGGCGGGCCTCAAGCATGGATGCAAGTCGCTGGCTCGTTCTGCCTCTACTTTTGCACTTGGGGTAAGACAAAGACGATCCGAAAATACAATCAGCTCAGAGTCTTCAGCCAGGAATGGGATACTAACTGATCTTCTCGATAGGCCTTGTGTCCAGCTTTGGCACCTTCCAGACCATATATGAAACCGACCAACTAAAACAGAACACGCCCTTTCAAATCTCTATCGTAGGCTCTCTCCAGACGTTTCTCATGGTGTTTCTTGGCTTCATCGTGGGCCCCATCTACGACGCTGGCTACTTCCGCCAGCTTCTGGCCATTGGGTCATTGCTCATTATCATCGGCACCGTCCTGCAGAGCCTGTGCCATAATCTGTGGCAGTTCATTCTAACCCAGGGTGTCCTTGTCGGGATGGGCGCGGGTTGTCTTTCTATCCTCAGCGTTGCCATTACGTCTCTATGGTTCACGACGAGGCTTCCACTGGCTAATGGAATCGCAGCCTCGGGAAGTGGTTTTGGAGGGTGAGCTCAGCTCTCTCCTATTCTCAATCGTTGGCTATGGCTAACCAGGTGCTAGAGTTCTACTTCCCATCATGGTTCGGGAGCTCTATCCCCAGATTGGGCTTTTCTGGGCTGTTCGAGCGCTGGCATTGGTTTTGTTGCTGCTGCTCGGAGTTGCCAACATCGTACTTCGACCGAGAGACGCCGGGTCACAGAGCCGAAGTCGACGGTCTTTCATCGATCCAACTGCGTTTAGAGACTGGCCGTACCTCCTCTTTGTCGCCGGCTGCTTCGTGGTATTCCTCGGCATGTACACCCCCTTTGTGTACATTCAGAGCTACGCACTGGACGAGGAGATTGTCTCATCCAACTTTGCCCTCTACTTCCTTGCCATCCTCAACGCCAGTTCTATCTTTGGCCGCATCCTACCGAGCTTCGTCGCACAGCGTATCGGCTCAATGAACATGATCATCGGGACGACGCTTGCCCTGTCCGTCACCAGCCTCTGCCTCATCACCGCTAAGACGTCGGCTCGCCTCATAGTGGCCATCATCTTCCAGGGCTTCTTCACCGGAACCTTCTTCGCACTGCAGCCAACCGTCTTCGTCAGGCTTACAGCCGATCCTAGTAAGATTGGAACGAGATTTGGCATGGCCTTTTCTGTCATGTCTGTCGCGCTATTGTTTGGATCCCCAATTGCAGGGGCACTTCGAGGGCAGATGGGCTACGATGCTGCTTGGGTCTGGGCGGGTCTCACAGTGCTCTGTGGAGGGATGGTCATATCTGTAGCTAGGGTATTGAAGGGCGGATGGACGAAGCCCGTGTAGGTTTCAAACGAGTGTTAAGGACTTTATCTCCCAAGGTAGACAACCACATTCAATGCGTTAAGCCAGATCAGACCCCAACTCAACACTACGCTGTTTCTCGGCTTGGTCCAGCGAGAAATTGCTGTATTTAGGAGATGTCTTGTCTTAATATCACTTGTCAAACCCACTTCCATCGCGAGTTACCCTTGGCTACATTCTAGCTCGGCCAAGTTACCTCATTGCCATATAATTCTTTCTGGAGGTCATCCTCTCTTTGCCAACGCCAACATACTCATCATCATTGACCCAACTCCTCGCCATATACCCCTCTACTATACACCACGTCTCATCTATCAGGCTCTCCCAGCCCGGCCAACCTGCAAAATCTCTCCCGTCAAAGCTTCATCTCCACGCAGCACTGGCCACGAGCTTCCATCTGCCTTGACAAGCACTAACTCTAGCTTCGTTCCCAAGATCTTGAAGGACGACTTCTCCGCGTCAATGGCCGCAAAAAGTGGTATATCTGCCTTGTATCGCTTGGGGAGTGAATCCGTCGTAGTCAAATCCAAAACGAGTTGTTTCTCCTGGAATTCGACTGTGGCTGTTTCTTTATTGATCTTCTTCAGGAAGAAGGAAGCGATGACGTTTGCCGGGGTCTGATAGTAGTCGTGTCTACCATGTTGTTAGCCGGAACTAACCATTTCCGGGAAACGGGAGTTTTACCTGACTGTAGACAAAACTTCCTCACCACCTGCATCGGCCTTTTCCTTGTCGCCGCTGCCGACGAACAAGTGACGGTTCTTCGTCTTGCAGCCTTCAAGGCTCATGAACTGATCAAACTCTAACACTCTTCTCTTACAACAAGTGTAGCCCTTGCTTCCCTCGTGGAAGAGTGGCGCTCCGGGGTGGTGCACACACTCCTCTGCATCTCTGGAGCTACCATTCTTGTAAGTCGCACGACAGCCCCTACGCTTACAGCTAGCACCGTCGGGGATCTCCAGGCTCGGGTCGTCATCCTCCGACTGCGGGGTGACAGGAAGCGGGGTCGGGGCATGCTGGGCGGTCTGGACAGGTTCGCGAGAAGGAGTAGCAGCGTTGAGGCCCTCGATTTTCTTGTCCAGGGCCGCGTCGTCTTGCTGGGGCTTCTGCTCCTCAACGTCGGGGGGCTTGTCGGTGGTCGAGTGAGTACCGGTTGTGCAGGGCTGAATGTCCATGAACTCATCAAAGGTCAGGACACGGGGCTTGCAGCACTTCCATCCTAGGACCTTTCATTAGCAGCCAGAATCAGGCTGAGTTGAATCTTAGACTAATATCATGCTTACCTTTCTGCCCCTCATGAAAGATGGGAGGGCCGGGGTGGTATTCGCACTTCTCGGTAGCGTCGGTGAACTCCTGGCCACAGCCCTGGTGAACGCACTTTTGAGCCATATTGAAAGACTGTTGACAGACTTGCCCGACAGACGACCTGATTCTCAGAAATTGCGGTACAGCAAAGGGATGGAGGATCACCGAGTCGTTTGGTGGGATGGGAGCTTCTAGAATTCTTGTCCCCAATGACGCTGAAGCGTTGGAGCTCAAGCTTCACCGCCTTCCTGTTTGAGTGCGGGGTTGAGCTGCATTAGACGATTATGCGATTAGGCCGTGGCAAATTTGACGACAGCTTGCTCATAACTAAGGTGACAAACAGCTCGGAGGAGCTTCGGTATCTCGAGTCCATTGTTAGGTGGAAAAAGACAACCCGCGTTTATGCCTCTCATCTCAAGACGATCTTACGCTCTTTTTTCCATAAAGTCATCATGTTTACAACACGCCGCCTCCTGCAATCTTGCAGAATCACCTTCTTTACCCGAGACACCTGCGGTCTCTGTGGCCAAGCTAAGGGCGTATTATCCGATGTATGGGACAAGCGGCCATTTGCCTACAAAGAAGTCAACATCGACGCATCACAGCCCGAGTCGAAGGCATGGAAGGATCTCTACGACTTTGACGTCCCCGTGGTGCGCAAAACTCGCTCGCTACGACGATGAATGCATTGTTAACCCAGGAGCCAGATACACATCAGCAAGACCACGGCCCCGGAAGAGGATCCCGCCAAGTCTGGAAAAGCTATTAAACTAATGCACCGGCTCACGGTCGAGCAGGTTGAAGCCAAGATGGCAAAGGCCGAGCAGAGCTAGTCGATTCATAAATCACCATCAGAGCTCGAGGGCCCAGAACTGCTATTAATATGATGCTCCCTTCACTGGCTTTGCTCGTCCGCTGGCGACACTGACCTGTTCCTTGGCGGTAAAATCAAGTGCCGTGTAATCCGTCACCACATTCATCATATCGAACCCTTGCTCCGCGAACATGCCCGCCTGTTCGCCACCGGTGCAGTAGACGCCACACTTTTTCCCAGCGTTCCTGCTGGCAGATAGGATCTTGGCTAGCGCATCTTTCAATTCTGGAGCCATGACCCCGTCGATGATGGGGTGCCCGATATTATTCCCTGTTGCAAGTTAGAACATCGATATATGGTCAAAGGATTGGGTGCGGGAAGCGAACCGAGGTCAAAGGGTCCGATGAACAACACGTCAACGCCATCCACTGCAGCAATCTCATCTACAGATTCGAGCGCCTCCTTGGTCTCGATCTGTACAATGGTCAGAAGGGCATCGTTTGCATGCTGGAGATAATCGGTGAAACTGGGAACAGGGTTGAAGCGCTCGGGGGCGATGGGCGAGCCGAAACCGCGTCTGCCCAAGGGCGGGAACTTGGCTGACTGGACGAGCTGTCTGGCTTCTTCAGCTGTGCGAAGGAGGGGCACGACAACCTCGTGAACTGTTAGTAACGTCAACATCATGTCGCAATTCCATGATACGTACCCCGTGAGCTCCGCTATCAAGAGCACCTGGAAGCATGTTAGCTACCGCTCAAGGATATACACTCATCGGCAATGGCTTACGCTTCACCATCCATCCTTGCATGTCCGGGAGTCTCACAATGGGAGAAACCCCGAGTGCTGCAATCGCGGGGACGGCATCATGCATCGCGCCGTCTGAAGCTGCATCAGTGATCTGTCATCGTACGGCGCACTCGAGGAAACCCCTCCATACCGTCCAGACTTCCATGTTCACAATCCACCAACACCCAATCGACCCCAGATCGCGCTAGCAAACGCGACACATTGGCGCCGGGAATCATCTGCCATGCGCCGAGCGAAGTCCGACCCTGGTTCAGCGCCGTCCTCAATCGATTGGAAGCCTGCATCGCGGATATGCTTCTCACAGCCCCTCGCGGATACAGAGAACTCCGCATTGTGATCGAGGGTCTCCAGCGGAGCGCTGGTGATGTCCACGCCTTCATGGCTGAGACTCTGCGATGCGGACGGTGGGGGGGGTTATGTGAGTTTTCCGAAAGGAACAAAAGGGCCATTAACTAGACTGAGGCTTCGCACATATATCACAGAGGGAAAGAAGAAACGCTACAGTTATCGGGCTCACAGACGACCTTTTGAGATATCGAGATTGGTTCCGACGGCACTTGGATAGTCCCCAGAGCGGGGGTGTGTCTGGTGGTGTGGGGTTGCAGGGAAACCATGCATTTTGTTGGGTAGTAGTCTAGCAGCCGAGACCGTGAGCAGCAGGGCGTAGGGCGTAGGGCGTCGGTTTCTTGGGGTATCTGGTTTTCAATTCTTTGAAACTTGCGTATTTGAGTCTAGTCGCCCGCGGCCAAGCCTCATAAGAAGACGACATGAATCCTCTGTACACAGCAGACGCCTTGTGCCATGGCCTCGGAACTACCATCGACGCTCCGCTACTGACTGTAGCCGTCCGTCTGCAGTGGGTGGATGGTTCTCTCTCTTTGCTACATGGCGATGGATAAGACCCCCAAATCCCCGCCCTAATCCCGTCCCCCAAACCTCAGCCGCAGCCCCAAAGTTCAAGTAGCCAATCTTTCGCATCACTGCGACGAGGGGGGTACGGTTTTAAGATCTATGTCGTGAGGTTCCGGTAAATCGACTGGTCTGGAGAAGACAACCTAGGTCAACAATCTAAATCGAGCATGTTCATTCGTCGTCATGATCATAAATTAGTCTTGGAGACAGCTGCAAGACGGGGTTAGCAATTGCGTCAAAACTGAATAGATCAAGCAAGTCCTCCGCATACCCCAGGTAGTCCTCCTTGATGCTGCCAATAGCCCACATCTCTCCAACCTCGGTTCTGGTTCCAATAATCTTCACACGAACGTGGGTTCCCGGCTCGATCACTGTGTCCTCGTTATTTGTGAACTGGGGCGGTGTCGCATTGGGATCCCACTTGATGTCGCTGGGGATCAACTGTTTCAATCATCAGTAGTGGCCAAGCAGCGCGTGCCATGGGCTCAACATACGTGCGCCGACACAAAGAGTCGCAGCGGTCCTGCCTGGGCAAAGAAGCCTTGAGGGTTGATGGAGTAGACGACAGCATCAACCTGAGGGTAGGAGTCAGCCTCCAGAATCATGACGAGTCGCCAGATGGCGCTCTTACCGTCTCGCCCTTGAAAGGTCGCCACACAACTGCGCGGTATCCAACAGTGAACTCAGCAAGCCCGTTACCGGGGAGAATGCGGCCTTCTGAGATATCAAAGGTATCCATGATGGAAATGATGTAGTAGCTTCCGGCGCACGTGCCCTCGACATCTTTTAGAAGCTTGCTTGTCACGAGATCATGCATGTTGCGACCAAAGTAGGAAGGGTGCAGGGTGACCCTGCGCTCCATGTTGTAGAGGAAGAACATGATGAAGACGATGTTGGAGCCGACGAGGGTAGGCGGCCAGGAAGAAGACTCGGTCGGTTCGAGGACAATGGATGGGGCTGCCAAGCAGGCGGCAAGTCGTCGTAATCGGAGGCGTCGAGGAGAAGAACAGAAACTTCCACAGGGGTAAGGGCTCAAGCGGTACCCTTTTAGTCAGCTGCCTCTCTACCTATGCTGCTAGAGCGTAGTAGCGACGTGACGGGGACGATCGGGATGCGACGGAATGGCGACAATGGGCGAGGAGCGGACGACGGTTCACGGGGCGGGCGTCGCGCGATGCGATGGATGGGCCTCGAGAGGAATGGAACAACGGAGTCGCGAAGGCGCAAACGCAGACGCAAACGCAAAAGGAGAGTCTCCAGACTGCACACAAACACCCGCCGTCGTCGAGCGTTGAGAGGAGATTTCGCCGCTGGCCTTCCCGACGCAGATGGGTCGGTGGAAAGTGAGGGTGATGGTGAAGGAGGTTTGTCTGGCTGCGAGGCTGAGAAGGGCCCGTGGCGGCAGAAATCTATCTTGCCCAGTCATGGCCGAGAGAGCGCGCGCGTGGCCGGGGAGTTGGGGCGGGAGTCGCGCAAAGGTCATGTGGTCTGTGCGTCGATTCTTTGTTGGACGAAGACCTGCCAAGCTTCATACCTTGGCGGGTAAGTACTTAATAAAATTAATCTACCTTACGAGGGTAATGGGACGTGAGAAATACTCTTAACTTACAGGGTATCTCCTTTTATTTATTTCCGTTGTCGAGCCGATGTTGAAGATTTATTTATGGCTAGCTGTTTGGATTTTCGTACAAAATTCTGCAAATAGATGAGTACCTACTCATGATTCTGTCGGGCCCCCCGTGGATGGAGTGAGAACAAAGGAATGGTGGTCGGGTTCCTTGTGAGGCGGCCAGCCACTGACCCCAGGTCCCGCTCCTCTGCGTTAATGGAAAGAAGCAGTTCACATTACTGGATGCGACCCTAAGGTGCCCAGGTGGGATTCATCATATATACATTGCACAATACCGGTCAAACAATGGGGAGGGCCTGAAAGCGTATATGCAGGAACCCGACGGGAACGCAGACGGTCAGCGAGAACCCAGCCCCTGCAAACGCCCTTCAGTGCTTTTAGTACGAAGTACATAGCCACGACATCTAGAAGCATGCCCAGAAGCTACATTGAATGTCAGTCCCGCAGCTCCCGCAGCTCCACCAGTCAATTACTGCGTAATATATGCCGCCATCAGCAATAGGCACATGCTGGATCTGACGGGAACAGTGGGTCGTGAATGTTCCGACAAGGAAAACCGGCACAAGGATGAGAATTCCAATGGCAAAGGGATGCCAGCGACTAATGCCGTTTTATATTACTGTCTATCCATATGTCTGTCCGTGGGAAGCTGTTTAGGTCAACTTTTGTTGTAGACTGCGTCCTTTGTGTCTAACGATGGCGTAAATGGCATAGAAGAGAAGAGTGGAAGCCGGGAAGAAGAACCCGAGACGTACAGCCAAACGTGAGGAACGAGGCAGGGATTTGCAGGTAAAGTTCCGGCATTGCCAGCGCGCTTTAAGTAGAGTATATAACGTCGTAAGCTAAGGATTTGGGCGACGCAAGAAGCGGAAATGGTTGGACTAAAACAAAGCGATTTTCTTCTCTGCTTTTCGAGACTCGGGGAGTGAGGGGGGGGAGGAGTTGTTCCGAGGCACCGCCCCACGTTTAATTAAGCCTGAGCTGGCGGCAGACCAGGCCAGACAAAGACAAAAGGCACATGAACAACACAACACTTTTGCTGTGCAGACAACACAACTCTCTCCTCTTTCGGGTCCTTTTGACGCCATTCTCGGATCTCCTTCTCACATCGTGACATTCCGTCCGCCTCCTTCTTGTTCGGCTGCACTCACTCCCACGCACGCTCTGTTTCCTTGAACGGGACGCGGTCGACCATTCAGCCTCGGGGCATAAATAATCCCCCCATCACCCCATTTGGTCTCATTGCACACACTTGTCTTCTTCCACCCCCATCTCCATCTCCATCTCACTTCACTTTATTCCATCCGCCCCCATTTCCCCCGGATTATCCCACCGCCTTACATCTCGCGCCGAACACAACACTCCGCCAAGCCTACTCCGTACTACTAACCTCTACACGTCCCGACTCCGTACCTGCCTTACCAGGCTACTTACGACACGGGCCACCCTTAATTAGTCGACGGGACTTCTTATTCTTCTCCAGCGTCCATTCCATCCTACTCGCTCACTGCAGCTCCCACTCGCTCTCTACCTACCTACCCATTTCTACGCCTCTTCCCACAGCAACCATGACGCTGGATCTTGAACGCCAGTTGACTTTTGTAAGCACCTTTTTTTCTTGTTGCTGTTTCCGGGTTATGCGTGTGTTTCCTCGCCCTCTTGGTCTTGTGTCGCCTATTTGTTGTTCCTATGGTGAACGGGCAGGGTCGTCTCGTGTTCCCTATGCAGATTTACTAACGCTTTACTCTCTTAGTATGGTGCCTACCACCATAACTCCGTCAATATAGTCATTCATATGATATGCGTTCCTCTCATTCTGGTCTCGGCCTTTACAATGGTTTGTCTTGTCCTCCCTTGATGTTCATGATTCCCTCCCCGGCTCTCTCGGAGTCCTAAAACACCAAACCCCCCTAACACAACTCGTATTCTGACGACGCCATTCAGGCCACATATACCGGAACCCTCATCAACCTCCCAACATGGCTTACCGTCCCTTACCTTGATCTCAATCTTGGCACAATTGCTGCCTTCACCTACGCCTCGCTCTACTTACTCCTGGAGCCCTTCGCCGGATTCCTCCTTGGCGCTTTCTGTATGGGCGGTGCTGCCTTTGGCAACTATTTGCGCTCACAAGATCCCGAGACGACCTTCAAGGTGGCCCTGGCCCTTCATGTCTTCTCCTGGATCATGCAGTTCGTTGGACACGGCGCCTTTGAGGGCCGGGCCCCCGCTCTTCTCGATAACCTTGTCCAGGCTCTCTTCCTCGCCCCAATGTTCGTCTGGCTAGAGTTTCTCTTTACCTTAGGCTACCGCCCCGAACTGCAGGCTCGCGTTGAGAAGAAGGTCCAGGTGGAAATTGCAAAGTTCAAAGCCCAGTCTAAGAATGGAAAGGCCCAATGAACCACCCAGTCGACGATGTATCATCCTCGAACACAATCTCACGACGTGGTCAAATTATCGAGGCCATGATATGCCGTGCCAAAATTTGGCCAAGGCGTCACTATAACAGAGCTCTTGCAGGCACGACAGCCAAATAGGCCTCAACGGACGTGGCAGAAGAGAAGGAAGAGACCAGTGGTCATCATCAAAACGACAGCGAGTTGACGGGTCTTCCATAAGGGAGACGGGACTTGTCATCCACCCCCTGCATGATATATTCAAGCGTGTTGTAACTATCTTCCAGTTCGCATCTATTTTGCCTAGCCATCCCTCCCCATTCAGCGCTATTGTCACATTCAGCATGCACTTTCACTTTTTTTCTTTTTTTCTTGGAGGGTTTTTTTTACGGCGAACATGTACAATGAAGGAGGTTTTGGTTTTATTGGTGGATCAGCGAGACTCACAAGAGCAGCAAGCCTTCTTGGATGCGAGCATAGTTAGGTTTGAATGAAGACTTTTCTTTACTCGGAAGAATCGTAAACGGACAATTATCCATCATGAAATGTCCTACTATGTATACTAATTCACAAGTTACATAGACTCGTATACTCATAGAACATCTCCCTGGGCGAACCAATTCTTCCATTTGTCGCGCGTTTTCAAGTTCAGATGCCTGTTCACATGTTTCTCTCCACAATCTGGGCTGTCTGACAGATAAAGGACTCACACGAATCGTTCCAGCGCAATCGCATCCGATTTAGGATTTTCTTCCCAAATTGGCCGGCCGACGCAGATTTGGACTGAAAGGCCTTTTTTGGTTTCTTTGATTCTTTCGTCAGCCCACTGTCTTTCTCAGCCCGGCTACCTTCTGGGATGTCTCTATTGTTCGGGTGCTCGGTGCTGCTGAAACCAGTGCGGCGAGAGGTCTCTATTTGTCCTGATGGATCTGAGTTGTTCGGTCGCGGAGCTAGGCTCGTCACGGTAGGTTTAGACATACCCAGGTGATTAGGATCATTAGGAATCTCATCGACAATCGTACACGGTTCCATTGGCTGTCGCAGTGCCTGGGTCTTACAAGGCTCTTTTGGTGATATCCTTTGCTCTGTCGTCAGCTCTTCTTGAGTTTGTGTGCGAGAGACTAGCAGGCGAGCCTCGGTGGGTAAGGGCTTGGATGGATGGTGTATCCTGTCGGGCTCAGGAAAGGCCAGCCGCCATACTGCGTTCTTCCTCAGGGCTGGCTGCTGCCTGGTAGCCCATCTTGAGACGTGGTGGCTATGGATAAAGTCTTCATCGCGACACTGTAATAGATCTTGCCATGGGATATGCATGGGGTGTTCTTGATCACGGTTTTGTGTTGAGGTTCGTCTCAGAGTCTGCACCGAGCTCACCTGATCACGACTCTGGGTTGAGGGTTGGCCCAACCACCAGACTATGTCGTCTCCTCGAGCTTGTTGTTTGGCCCATCTTTCTTCCAGGGTACTCTGGATCTGGAGGGAGTCTTCCTCGTTGTTGTTCTCTCTTGCATTTCTTTCAAGAGTCTGTACCGAAATATCCTCGTCACGACTCTATCGTGAGGCTCGTCTTGATATTTTTTCCGGTTCCAGTTGATAATGGTCCGGTCTTGGAGGTCGCCTCGGAGCCAGTCTCTGCCCATAAAGCCCGTTCTGCAGATTGTTAGAAATTGGCTGGGTTATAATAGGGCCTTTGGTTCGTAGCGACCACTCCGCGAGGGGCTTTGGCCTACAAGCTTCACACGCTCGGTTCAAGCGCTGGAGGTCTTTCATGAGGCTGTTGCATGGCTTCGCTGGGCTGATAAAGTCGATGAGAGGACCTATGAATCTGGACTTTCGGTGCTCCACGAGACGGCATGGGACGCGATCTCGTTTCATGTGACGGCAGTGGAATAGATAAAGTTGGTAGCACATTCTGATGATGTTACCCAATGTCCTTTGCTTGATTCGTAGATTGTGTTGTGTTTGGCTTTGCTCTTCAGATGTGGTAAGTCGAAAACGTTTGCATCTCTTTAGGAGAAGGTTAATGGTTGAATCGACGAGAATATATAGAAAAGTGCGAAGTTGGCAAAGTGGTTGTTCTCTTGAAAGTCCGCTTTTTGTCCGTTGTACAACACCGTTGGTCACGAAACACGTCTTTTCCGCGTGAGGTCAACCAAACACTTATATTCACACAGTATCGCCGTTAAGCAACTTCCATGCCGCCCAAAGCTGACGGTTACAAAAGAAAACGTTTGCCTAACGAGCCCCTTGAGTTGAATCAATGCTGGCTGATATCAGACACAGTAAGGGTGTTCCAGAGCAAGCTGGCAGTAAGTAGTGCCAGTAACAAACATTTCGCGGTTATGGGGATTAGGAGCTGTGTCAATTAGTGCCGGTTTCTACGAAGCGCTTACAAAAGAGGAACGGGTTTTTAGTCTACCATGAGTATATCATCGGAGGTTTCCCGTATGAGGTAGAAAACAACGAGGTCACTGCAGTAATGCAGTAATGCAGCAACCTGGCTTTCCTAGCCCAGTTTAGAGCGACGTAGCGAGGCTAAACTATTCCAATAACAAGCCAGGAGTTCCCGGAAACAAAGAGCCTTATTCAGCCAGTTGTGGAACCAACGAAAAGATGGTCATATGGGATCGGGTCTCATAGGACCTCCATGGCTCCCCGCTAGATTGGGTGAGTTCTCCTTACTCGGTCTTCTTAGCAGACCTCAGACTCTGCGAGAGGTTGACGCTCAACGGCAGCCTTAATCTCGACGATGGCCTGGGCAATTCTCTCACCTAGTGCCGCGAATCTAGGGATGATAGCCACGAGCTCGAAGACGATCCAATTTGACAGCTTCAAGAACACCGCCTTCGTTGTGATGCAAGAGTGAATGTGAGAGTGTGGTGAGAGATCCTCCGTAAGTCCGGCACGTTGTATTCAGGACATACATCACTTACTCAAAGCAGCTGTCTGGGTGTATTCTCAGGGCGTCCTTTACAAGAAAAATGATGTGATCCGGCGCGTAATTGGGATTTTTAAGTAGCCGAGTTGGTGTAGTAGAATGGTTCATTAGAGTATCTGCTTTGAGATCGTTGGAGACAGCAGCCACCGGAGGATGTTCTAGGGTATACTGTAGCCTACCTAGTGGACGGAACAGTCTTAATCCCAGCTAAATACTTCACCCGCAAAGGCCCATTAGCCGTTACTCGTCCATTAACCTATTCCTCGTAATGAGCGCAACCGACATGCAGTCTACAAGTTGAAGCCTCAAGCAACCGCTCTGGAACTACACCAAGGGCCCGAGATCAGTCCTTCGGATCGGAGTTACGTGGACAAAATTGTAGGATCTGTAGCATGTGGGTATTGTTCAAAATACGCTATGGTGTATGGTGAGGAATCTTGTGGGTAAGATGGCTTGGTTGGTGAGACCGTAGAATACCCTTGGTAAGCAGGCGCACAACGCATGATGTTCCTACATGACATTGGCACAACAAGGTGCAATTGACGGTCACTATTCTGTGGTTAGGGTTACCATTCCTCACATCTGAAGCTCCGCCTTACAGCAACGTGAAATGTCTCTCTACTGTTCAAGTGGAACAGCGCCAAATCACATATTGACCGGTTACTGGGAGGAACGTGTGTGGGACCCCGGGTTACCTTGAGGAACTTACTATCCTTATGGCAGGTAGTCAACCAATTTACTAAGTAATAATTGGAGGCCAAGCTCGGTTCCGTGTAAGCAGGCGTAAATTACTTGACACAGAACCCTAATGAGTTATACCCAAATGTCTAGGGTAGCTGAATGTCTGACGTGCCTTAAGCTTATGGAATCTACAGGGTCCTGTCAACTATTAAGTGAAGACTCCCCAGACCAGTGGGTGAAAGAAAACACAGGAACAAGTTGCACTAAAATGTGGTGGTTTTAGGCGGGGATCATTCCCATGTATTTTTTCACCCGTTTGCCAGGGCAAATAAAGAACATAAACGTGTCGCAAACCAATGAGGGCGTAAAAGTCACATCGGTGGAGCTAAGAATGTGAAGTCTCTTGATCCAATTGGCTGGCTGAAGAAAAAAAACGCAATACATGAAATTTCAGTTCCCGGAGCTTGACACTGATGCAGGTGGTATTTAGTGAGCCTTTTCCGGCCTTAAAGTACATACAAAAAGGCAGGAAACCAGCTACAAGAAACATTTCAAGCTACAATAGAACTGAGGTGCTAAGAGTTTCCCTTATTTAGGTCTCGACTTTCTTCATGTCTGAGATTATGAAATCCACTGGCAATGGCAAGATAGATAAAGGTGTGCGCAGGGGTGAGCTAGGTTTGGGCACGTGCGTTCAACCGATAGCGGCGTGACAAGCAGCAGCGTCATCTTTTTTGTCCCGCCATTGTCGGCGTCTTTTTAGTCGCTAGAGCCATCGCAAAATTAATTATGGAGTAGCTGTGTGTAAGTGCAAAATGAAAGGTGGGGGAGCAAGCTTATTTAAGGTAGGACACAGGAGAGGACTGACTCCAAGCAGTTAACTGATTCATAGTCAGTGTCTACATATGAAGCTTCTATCTCTGCTCTCCAGTACCTACTTAGGTAGACTGCCTATCCAGGAACAGAACGAACGCCTGTAAGTTGGTTGGCTGCAGGAACGATTAGCGAACCATTACAAGCAAGCATACTGGAATCCTCCGCAATCGCACTCGAACACCGAGGGAAGATGCAAGCAATTAGATACAAGTAACTTACACGCACATGCATGTGCAAATGAGTCAGTCAACACAGCACGCGGAAACACCAGGATCACACCTTGAACCCCTCTCGTATAAGACTCTCCCCTATAAAGTCTGTGACTCAATTGCTTGTGTGTTTGAAAAATCCCCTCTTCTCTCCATCGATATCGGACTCACAACGGAGCGTCAGAGTCACAGAGGAGACACAAAAGACGGGTCCTAAAATGTTGGGGCGAGCTTCAGCATTTGCGTCCCTTGCGTCCCTTGCGTCCCTCGCGTCTCTTCCATGCTAGTGCAATGCGAGGGGTCTAGGTACTATTCCATACAATTGACGCAGGCGAAGTACTTCCAGCCCACACCGTCACAAACCAGAATTTTCGTCAACCTTATCTTATCAGTGTGGGCTTGTACCGCCTTTTTCTTCTCCAGACTCTGCCTCTTCTTCTTCCCCACCACATTTCGAAGAGTCACCCGCTCTGTCTTCTTCACGCCACGACCCAGAAGCCTCAATCGGGATTCAGAAGGGCAAGCCTGCCAGCGGGACGGTGCCAGTTACGCATTGATCTGCCTGCATCACCGCCGCAATGCCTGCCAACATGGTTACCTCCATCGCTGGCCGAGCTCCGGCTTTGCTCCGATTTGGACGCCGTATGCCTCGAGCTTTGCCAGCTCGCTCATTCTCGTCGGCCGCCTTCACCTCATACTCCCGCGTCTCTATCGCCACCACCAAGCCCGAACAGTCGAAGAGCATTGGAAAGATCTCCATTGTCCGCCCCTACAGCTCCGAGGCCGCCCAGGCGGCCCCGAACCCCAAGGCCTACCTCGATAGTGGGGTTATTAAGCCGAAGCAGACAGTCAATGTCAAGAAGGTTCTTGTCATTGGAAGCGGTGGTCTGGCAATTGGCCAGGCCGGAGAGTTCGACTACTCAGGTTCGTGCTCCTTGCTGCTAGTTCCCAACCTCTCCTCAACTTGGGGGGGTCTTGTGACTCACGATGCCCTCCCGTAATGAGAGCTCTTGGCTGACCCTAGTCTCCAATACAGGTTCCCAGGCCCTGAAGGCTCTCAAAGAAGCTGGTGTCGCCTCTGTCCTCATCAACCCAAATATCGCCACCATCCAGACAAACCACAGTCTTGCTGATGAGGTTTACTACCTTCCCGTCACTGCCGAGTATGTCACCCATGTCATCGAGAAGGAGAAGCCCGATGGCATCTTTCTGTCCTTCGGTGGCCAGACTGCCCTCAACCTCGGTGTTGAGATGGAGAGACTGGGTCTTTTCGAGAAGTACGGCGTCAAGGTCCTGGGTACTAGCGTGAGGACCCTTGAGCTCTCTGAGGATCGTGACCTGTTTGCCAAGGCTCTCGAAGAGATCAACATCCCCATCGCCAAATCCATTGCCGTGGGCACCATCGAGGAGGCTCTCGATGCCGCTGACAAGATCGGCTATCCCATTATTGTTCGCGCGGCCTATGCTCTAGGTGGCCTGGGATCGGGCTTCGCCAATAACAAGGACGAGCTTCGTAACATGGCTGCCCGATCTCTCACCCTCTCTCCCCAGATCCTCGTCGAGAAGTCTCTCAAGGGCTGGAAAGAGGTCGAGTATGAGGTCGTCCGTGATGCCAACAACAACTGCATTACAGTCTGCAACATGGAGAACTTTGATCCTCTGGGTATTCACACCGGCGACTCGATTGTCGTGGCTCCCAGCCAGACCTTGAGCGATGAGGAGTATCACATGCTCCGAAGTGCTGCCATCAAGATCGTCCGACATCTCGGTGTGGTTGGCGAATGTAACGTTCAATATGCCCTCCAGCCCGATGGTCTTGACTACCGTGTCATTGAGGTCAACGCCCGTCTCTCCCGATCTTCTGCATTGGCCTCCAAGGCTACTGGATACCCCCTGGCCTACACTGCTGCCAAGATTGGTCTCGGCCACACCCTCCCCGAGCTACCGAACGCAGTCACCAAGACCACTACCGCCAATTTCGAGCCCTCGCTGGATTATATCGTCACTAAGATTCCTCGATGGGACTTGGCCAAGTTCCAGCATGTCAAGCGTGACATTGGCAGCGCCATGAAATCAGTTGGCGAGGTCATGGCCATCGGCCGTACTTTCGAGGAGTCTTTCCAGAAGGCCATTCGCCAGGTCGATCCTAGGTTTTCCGGGTTCCAGGGCGACAAGTTCGAGGACCTCGACTATGAACTGCAGAACCCTACCGATCGTCGATGGCTTGCTGTCGGCCAGGCCATGCTTCACGAGAACTACTCCGTCGACAAGGTCCATGACCTGACCAAGATCGACAAGTGGTTCCTCTACAAACTCCAGAACATCGTCGACTGCACTCGGGACCTGGAGGCTGCTGGTGGCCTCCAGGCCTTGAAGAAGGACCAGGTCTTGAAGGCCAAGAAGTTGGGTTTCTCGGATCGACAGATTGCGACAGCTGTGAAGAGCACCGAAGACGAGGTTCGTGCCTACCGAAAGGCCTTCGGCATCCATCCATGGGTCAAGAAGATTGACACCCTGGCCGCCGAGTTCCCTGCCGACACCAACTATCTTTACACCACTTACAACGGCTCCTCCCATGATGTCACCTTTGAGGACAAGGGTACAATCATCCTTGGAAGCGGAGTGTACCGAATTGGTAGCTCCGTCGAGTTCGATTGGTGTGCCGTTAGCGCAACTCAGACTCTGCGAGAGATGGGCGAGAAGACCGTCATGATCAATGTAAGTTCAATGTTCTCCTTTGTACGGGGACTTTTGCCCCTCGGCTGATCCGACCCCCAATTGACCCCTATCCATAATCCTAACCTGCACACTATCCTTACTCCTAACCTTGCCTGAACACTACCCACCCTAACCCACCCTAACTATCGATCTCTTGGAATATTGGACCTTTCTACTCTCCTACCATACTCAGTATACTTGCTAACTTGCCTCGAGTATAATCCTGAGACGTACAGCACCGATTTCGATACTGCTGATAAGCTGTACTTTGAGGAGCTGAGCTATGAACGAGTCATGGATATCTATGAGCTCGAGAATGCTTCTGGCGTTGTTGTCTCTGTCGGTGGTCAGCTGCCTCAGAACATCGCCCTCCGACTTCAGGAGACTGGTGGTGCCAAGGTCCTCGGAACCGATCCCAAGGACATTGACAAGGCCGAAGATCGTCAGAAATTTTCTGAGATTCTCGACAGCATTGGCGTTGACCAGCCTGCCTGGAAGGAGCTCACTTCCGTGAAGGCCGCTGAGGAGTTCGCCGATGCCGTTGGATACCCTGTCCTGGTTCGTCCCAGTTATGTTTTGTCTGGTGCCGCCATGACCGTCATTCAAAGCCAGGAGGACCTCAAGGAGAAGCTCGAGGCTGCAAGCAACGTTTCTCCCGACCACCCCGTTGTCATCACCAAGTTCATTGAGGGTGCTCAGGAGATTGATGTCGATGGTGTTTCTTCCCAGGGTAATCTGATCATCCATGCTGTCAGCGAGCATATTGAGCAGGCTGGTGTCCACTCCGGTGATGCTACTCTCGTCCTCCCCCCCGCCAACCTCGACCAGAGCATCATGGACCGTGTCAAAGATATCGCTGAGAAGGTTGCCAAGGCGTGGAAGATCACCGGGCCCTTCAACATGCAGATTATCAAGGCTGAGAACCCTGAGGGTGGGGAGCCTCTCCTGAAGGTTATTGAGTGCAACCTGCGTGCCTCTCGGTCGTTCCCCTTCGTTAGCAAGGTCCTTGGTACCAACTTCATTGAGGTCGCCACCAAGGCTCTTGTTGGCAAGGGTGTCCCTGAGACCACTGATCTCATGGCTGTCAAGCGTGATTACCTCGCGACCAAGGTTCCCCAGTTCTCCTGGACCCGTCTGGCTGGTGCCGACCCCTTCCTCGGTGTTGAGATGGCCTCTACCGGTGAGATTGCTTGCTTCGGCAAGGATCTGATCGAGGCTTACTGGACTTCGCTCCAGTCTACCATGAACTTCCGCATGCCCGAGCCGGGTGAGGGTCTCCTCTTTGGTGGTGATATCAGCAAGCCCTGGCTTACCCAGGTTATCGACTTTGTCGCCCCTCTCGGATACAAGCTCTACGCTGCCGTTCCCGAAGTTAAGGAGTTCATCGAGTCCACGTCTAAGCACAAGGTCGAGGTCGAGGTGATTGAGTTCCCCGTAGAAGACAAGCGAGCTCTCCGTGAAGTCTTCCAGAAGTACGATATCCGTGGTGCTTTCAACCTGGCCCAGGCCCGCGCCAAGACCACCCTGGATGTTGACTACGTCATGCGCCGAAATGCCGTCGACTTTGGCGTCCCCTTGTTCATGGAGCCCCAGGTATGTTCCCTTTCAGTCAAGTGAGTGTTGCATCATCCATGAACTAACTTAGCCTTAGACCGCTATCCTCTTCGCCCAGTGCATGAGCGAGAAGCTGCCCCGCACTGAGGGTATTCCCTCCGAAGTCCGCCAGTGGTCTGACTTCATCGGCGGCAAGCCGCTGTAAACACCCAGCGCCGTCTCATCATGAGAAGAATAAATGGCGTTTTGTTTCTACAAGTTTGCGATACCATCCCTCGATACAGGGAACCGGGTGTTGTAACGAGAATGGGACGAAGAACGATAGATACGAGAAGACAAGGAGGAGGACGCGTTTACGCAAGGGTTAAGGGGTGTTGATCGGGACGGAGACTGGCAAAGGAGTGTATGTGCTGGATTTCCAGCTTTGATGTTTTGTTGACATATTTACCAACATTTGATTTTGAGAAACCCCATCCCCACCCCTGTGTAGATAGATGGAGTACGGAAATGTGAAAGGGAAAGAAAAAAAAGTTTATCACCATCATAACTGTCTGTCGAATGTTGTGTCTGTCGAATGTTGGGTCGCGAATGTTGTGATGAATACCCCAAAGTACACTCGGTAATTAACATCCTAGGATAGCGAGGCTAATTCTTTCCCTAGCCCGAACTCGAACTATAGCCTAGATTGTACATACACTAAGCCGCCTAAACCACCAGCCCTAGTAGCCAACTATATTTTCCTAGTATTCTTTTGATAACGAAAATGAGGACTAAAGTGATGGTGCTGTCTGTTATTCAAATATATGGATTTAGATAGGGGTGGGACACCTAAGATGAGAATTTACTCTTAAGCGTGTATAATTGAATGATTATTAGGGACTTCAGAGTGTACGTCAGATTATGCCTTGGGTTTGAAGTCGTCGTATCTCCGACAACGTCGCTGTATTATTCATGTCTGTGGCAAGTCGTTTTGGTTATCTCTGCCACAAGCTCTCTTGTAGATGTGGTGTCATGATACTTGGTCGTCCTCTACATGTCAAGCAATGCCTGCAAGCCCAGGCGAAATGATAAGCCTTCCTTCCAGAGCACACCCTCGCCGTCGCCCAAACGCCGCCCCAGTCACACAAGCGACTATCAATGGCCATGCTCGCAAAACACAAAACCGTTGTTGAATACCTGCCTCGCTCGCTTCCGATCCAACTTGAATCCCTTTGCTGCTTCCCCTTCAAGGTACGTTGGGTCACTCTGACTTGGGCGGCGGATGGTCGGACAGCGTTCGACGCTCGTTCAGCCTGAAGGCAGCAAATCGCTTAGTAAGGGGCTCACCCGAGTCGCGAACAGGGAGTTTGAAAGACGAGGATGAAGAAGATAAGAAAGACGCGGGAGCTTCGTCGCTCTCTCGGGAACGTTTGGGGATTCGCTCACCAGTCGATTGAAGAATGGCTTGTAGTGTTTGCCAGCCTTCTGTGGAGCGGAGCTGGAAGGTGTCCGAGAGGTCGTGCTGGCTTGCTACGCGGCAGAGCAGGGCTTCTTCGTCCTATGAGGGCAACGTCAGATGACCCTTCACACGGAGAGCGTTAAGCTGGAGGGAGCCGGAGACAGAAACATACCTTGGACAGAATTCCCATTTGGTGGATGAAGCAGAGGACGTGGAAGTTGGACATTTCCTGTCCGTCACCGTTGGGCTTTTGGCCAGGCGATGCCTTCAATAACTTGGCGAGCGAAGAGTGTTCTTGGCTCTCGCCGATGTATTCGCGATTCTCGACCGGAAATCCTTGCTGGGTGAACATGGGCTTCGGCTCGGCAGGGAAGCCGTGAGTTAGCGTCACGAAGAGATACTCGACAGGGAAGGACGGTTTGGCGTTCTCCTGAACATTGGCCTTGTATTCGTTTACTCTGCGGTAGAAAACCTCCGGGATGTATCGCGTCCGGCTGACGGAGCCGTCGTCTTCTTCCGCCTCACGGACAAGCATGACGTTTGGATCAGCAGCTGGCTCGACAATGTCGGCGCGGACCATCTCAACGGACTCGTTTGACATCTGGTAGGATGAGATATGGATCTCGCCGTCCTCATTGCCGGTGATGATACAGGTGACGAAGTTAGAACCGAAGCTACCAGTATCACTCCATTTTGAAGACTTCGGATACAGCGCTTGCAGCCTCGACGAGAAACAAATCTCAAGGGAGGAGAGGAAGTAGGAGTCGGCGTGGCGCTTGCACACGACAGAGCCGTCGCTGTTTCCAGCATCTAGGAGATCGGTCCAGATGACGCCAACAGGTTCCAGTCCGCATAGCTTTGCAACGTGATCGACGTCCTTCTGAGACTCCCATGAATTGATGGTGATGCCATCAGCCTCGTCGATCTGAGGTGGCTCATAAATGGCCTCCACGACAGCCTTGACGCCGAGGGGAACCTCGGTGTATTCTGCGTACTTTCCATAGAGGTACCCTAGGCGTTGGGAGCCAGTCTTTCGCCAAGTATCGATGAATGTGTCAATGATAGCCGGTGACGAGAATTCGACGTGGTCGACCATACGGAACTGCTGTGGCTGCAAGGTGATGGCGCTGGGCTGGCACTTGGTACAAATACCTTCAGGCCACTGAGGGTGTCCCGATGGACAATCGTGCTTGACTCGGTGGTAAGGTTCCACCAGAGGCGGTATATACGAGGCTCCCAGCTCTGGCTTGTTGGTGGCGGCGTTGATCTTTCGGAGGTAGGAGTGGAACGACAGGTACTTGATCTTCTTCTCGGCGAGGTATCCGGGATCGAAAGGATCGAGGGGTTGGCAGTAGTCGCACATGCCCTTGGGTCCGTGACGGCACATGCGGTCGCGGCTTCTCGGGATCTTGCCATCGAGTCTGTCTAATCGATCGTCCAAGGCGGACTGGCGCACCACCTCCCAAGGGCGCACGATTCGCTCGGGTTTCGGGTTGATGGGCAAGTCTTCGGTGGGCAGAATGGGCTTGCCGTTGAGCCTGGCCGAGGCGCTGGGAGCCGGCGCCTCACCATTGGTGGCATCGGTGTGCTGGTATCCGAGGAAGATGAGGTCACCGTGCCTGCAGAAGTGTCAGCTGTGGTGATACCGGGAAAGGGGAGCCGAGTCAGCACCAAGCACGTACTTGAGACCGATCTGGCCGACCTTGAAGTTGATGATGTCGCCTAGCCGCTTCGAGTCGCCCCCGTTGGGTGCGTTGGACAGGGTGATGGTCTTGGGATCGACCGTCTTGGGGAGTTGGTCTAGAAGCTGTATGAAAGTCAGTTGGTCAGCTTTGCCCGCGACATGCGTGGCCCGCAGGAGAGGACGCTTACGATCTTGCCCAGCTCTCCAAAGGTAGTCGTTGGCTCGATGGTCATGCGGACCATGCCGTCGGGCCCTCGGAGACGCAGCAACATGGCAGCGATGTCCTCGGCGGCGGACGATGGGAGACGGAGTCTGGAGGTCTGTTTTGGCGGGGTTGCCTGCCTCGAGGCCGTAGGATGCGCAGGAGGAATCAAGAACAGTCTGCAGGCGAGAAAGCAGACAAGAGACGGTCAGCCAGGCGATGTTCTCGGCGGGCTGAGTGAGGGCGGGCGCGGTGAATGAGCGATCCAGCGAAGAGGATGGCTCGGGGTTTGATAGAAAGGAGAAGAAAAGTGTCAAGAAAGAGTCGGCCAGAGAGAGCTTCGCGGCGTGGCGTGGAAGCTCATTGAATCAACCGTGACAGTGGGGATGCAGCTCCGAGAGACTTCCTAGGTATGTACCCCGGGGCCATTGTACAGCGTCATCAGCGGTGCCTGGACATGCCTAGCACTGGAACAGGCAACCCCAGTCGCTGGAGCACAGTGATGTCCGCTCCCGGATAAACTACATTCCGGGGGATTGCCTTGCTGTGACGATACTCATCGACTGCCGTGACGCCCTGACGCACTGCCGCCACAGGCACTTACTGACTCTAGGTGCGCCACAGGCGCCCAAGGATTCGTCGGCCTAGCGCCACAGAGCCGCTGGATGAATGACAGTGGAACAGCGCAGGAGGATTATCTGGCCAGAAGCGAAGCAAGTTCGTCTGGGTGGCCATCGTGTAAATTGACACGCTCTAAATATCGCCAACCTGCTACGAAGTTGACGGTTTCTCGACTGCACCAACCGCCTTCACCGTCGCCGTTCACTCGTTCCCTTTTTCCTTTCGCCTCCTCTTGCTCTTTTCTCAGTCGTTCCCTCGTCTTCCTTCTCCGTCCTCAGCCATGGCTCTGCCCGCCATCCTCGACATCGACTGGAAGGGCCTCGCCCTTCCCTGCGCCTACGTGATCGTGCTCGCAACCGCCCTCATGACCTTCTCGACCATCTACCGAAAACGCAAGGCCGGTACGTTTGCCCTCCACCGGTGCGTTTCTCGCGATTCCAGCTAACGCGCGACACAGCCGAAAGCGCCAACCTCGCGCCCTGGTTCGGCCCTCACCTCCAGCGTAACGTCTACCTCTCTCTGCTGCACCTCCAACCCGAAGACGGAGCCGAGAAGACCTCCCGGATCCCCGACAGTGTCCTGCGCGCCGCCCTGCTGCGCCGTGCCGTCGAGGACATCCGCCGCCTCATCCAGATCAAGAACGCCAAGCAAGCCTGCAGCTCCCTTCTGCAGAGGGGCAGCGTGGGCGATGACCTGTGGCAGCGCTTCCAGCGTGCCGAGAAGGAGATGGAGGCGGAGCTGAGGGATGTCGTCACAGAGGTAAGAACGAATCACTTTCTCGGGATCTGCTTTCATACTGCGAATACTAACTCTGATCTTCAATAAAGGCCAATGCCCTCGCCCCCAACTGGGGCCAGTCCATTTTTCAATCCGCTCACGAAATGTCCGCCAACGCCGCCCTCCGCACCCAGATCGAGGACCACCTCGCCCAGGCCGAATCCGAGAAGCAGTGGTGGGAGAAGCGCCGCGGCCAGATCCAGTCCGACTTCATGAAGGAGCTCGACGGTTCCGAACAGAGTTCATCCACTAAGGCCGTCAGCGAGGATGACGCCGTACTGGTCGACACCCCGAGTAAGAGCAAGAAGAAGGGTGGCAAGAAATAAGGCACGAGGAAGTATATATACAGCATGGAACGGGTCACGGCTACGGCCATGTTGAGATTCTACGGTACAAGACCGTCTCGAGACACCTTTTGTACAACATTCTGCTGAGAGCTGGTATGCATCGGGAGAGCCAAGGAGGGGAAACAGATTTTGGGCGTTGCGGGTTTGAAAAGCAAACTTTAGGTATCCATGGGCTTGTCTATTGATATATCCCCTCTTCCCGGTTTGCTATGCTTCTGAAATGCAACAAATGCGCGGGCCCGGCCGGCTAATAAATAGTAAACCTATCCATGGAAATGCAGCCTGAATTCGCCTAATGCAACCAAGTAAAACTCCAAATGACCGAAACGCAGAAACAAAACCATCTACCAAAAAGGATGCAAGCCATAATTAAACGCCCATCCCCGCGAATCCGGGTAATTAGCCTAAGGATTCCAAGGGAACTGCTTTCGTCGCCAGATCTCCTCGTCGGCGGCGAGCCGCGCTCTCCGGGTCTCGGCCAGAATCTCCTCCTCGGTCTTCAACAGGATAGGGGAATCGCAGCCGCGGAGGCCTATGAATTTGCCCATCTTGCGGCGCTTCTCCTCGAGCGACAGGTTGGAGTTCCAAGTAATGGGACACGGGTATTGGCCGGACCACGGACCCAGCGTCTTCTGGTGGTAGAACTGTGCGAGAGACTCGAGTTGCTCATCTGTCAGGAGCCAGAAGGTGAGAACGGTGGTTGGGAACGCCGGGTGGATATCGCCCGTGGTCAGTTGAACAAGCGGCGCCAGAGGTAGCGCCATTTGCTCCAGCTTGCGTGCCAGACCTGGGTTCTTGGCCAGTCGTCGGTGAACAAACGACTGGCGATGTCGTGAAGGAATCTCTCCACGCATCATTTTGGAGGACGTATGGTGTTATGTTGGTGGTGACTTTTATGGTTGTTTCGGCAAGGACTATCCAGTTGTGCCTTGTATGCTGGCTGAGTTTCTTTTCAGTAGGCAATGTTGAGTGATTGTGGTAGTGATGGCTCTCCAGAGGTATGTCTTCTTTTGTGAATCAGACTGTATGTGTCCGGTCTGGCAGTGAGTGAAAATGAGTCGTGGGGGAAAGGGTCTGGTTCGTTCTCGACGACAGGGTTCAGCTCAAGTATATATATATATATGTGTGTGTGTGTGTGTGTGTGTGTGTGCGTGATGGCTTCTCCAGACGAACTCGGAGAGAGTGTGTGAAGTGAAGAGGACGAGCAAAGTCTCATACAATGCGATGCGATATCTCACAATGAAACAAGTGAACAGTCAACCACGGCGCAACCGGGCCTCTTGTACGAGAGCGTATGGGAGCTCGGGGATCGTGAACAGCCAGTTCAGCATGATTGCGACCGAAGCCGTTCTTTGAGCCAGCGCCCCCGCGCAGCTGTTCTGGGGAAAGCGGCCTTTGTTGGCAGCAGAAGACCTGCCGCTTTGAGGGAAAGCTCCTTGGCTCCCTTTGGAGGCTCCTCCTGTCGGGCAACGATAGCGGTTTCTTTGGACGGACGCGGCGGCGCGCAGGGTTTGTTCAGGTGAGACATGGCCCATCGACTGCTTGGACGCTTGAGAAACTTGAGGGTGTACACCAACCAACGCAATCGGGTTGCCCCACGGCCGCGGCGCTGGGCGGCTGAATCAAAGACACGAAGACGCTGGCGTGGAATGTGACTGGTGGCTATGACTCAAAACGAACCCTAGACACAATGCATTCATGGGCTGCGAGCGAGCTTTGCGTCTTTTTTTTCTGTTTTGGTTCTGAGACCGATAGTCTTTCATCTCTTCACATGATGTCTTTGTGGCAACCTCGCCGCGCCCGGCGTCTATTTTTTGCTGCAGGTCTAGAAATCTCTGGATGCGCTGGCGCCTTTGAACAGCCACGACACACAACGACCATGGCTTAGTGTCTCAGATGTGACGACACTTTGGTCATGGCGGGTATCGAAATAGCCGAACTCAACCGGGTTGCCCTTTTTGCCTCTTCTCTTTGCTGTCCTCAATGTTTCGCTGACGCTCATCCTGATGATGATGATGATGATGATGATAATGCTGAAGTTGACGCTGATGCCGAAGTTTTCGTATCGTATATTTACAAAGGCCGACCCTTTGCGCTGTCTGTATGATGTCTTGCCGCTGCTCCTCCTGTCTTCTCCCTGCTTCCCCTCACTCCTCAAAGCCATTTTAGCTTAGCAATATGATCCGCTTTCTTCTTGCTCGCCTTGACGAAACCTAGGGCCCTTAATTCGGCCAGAGCTCGATAGAACATTACTAGTGTTTTTCGCTCATCCGCCTCCGTGCCACCAATCCTTGTGATAAAGGCTGACCACAAATCTGCCACGTTGATGAGGTTTCCGGTTTCGAGATACAACCGGTACAGGAGAGCAGTTTCTGGAAAGCTCGCCTGAATGCCTTCCTCACCTGCCTTGCAACATGCGCACGATAAGTAGTCGTGTGGACGAGTGAGGCTGCGCTCCAGCACGGCTCGTGGTCTGGGTACGAAGACGTCCCTGGAAGGCGTTCGAGAGTCGTATAGCCAGCTCTCCGAAAGCAGAGCAGACATCGGGCTGGGGGCATGGATATGAGACGTCAGCAGCCCGGTGACCGCGTCCACGATATCAGTGAACTGCTTGTCCTCCGCCGTCAAGGTAGCCGAGTCTTGGCTTAATTGGACCCTTTGCGCAATGACTGTGGTCCGCATCACTCTGCTCTGCCCACTGTATTTGCTCCGCAGGGTCATGTCTTGGTCCTTAGCTTTTGCGCTGAGATCCTCCATTTCGCCAATCAGCTTCACGAGAGCGTTTCGCATCTCGGCATATTCGGATCTAGCGATAGCTGGTCCAATTCCGAGGTCGGTATCGCCCTCTTCCAAGATTGATACGACCCGCCGAACGAGTGTAATCACCTCTGTGATGTCCAGCCGTCGCACCGAATCGATCACGCTCGATTGTTCTGAAATAATGATGCCTTCCTCCATACCGTCAACGTAAGCTCTTGAGAACTCGTCCTCTTGCGCGCCACTTGCCCGGACAATCAACAATGCACGTAGGAAATCGCTCGTGTCTTCCTGTCGATTTTCAATACTGTGCCGCATTGCAGCAATCAGGTATTCGTCATCTTCAAGGAGAGACTTGGCGGATGAAAGGTCTTCGGGAGCACCATTTTCAATTGACTGTTCCACATGGGCTCGAAACGAGGTAGTATTCCGGGTTGCCTCGATATGCTCAGGCTGTAGCGCACCGAGCGCCTTAGAACTAGGAGACACAAAAACGCTCAAAGGATTCGCGTAGAAGTGGCACATATAAGCGTACTATTTTGCTGTCAGTAGAGCACGCCAGGGAATTGATGTTTGAGCTTGCCTTCAGCGACATGATAAAGGTCTGAATACCAGAAACCTGGTCATGTTGACGGTCTAGCATACTGCGAAGTAGCGATGGTCCTAAGTAAACTGGGACGTCGGCCGCCGCGACAGCTGTCTTGAAGACAGTCTCGAGAATTGCCGCGGTTTGGATGACGTCAAACTGCGCTCCATAGACGAGCTGGCACGCAGACTTCAGCAAACGAGCCTGAAGGAGCTCAACCGATGTAGCGATACCGAAAAGCAGTGTGAAGGGGATCCGTGGTCGCCAGGAGCTGCAGCAGTTAGTGATTTGTTCCGAGGCTATGATAAAAAGCCGACATACTGAAATAGCACAATTAAATCAGAAAGAAGGCTGCTGTCAAACCCCTCGCTGTCTTGAAAAGCCACGAAAATGTGCTCACAATTTTGTGGCTGGATATAAGCGTGCAGTGCCTCGAGATCGTAGTCAAGATATCGTCGACCCTAGCAGTAATGAGTACTTAATGTTCATTTTGTCGCGAAAAGGACGGGGCTCTTACATCTCGACCGTCTCCAACCTGCAAGTCATCATCCTCATTGTCCTCATTACTAGAGATCTTGGATGTGACATCTCGGATGATCTTCTTCAACGTTGCCTTCAGGGACGATGCCTCGGACGACCGCAACCTCACAAACCGGCTGGGCGTTGAGCGTTGCAGGGTCTCGGACATCTGCTCAAAGAGCAGGTCCTGCGAAGCAATATTGGGTCCGGTGATGACGAACGCGGAGGGAACCTGATCCGTGCTGCGTTGCCGTCAGTCGAGTGTCCGCCATGGTATGAAGGCTGGTTTCCTTACCATGTGGTCTTGGACTCCGTCACAAATGTGCTTACTTGGTCCAAAGTGGCGTGGTTCGAACTTCGCAAGATGTCCTTATTCACGTTAGCACTGTTCTTGATGTACAAGGCCAGGTGACACACCTTGATGCGATCATCAATCTTGGCCCAGCTCTCCTGGAACGCAGTCTCCCTGAGACTCACGAAACCAGGGTTTTCAGCCCCATTCAGCAGCGGCGTGAAGGCGGTTGCATTCTTGGTGGGTTCTTCAGCCGCTGCAGCCTGCTTGGAGACTCGCCGCCGCTTTGATAGCCGGTCGTGGCGAGGCCCGTTGTCTTCGGGATCGAAGATGTAGGCCACCTAGCAACTGCGTCAGCACTCGAGGAACCCTTGGAAATGGCACAGATTCGCGGTACCTGGTGGTCCTCCTGTTTGTAAGCATCTTGATTGACTTCATCCCGCGCCATTGTCAAAGATACGGGAGTGGTTTGAGCCTTCGCTGAGCTTCTGCGAGAAGGTGCAAGGTCGATGCTTGAGGTTGAATCAAACGCGTGTCTGAGAGCTGGGACGCGTCGGCGGACACTGTCTCCGCACTGTACATTTTATGCCAAGAAGTTCCCCTTCTACGCACATCCTCAACCAGGCTCCCCTGAGTCGATGGCACGCAAATATGGAAAAAAAAGGTTGGTCTAAGTTTGTATCGCATTGGTTATTTGTATGCTGCTAATCTCCAGAAACCTCAGGCCTCTGCCCAGTCTCGAAGCCGTCCATCGATCGCAGCCTTAACAACCACAGCCAACCCATGCAAATCCGCACAAGCTTAAGGCGCCCCCTTCCTCCCAACGTCCCAAGCAATCGGTTCTCCCTCCGACCAACCCTCCCATCATCTCGAAGTCAACTAGCTTCGGTTTGACGTCTCCCGTCATCATTTGTACAGTCCAGCCACCTTGTTCCTTCGTGTGCGTGGTGGTTCAAGTTCAATACCTTGCTGAACTGGTACGATGCCTGCGACTCGTCATCGCGTACTTTGATTGCCCCATCGGCAATATATTCATACAGAAAATCAAAGAGCTAGTCGATATCACTTTTGGCAAGATAAATAGAAAATAGCAAACCAGACCCATTGCGCCAAAGGAAAGTGTCGCATCTAAAGCCTCTCATGCTTCGCTAAGTACCAGATACCTATTCTGTATCTTGGGTAACCTTGCGTTCAAAACGAGGCTTCAACAGTCCCAGGGTCGGGAAGAACCTTGGGCACGGTTAGATAGACATTCGTTAGAATGTTAGATAGGGGAACTTACTGGATCTTCGGAAGCCTGCTTCTCATCACCCTCGCTGGTCTCTGATTTGGGTTCAGCAACCTCGTCCTTCTTTGGCTCATCCTGCTTGAGCTCCTCGGTTGCCTCCTTGACACCGTTGGCCTCGGCCTTCTTTTCTTCACCCTTGCCGTTGACACCATTCGTGGGAACCGGAGTAGATCCAGCATCGCCAGCCATCAGCTTATTCCACTTATCCAGGAGCGACTGGGAGCGATCCTTGAAGTGGAACTCGTCCTCTCGGGGGATAGATTCCAGCTTCAGGATAGCCTTGAGAACCTTGTTGATCTTGGTAACGCGAATAATAGACACTTCGAGGTCGATGAAGTTCTCCAACATAGTAATGTACTCGGACATTTGCTTCATCTCGGACTCCTGGGGCTTCTGGTCTCGGGTCAAGAGTCCACGCTGGAGTTTGTGGCGGAGGTAAAGAACCTCTTTCTATAAGCTTGTCAGTCATTATTCACATCCTTTTGCACCAGGATGCCTACCTCCTTGCGGTTGCGTCGCTCTTCAGGAGTCAACTTAGACTCCTTAGGCGTCTCAACCTTCTTATCACCACTCTTCTTCGTCTTAGGCTTAGACTTGGCCGCTGACTCATCCTTGGCCTTAGGGGTTCCGTTGGCCTTAGGAGTAGACGTGGTGAGCTTGATCATCCGCTTCTTGACGGAATCGGTTCGCTGAGGTGTCTATCATCCACATGTTAGCATTCATCTTGGCGCACGTCAATGTTGGAAATCCTTACGCTAACAGCCTCCTCAGCCTTTCGCTTCTTAGACTTGGGTGCCTTCTCTTCGACATCATCGGCGTCGACCATGTCAAAGTCTTCGTCGGCTGCCTTGGCCTTGCCCTTCTTGGGCTTCTTTGGGGTGGCCGCAGCCTCTCGTCTGGCCTCCTCCTGAGCCTCCATCTCTTCCTTGAACTTCTCCAAAATGTCTTTGTAGTGCTCGATAGGGTTGTTCTCGGCCGCAAGGTGGAAAGCCTCCCTCAGGTCCTTGCGCATCTTCTCGGTAACAGTCTCTTCGGCTTTCTCGGGGGAAAGGGCTGATAAGTTAGAATTGGAAACCCAACCACTGCAAATGCGCATTAGCAAATAGTCACGCGCCAGCTTGGACGAAATAAACTTACAACTCATTGGTGTGCAAATACATAACAGGGAAGCTCCTGTCATTGACACGCTTACCGCCATCGGCGTAGGCCTCAGCATAGGTACCATCGGGTCGCGCCGCAGCCACAGGGCGGCTGTTCACAAGCGCGTCAGGGAGCATAGACTCATCACAAATGATCGCGGGCCAGGCTGGGAAGCCCTTGAGCTTCACGAGGAAATGGTCGCCGGGCTTCGCGTCAGTGTGTGTGAGGCGAGCCTTGGAATTCTTCCTGTTGAGGGTCTTTCCCTTGGATTCGCCAACTGCTGACTTGCGACGGCCTTTGCCCTTGCTTGCTGGGGTCTCGGCAGAGGCGGTAGCAGGCGCAGTCTCGCCATCAGCAAGTGGAGCAGCGCTCTCCGTCTCGGCCTCTTCGGCCGCAGGCTCCTCGGTCGCGCCCTTCATCTCAGTATCGCCAGCATCGGCGACGGGTTTCTCTTCATCTTCAGTAGGCTTCTCGGTCGCGGTCTCGGTAGGCTTCTCTGGGCTCTCGGTGACCTTGGGTTCTAGGAAGCGCAAGCAGGTAAGCGCGGATTCAACAAGTACAAAACGCGCGGTGCAGAAACCGACGCGCAAACTAGCAAGCCACAATCGTAGCAGGCAGGTAGAAGCAGCGCGACACGCGCAATTTGGGTGAAATGCACAACTTACCATCGGCCGGCTTGGCATCCTCCTTAGTCTCGCCATCAGGCTTTGCGGCAGTCTCCTCAGCTGGTGAATCAGCGGGCTTAGGTTCGACGGCAGAAGCTTCCTGGGAGTCGACAGCGGGAGACGCAACCTCTGGCTTCTCGGCGGTTTGGTCTGCCATGACGAGTAAGGTGGCGATGCCAAATAGATCACAGACGACGGGAACGTAGAGCAGGTTCCAGCCGCGGAAAAGATAGTGACGCGTAACGGGGCGCGAATCGCGTAATCAATGGAGCGCAAGGCTTGAGGCGCGATGGGATGCAGGTTGTGACGATGAGTTGCGCAATTGACGATGCCAGCTCCTCCCGCGTTGTGCTGTGGGTTGGGGTGACGAAAGAAAAAACACTGGTGGGAGATGATGGGCTGGCAAGGGAAACACTTCAACGTCACCGGAAGGCGGGTCACGTGATGCGCATAGAGCTCGCGCGGCGTCATCGGCCACAAGTAGTGAGCACACATAACACATGTCCCTGCGCACTCGTGGCGCTGCCCAATCTGACTTGATACCATACAAACAAGGCATCCAGCTCAACGCGTCTCCAGAGATCCGTCTTGTCGCTTGGCTTGTCGCCGTTGATTGTCTGTCGACCCCGGCCTTGGCGCGTCAGCGTCGCTGGCGGTCAGGCCAGTCAACCCCTCGCGCCTCACAACTCCTGTTGCACCGCTCCGCGTCCATGCAACGGCGCTTGTATCCAGATAACCCTTCCCGAAGAGTAGATCTCGGTCACGCTGAATTCCCTGCGCTGCGGTTCCAAATGACGTTTTCGACAAATTCACTCTATTCGGGTTCGGTAGTTTGTAGTGTACACAGCCCTCCTTGACAAGGAGTGGCAGCATGGAGAGGGCTTTTCAACTCCTACTCCTACTCCTCGTCCTCGTCCTCGTCCTCGTCCTCCTCATCGTCGTCCACATCCATACCTTCGGCTGCCGTCACCGAAAACTCCCGTTCTTGATCGACTCCCACATAACTATCGCTCATTAGGTACAACTTCAAGTTGTGCTCACCTGGCGACGGCACGGTGTACTCGAGGCGCACATTCAGCTCGCGCCCGATCGTCACTCGCTTAATAGCCAGGAGGTTCTTCGTCTTCTCGTCGCCGACAACCAACCACCAGTTCTCCATCTTCTTTGCCGGGTAGAATGGCGCGTGCACGGTAGAATCGTAATCGTCATCCTCCTCTTCATCAAGGTTGCGTGCGACCTTGATGTTGAGATAAGCCGGCTCACCGGCTCTGATCTCATCCTCTTCCAGGACCTCGTGCTCGAGTTCCAAATCAGGGTACTTGTCGTTCGTGAAGCTGGCTGCCTCGCCAAGCTGGCTCTGTGACAACCCGAGTCGTTTGACGAGTTTGTTGTAATTGGGGTTCTCGTCCGGGTTCATGTTCTCCATGAAGTCGAAGATATCTTTGATTCTGTGACATAATTAGCTTGAATTTCGACTTAACCGTAAATGACAATTTATTTACCCAAACTCATTGGCAACTTTGACAACCTCCGGCGTGAAGTGGGGGATCTGCTTAAGAGGGCTGTCGCGATCCCACATGGCTTGAACAACCATCTGAGACATCTCCATGGCGCTCATGGCATTGAGATGCCCATCAGACGAGAGAATATCAACCATGGAGCTAAGGAGACTCAAGACCCGAGAAAGAAGGATCTCTTGATCCTTGGCGAGGTCGATTGGGAGCTGCATGCGCGAAAAGTGAGCCTGCAGCAGCACAAACGTCTTGAAGTGAGGCGAATCGTAAACTGGCTGCGACATCTTGACGGGTACACGGTCATAAATGCGCCGCAAGA
Organism: Neonectria hederae; assembly: GCA_003385265.1. NCBI lineage: Eukaryota > Fungi > Ascomycota > Sordariomycetes > Hypocreales > Nectriaceae > Neonectria > Neonectria hederae. Next base: position 49,390 of record QGQB01000139.1, read on the forward strand.
GACCATCCTCATGTCGCCGGATCTGAATTGACTCGAACTCGGTCGCCGAGGTGACAATTTCCATGATGCCCTTCAGCTTCGTACGAGTACTGAGTGAGAGAAGAAAGGTCTGCATCGTGATGTACGAGATATTGTAGTAGGCAGCGATCATCGCAGCGTTCTGAGGCGATACGGAGCCATCATCCTCATCGAAATCGATGATCTTAGACTCGCTCAGTTCACGCAGGGTGGTTTCCACCAAGTCGGACATGTAATTACTCAGACCATCATGCGTTGTGCTCGTGAGGTTGTAGTAGCTGGGGTTTGCCAGTAGTCGTCGATAGAAGTAGGTGAATGTTGTCCAGTTTATAGCATCATCACCTGATTCGATCATCTTGGTGCTAATTTCCGTGACGAAAGCGTCGTGCAGGTAGTTGTGCAAGTGCGATTCCACCGGCAGAGCTTCGTTGAGGAACTTCTTGTAGTAGTCACGCTTAACTTGGGGAAGCATAAGCACACCTCGGCCACGTCCATCCTTCGAGGGGCGAAGAGCCTTGCCGAGCATGTTCAAGACGTCGCTAAGAGGGTAGTCCACGTATCGATGCTCACGACCCTCAAAGTATTGAGTACCCATCACAATGACAAGATGTGATGTGCTGTTCAGCCCCCAGCAAACATCTCGAGAAGCCACGAGCACTTGAATGGCGCCCTTGTCATAGAGATGCTTGACAATTCGCTTATCGCTCTGGCTGAGGGCTTCATGGTAGTAGCCAATACCGTGGGAGAGGGCCTCGGCAAGGGCTTCCTCGTGAATACGATCAAGTAGCGGCTTCATTTGATCGATATCAGCATGCAGGAAGCGATCCTCGTCATCATCCGCAACACACGCTGCTAGCAGGTCTCGTGCAGTTCCTCGAGTTTGTTTACGAGTAGGTACAAAGATCATGGCAGGCTTGTCAGGAGACATTTGCGTAATGGCCAAGTAAGTCGGTTTGGCCATTGCGAGCATCAAGGACGGGAAGTGAGGGTTGGAGAAGGACTGGATGTGAAGCTCCAGTGGCACTGGTCGGACGTGGGGACTGAAGTTGTAGATATCGTGCTTCTTCGCGTCAATCCACTCGCCAAGATCCCGAGCATTTGCCAGCGACACACTGAGGGCCACAATTCGCATCGGCAACTCAGTCTGAGTTCGGATATAGTGCATACGAGACACGATAGTCTCATACACATAACCTTGAGAGCCTCCGAGCAGGTGAATCTCATCAGCAATGAAAAGCTCCACCGTCTGAACATTCTTGCGGCGCTTCCACTGCCGGGACAGAACATCCCACTGAGTGGGAGTTGCCAGAATCAGATCACCCTTCTCCAGCAGCTTCAGATCCGTGGCGGTCTCGCCGGTTAATTTCACAATCTCCTTTCCGCCATTCAGTTGGCTCAGTCTCTTCTGCCAATCCTGAAGGCGAGTGTCAACAAGCTCCTGGATGGGCGCGATATAGACGGCTCGGCCAGAATCACCCTCGGTCCAGTGGCGAAGAATGGCAAACTCAGCACAAACTGTCTTTCCACTACCTGTAGGAGCTCCGACAAACACGTTTTGATCCGTCTTGTACAGAGAGTTGAAAGTCTGGGTCTGAATCCGGTTGAACTGCTTCCAGTCGGGATATAAGTTGGCGTAGCTGGAGACCTTCAGGGCGGAGATAGGTAGGGGTTGGAGTTCGAGGAGCTCGGTGTGAGGAGGGAACTTCTCGGGGAGAATGAGTTTGTGGAAGGAAACCGGCAGTCGGGTCTCAGAGTGCATCCACCGGTCTGAAATCACGGAGACGAAGTAGTTTGGCGGCATCGGGTCGGTGATGGGAACTGTGAAGTCGACGATGTGCTCGTTTGACTCAGATTCAGCATAATCCTTGCGCAGCAAGAATGTGTCGTAGTAGAGAATATCTTCGCCGTCGCAATCCTCAACGATGATCCAGAAGCTCTCGGCAGCACCATGAATAGCGTCATCCCACTCGAAGTTGGGAGTGATGCTAAGTTCAACGCGGAGCATGGACCTGGTCATCGGCTGTACTTGAGTCTGGACATCTACTCGAGGAAACTTAGAAACCAGTCCACAGACAGTTCGGCCTGCCTTAGGCATTCCGAGCAGTTCGCCCATGCGGGGAGGATCAAGATCAAAGTAGCTGCTCCATGCAACCTCAACTCTTTCAGCCTTCCGCACAATTTCTCCGGGGCAAGACGGGAATTGGCGTAGAGGAGACATGGTCGGCCACATGCGCTTCTCGGCCATCTTGCAAAGAGACAAAGCCGTCTTCGCCACTGAGGCCCAGCCCTTCTTCATAGCAATCTCGAAGATAGCTCGCAGGATTCGACCGGCGGACTGTGTCACATACACCATATCTGCCATTAAAGCGAGACCATCGAGCTTGAGACGTGAGATGTATGCCTGGAGGAGCACGTTGATCTTGGCATGAGACTCCTCGATGCTCTCCTTGACTGGGATTGGGACTCGTCCCAGAAGTTGAGCCAGCTCTAGCTTCTCATCTTGTCGAACTGGGATGTACTTGAATTCAGCGCTGAGGGCAAAGACCCTAAAGAGCTCAATGGTCGTGATGCCAGGCTGGATTAAGTTATTGTAGGTGTCCATGGATCCAGACGTAATGTAGTAATGCGAGGCAACACGGCCCAACTCCGTCGACTGCATCTTCCCGGTCTTCTCGTCGTACTTGATGAGGTTTGACTTCCTGAGTGCCGTGGCAGCAGAATGGATCAAGTCGACTCGCTTCTGCTCCAAGGCTTCATCCTCTTCGTAATCTGCACCAACTTGGTACAGACCAGGCGAGCGAAGCATTCGGACGAAAAGATAAGTGTACCCCAGCCACTCAACACCCTCGTCGCGCGTCCTAACGTTACCCAGGACGACTTCGGCATTGAGATTGTCGACCAGCTTGCTGACGAACTGGCTTTCAATAGGCAGCTGCTGGTTTAGAAGTGACAGGTAGTATTGCATCTCGCTCTGTGTCGTGATGATGATACCCTCACCGTACGTATCATACTGAGGTCTGCCTGCACGGCCGAGCATCTGCAGGACGTCCTGGGGGCTAAGCTCAACCCAGCTACCCTTTTCAGGAGAGTATACCTGGGTTCCCTTGATGATGACTGTGTGCGCAGGCAAATTAACACCCCAAGCCAGCGTCGCAGTGCACACCAAAACCTGGATAGCTCCACGAGCGAAGAGATCCTCGACATCGGTCCTGTCGATTCTGCTCATACCAGCGTGATGGATTCCAAACCCGTAAGGCAAGATATCCTTGAGGTCCTTGTCCTCCGCCTGACCTGCGGCTTCATTAAGGACTTCGCGGCTACCAGCATCGTGTCGAAGAATCTGGTTGATCGTGTCCAGCTCAAGAGCCTTATCTCGGATGTACCGAGCTGTCTTGGCAGTCTCTTTTCGGGAGTGGACGAAAATGAGCATCTGATTTCGGTTTGTACCAACATGCTCAATAACCTTATTGTAGGTCACGTCGTTCATAGTCTTGAGTTGCTTGATTGCCTTGCGATCGGTGACTCCTACATACTCCTGTCGCAGAGGGCAAGGTCGGTATGAGCCATCGAAATGGAAAAGTCCCATCTTCATATCCACTCGAAGGAAACTAGCAACATCTCGGTAATTAGGCAGAGTAGCAGACAGACCGAGGATACGGACTGGTTCGCCAGTCTGCTCAGTCTTGCGAATAGTTCTTGCAACAATGCTTTCCAGGACGGGGCCACGGTCATCGTGAAGCAGATGGATTTCGTCGATGATGATCAGACGCACCATGTTGGTATAAGTCAGATCATTTGACTTTCTAGTAATGACATCCCATTTCTCAGGAGTAGTCACAATGATCTGAGTCTCGGCGATTTGCTGCTTAGTGAGCTGGCGATCACCGGTCAGTTCAGAAACACGGATACCGTATGACTCCAGTCTCTTCCCCAAGTTGCCCACCTGCTCCTGCACAAGAGCTTTGAGCGGCGCGATACAGACAATCTTGAACGCGTCAAGGTCAATGTCACCGGTCTCGGGGTTGCGATGCTTTCCAATCTCTCGGAGAATAGTAAGCATACCCACGTTCGTCTTTCCACTACCAGTGGGAGCGCAGACAAGCAAGTTGCCGTCATCTTCGAAGGCCGATGGGTAACATTTGGATTGGATTTTGTTGAGGGATTGGTTCGAGCTGAAAGGGATTCGTGCCCATTCAGGCATGTCGGTAATAGGCATGAGAACATCGCCAGGCTCGTTCCGTTTCTTGGGTGTGGGAATGTGAATCTCTTCGTATCCCTTAAAGGTTCTCTTCGTGGAACCCTCGGGTAATCGGACCTTGGGGTTCGTCATGAGATGGTTTCCTTGGTCAAAAATCAAGTTTTCGAGATTGATGAGTTTCTTAGGTTGAAGCCCACCAACAAGATGGCCTTTAGGTTGCTCAGACTTGGGAGCATCTGTAAACGAAGCAGGAACGTCGATATCCATCTTGATGTCCATCTTTCCTTTCTTTTCTTCGCCTGCACCCTTACCCTGCAATTCGTTGAGGATCCATTGCAAGCCCTCCGAAGCCATCTCTCTCTCGACTTCGACGCGTTGTTCTGGCGTCTCGGTGCGGGCTAGCTTGGTGAGCCAGAATACCTTCTCTCTGTTCTCGACGAGCTTCTGTACGAGCTCATGATGTTCGAAATCGAACAGCTCCATTAGGTCGTTCTCGATCTCGCGAAGGGACTTCTCTTCGCCACCAGCTTCTTCGGGCTCTCCTGATAGGGTTCGAAGAGCCTCTTTCGTCTTGTCCGTTTGTTCGTGGGCATCCGGGTATAATGAACCAATTTGGCGCTGGAGCCAGAAGGCATCAATATCTCTAGCCGGCACAGCGTTCTTTTCTTGGTCTTTTTGCTTTCCTCCAGCCGGCGCGGAGTCCAGGATCATCTCATCTTCGCCCGCAGCGTCGTCTTCCTTGGGCTCTCTATCCTCCTCTTCGTCCTGATCACCCTCGTCTTCAGATGACTCGTCACGAACTTCGTTGACAATGCCACCCTCGTCATCTTCTTCCTCGTCGTCGAAGGCAACAGCGACACCCTGTCGTTCATCGATTTCGGCATCATCGCCGTCAGCACCGCCCATGGCCACGTCTTCGTCGTCGTCTTGGGCGTCATAGTCCGTGATCTTCTTTCCCAGGTTGACCAGCTCATTGAATTGCTTCGGGTTCATGGTCACACCTAGAATATCATCGATTTCCTTCTTCTTGTCGAGGTCTTTCAGGTCGTCGTCCTTCAGATACTCCAGCACGGCATCCGCAGCGCTGCGCACAACCTCATGAGGCACGTCGCCCAGGTTACTCGCAGTGATGGTGATGATGAGGTCGAAGGTCGATCGTGTCGCTGCAGTTCGGGGTCGATACGTGATGCCTTCCACCAAAAGGTCGTTCGCGCCGAGCACGCCATTCCCTCTCATTTGCGCCTCGCCCTTTCGCCTCTGCTGCTCTCGGGCCAGAATATCTTCCCCCTCCCTTAAACTCCCTCTCTCGATGTCTGGAAGCCCGGGTTGCTTCTTCTGCTTAGGCGCGCTCCCGCGGCCAACTTGGGCGCCCATGTCCTTGATGCTCAAGCGCCCGGCCAGGGACTCTGGGTCTCCAGTGGCCTCATCAGTTCGTCGTGTGACAAACCGACGGTCCGCCTGGAGGACCAGGTTTGACATGGCCGAGTACTTGTATTGTGACACATCTCGATTCGCGTCCGTCATCTTGGCTGTTGTTGCGAAGCTCTGTAGTGATGGAGAACGCCGATGTTCTCGACAAAAGCTCGCGGAGCTCGACCGTTAAATAACCATGAGTTTTCCTCCGACACGACTTGTTCGATGTAGAATCGGGGCCTCGATGACTCGGGCTTCTGCGATTGGTGCGCAGTCGTTGGTGTAGGTCTTGTTTGTCGTCGCTATGGTTTTGGAAGCGGTCGCGATCGCAAATTTCAGATCTCAGCCTGGAAGGCTGCAAAGTAGTAATTTATTGGCTTAGCTGTTCTGCGGCCTTAGGGGCTGACAAGTGGCTGGCGTTGGTGTGGCTGGTGCCTGGAACAACGAGCAGAAGAATATCGCATGCACACTTGCATGCTTCGAACAAGAATGAATGATACTTAGTATAATGACAAATGCTTTCAGCTATTTCTTCTATCCATTTAATCCTTACAGAGCTTTTTATGTGTATTCCGGTGCGATACCTAAGACCAAAGCTCGGAACAACAGGCTTCCCGAGATCAATCCAGAAAGCATCAGCCACACAATCGGCGAGTGGGGCGTTGCTGTTTACACTCGCCCACCGACATCACAGGACTGCACCGCCGATGAGCATACCCTCAGGGGAATCTCAGACAATTTTTATTGCATGTATTGAAAACTACAATGGCGAACCAGCCTGACGTGCTTGACAGGCTTCAAAATACGCTTGAACCGTTCATAAAACCACGAGAACAGGTAAATTACATCAGACGCGTCCTAGCGCTACACCTCGGATCTTGCTTCCACGATGGACCGATCAAGCAGCCCGTATCTCTCGTGGACCTTGGCGACGATGTCAAGGTGGGTCCCGAGTTAAAGGGGGCTCAAAGAGAGTACATTGAAGCTTTGAAAGCCAACGTTACTGCTCGGCGAAAGTACGCCGATGTTGTGCAAGCCAATCCTCCACGGCCAGCTTCACCCACAGAGCCTCCATCAAGCAGTGTCGGCCTTGTGGAAGAGCGGATTGCTCTTCTCAAACTTCGAAACAAACTAGAAAGGCTATTCGCAGTCCAGAAGTACCTCGATTTCCTCGTTCAAAAGCCAGCCGCCTCAGTTGAGTTTCTCGACCCTGAGGATATGTTCCACGGAGCCGCTGAACTTCCCGGCGTTCCTAAGGAAGTAGTCAACAGTCTCGTCGCACAGCAGAGTGCTTCGAAGCCAGATCTCAAAGCACAGGTGGCTCAGCTGGAGAAGACGGTGCTGCGGTCGAAGCTCCTGTTGCGTCGAGAGGAACAGCTACTTCGAGACGCGAGAACCAACGCTCAGGCTATACCCGATGTTATCAGCAACGGGACGAGGCTAGACGCTCTCAACGCGACCCGAAACGAGCTTATCACCTGGATTGAGACAGAGCTTGGGAAGGCCTCTGAGGAGGAAGATGCTGAGCGGGGTGACGGTGTCTCAAAAAGTCAGGACAGGTTGGCGGCAGACAGCGCCACCATCAACAGTCAACTCGCGGCTATCAAGGAGAAATACGTCAGGTATCTCTCTACCAGACGGTCTCTGCTATCGACGGTTTCTGAACGACCTGGTGCCTCTCAGCCACCTATGTTGAAATCCCACGACCCTATACAACAACAGACTGGCGACGCGGACCTAGCTCCCAGCAGTTACCTTCTCACACCATATATCGAAACTTTACTTTCATTCTCGAGGAGCCAAAGAGCCATGATCACACAAAAATCCTATATGAACTCGACACTTAGCAAAGAAACTAAGGATGCTTGCCAAGTGCTCGGCCACCTTGCAGAGGAAAGTCAACTCCTTCCGTTATATCCCATGTCAGGATCGTCTCGCCGAATGTCTGGCCTAGGAGAAGTCCTGACTTCATCGTCAGAGCGGTCTGGTTTCACAGGCCGTATCCAACCTTGGGTCTATGCGGCAGATTCTGCCAAGATCGCCACCCTGGAAACGGTCGCGGAGAGGGTTGAGGCCGGGCAGGTAGCCCTGGAGAACTCTATGAAGGCGCTTCGGGAAATCGATCATCTACTGGGCCAGGAACAAGCTGATGCGCCCGATGAACCCAAGGAGGAACTAGCAGATGACGATTTCTGGTTAAACACAGGGACTAAAAGGTCTACCAGCATAAGAAAGCATACGGAAAAGGAAAGGGGAGCGGGAAAGAAAGCTAGGGACGCTTGGTCTGGTCTACATGGAAATTTGGGCCTCATCGGCCATGGGGATACAGCTTGAGATGCTAGGCGCACAATATTTTACGCAGATGGAAGAATCAATCAATCAATCCGGTACTGTCTGACCAGTTCAAACGCCGGCCTAAGATCTTCCCCAATTCCGATTTCCACCAGGACATGGTCAGATACCATCGAGCATTGCCCTTCACTTTTCCGCCATAAGAACCGATATCCTCATAGCCAGATCCAGAATCGAAAGGTGCTCATCCGCGCCGTCGACTAGTCGCTTATCTACTTCGGAAAAGACCAGCACGATTTTGTTCTTTTGGGAATCTGGGATCGTTTCGTCGTATATGAGGGATTGATAAAGCTGTAAAATGTGTTAGGGAGGATGATGGTTGTTAGGGGGGTAATGGTCTCACCTGGCCGACAACTTGGCCTGCGCTCCAACCATCCGCAACCATATCCTCGACTACCTTGGAAACAGACTGGTAGGAACCGCCCGAACCACGTGGACGTATTGCCTGGACAAGGATTTCTATTGTGCCATCTGGAATGACACCAGCGATGTCTTCGACAATCTTGACAGTGATGGGCTGCTTGTCCACATCCATATCATCATCGCCTTCGGCATCCTTGTCGGCTGACTGCGCTCCAACAAGACGAGCAGCACTCTGCAGATAGGTGATGGCCTTTCGCAAATCGCCCTCGCTGCATTTGATGAGCGTGTCAATAGCACCCTCCTCCAGCAGCACCCCCTCCTTCTCCGCAATCTCCTCGAGCCTCTTCTTGGCATTGCTTTGGTCCAGGCTCTTGAATCGGAACTTGCTACATCGACTAGCAAGAGGGTCGATGATGCGAGTCACATAGTTGCAGATCAGGCAGAACCGAGTGATCTTGCTATACGTCTCCATCGTTCTTCGCAGTGCGCTCTGAGCATCTTGTGTCATAGAATCGGCTTCGTCGAGAATGATGATTTTGAAGGGCGGGCAAGGATACTTATCCTTGTAGCCGGCGGTCGGGTTAGTCAATTGCATACGGGCGAAGTTTTTGACTTTGTCTCGGACAATTGAGATGCCACGCTCGTCGGACGCGTTGAGCTCGAGGACTCTTGATTTGATCAGTTCCGGGCCGTAGAGTTCCTTTGCCAGTGCAAGGACAGTCGATGTCTTTCCGGTGCCGGGGGGGCCGTAAAAGAGCATATGGGGGAGCTAGGAATCGTCAATGGAAGCTGGATGTGGGATCACGGCGAACCGCTCACGTTGGATGCCTGCAACGTTCTTTGCAGGACAGTAACCGTGTGGTCTTGGGCAGTAACATCGCTGAGTGACTTTGGTCGACTGCAGAGCTTCAGTCAGTATATCGCGGTGCACATAGACGGCCTCGTAGGGCGCAGACTATTTCTCAACCCAGGGCTGGGTTTTGTTGCTGGTGGGCTTTTCTTGTTTCTGGTCGGCGTTGCCATTGGCCGCGGCCGCGGCCTTTCTAGCCTTGAGGTCGAAGAAGCTTGCCATGATGACTCGAGCGGCAGTGGGCAATCGGTGGGTGAGTGACGAGATGCTGCGCAGTCGATTAATCGAGCAAGCAAACTTAGTGATGGTTTAAGGTGAAGTGCACGTCGCTGATGCGCAGCTATGGAAAACCCATTAACGCGTCAGGTCGCCGACAAACGCGAGGCGCGTCACCTCACTGGGAGAATCCAGGGTCAGGCATTTTTGTACGAGTGTTGCTAGGGGTACATTCAACTTGTACTAGCAGCAGCACAAGCAAATATATGCCTGAAACTAATTTACACCCAGAAATAATTATAATTTTTAAGACTTAAGACTTGAGTAAGTCCATCTCATATATTACATGTATTTTCCCTTGGCTCATGTCTTTTATCCATACCATTGGCAAAGGCTATTCATACCCCTACACTCTTTGGCACCGCTGTAAGACCCCGCGGCATGTAGACCATCTACGTCACCGATGAAGGATATTCACATCGAATTTCATGTGGTAACCTAAGACTACCTGCTGAGCTACCTCTGAACAAACGTGTGAATTGGTTTACTTCTAGGGGATAATTTGGTGTTAATTAGTTGCTATGCACTGTAATGCGCAAGTTCTCTTTTGGAAAATTTGCTGACTCTGCAGCGCTACTTAATGGCTACCGTTCTCACGATCCCCATTTGTTAAGCAGGCCATATTAGCACTGGCGTCGTTTCGGGTGTTACGCATGTTGACAGCGGAAACTTCCACCTACACTAAGCACGATGCAGACCATGTCGGAGATATACTTATGCACGAGACCTCGGTAATTTCTTAGGTGCACAGGTAAGGCTGATCCCTCACCTCATATTATTGTGCACCATCGTCGCAGGAAACCACCGCGTTAAATTTGGCAGTCGACCTACCCTAGATACGTACGTGTAATCCGGCGTTGGCACTGTACAGCACCAGTACCACTGCTTGTAACCTCGCCGGTTTCCACGTGCCTCGTCGGATCCCGCATGCAGTGGACAATGGACAATGTACCTTGACGGTAGTCTACCTACTTAGGCACTGCTGTTGGCCAATTTTTCAGGAATGTAAACATCAAACTGGTGGGGATTTGAAGGACAATTTGCTCTCTGTTCATCAGCGAGAATCCGTCAAACAAAAACCCCAGCAAATAACCCGCCAGCTGTCACCTGAGACACTGCTCACTTACCCTACTACCTCGACACGTCTTGCAGTTTGCGCTGCTTGGCCCCGTTGTATCTGCCTGCCAAACAACCGGCGCATGGGCCCAGACCCAACGGGTATTATCCACTTCTTCAAGCCTGCCTGGCGGCTCAGCAGCAGCTCAAACGAGGTACCTTCCTCCCTGCACCACCGCCTGCACCTGCTTCTGCCGCCTGATCCAGTCACTCTCACATTCCCTCTCACACTCACACTCACACTCCTAAGGCAACCTAAGGCACCTTACCTACTCACGGATACGAACTCCTCACGATTCGTCTATGAGTGTCATCGCTCTTCGGAAACAAACCCCGACTGCCCTCCTTCCTCTTGTCTTGCGTCCCCCTCGTCGCAGCCATGGACCAGTCCATCATTCGTATCTCCAAGGTTTCTTGCCCCGCTTCCAACGCACCCGCGGGGTCACCAGACTGATGCCTTGCTCCAGGAACTCAGTGATATTCAGAAGAGCCTGGATTTGTGTATGTTGCTTCTTATCTTCCGCACCCTGGCGCTGCGTTTCGGTGACATATCTGACACTCGCCTGCTCGCCACAGCACTCGCGGTTGCTTGCCGCGATGTTGACGTTCGAAATGTCAAGGCCCTGATCATGGGTCCTCATGAGACCCCTTACGAGTTTGGTTTCTTCGAGGTATGGTCTCCCGTAATTCTGATTTATGCAACGATCGTATTGACAGAGAGGCCGGCGCAGTTTGCCATCAGATTCCACAAAGGTTAGATGCTCTCCCCGTCCTGCTCTCTAATTGGCGCCGGTCCCAGATCCTGATTGGAATTGAGCAGATTACCCGTCCAAGTCGCCAAACGTTCAGTGTGTGACGACAAATGGTGGTCGTTGTCGGTTCAACCCCAACATTTATGCGAATGGCAAGGTTTGCTTGTGAGTATAGGAGGTTAATCAACTTGGTCATTACGGGCTAACGGTCGAAGGTCGATTTTAGGGTAGCTCTATTTGTCGCCTATTTTACAGGTACTGGTCTGACATGCCCACAGGACATGGAGAGGAGAACGAGGGGAAGAGTGGTCATCCGCACAAGGCCTGGAGTCCATCTTGCTGTCCATACAGAGTCTGCTATCGACAAACCCCTACGAAAACGAGCCAGGCTTCGAGGATGCTAACGAAGAATCCGACAAGAAGGCCCAGAAGGACTATGTCCAGAAGGTATATTTGTCGACCTGCTAAGCTAGTTGTGGTGATTCCTGACATTATTAGATCCGCCACGAAACCCTAAGAATCTCGGTCATCCAGCGGCTTGAAGCGTACTTGGGTTTATCCCCTGACGGGTACCAGCACGGATCAGGGACTCGTGACCCCGATGAGATTGACGACGATGACATCGACGAGTCTACCGTTCCATTTGAACCGTTCAAGGATCTGTGCAAACGCCGATTTCTGTGGTACTACGAATCCTACCTCGCCACAATTCAAAAGGGCAAGTCGGAAGTCAAGGATGGCCAGCACTTCGTCAGGATGCCCTTCGAATCGCCCAATAGCAACTCTATGGATGGTCGATTCAACTATACCGAGTTGGAGCGCCGCCTCCGTAACATCAAATCCGCCATCGACGCCGAAACCCAAGCGTGGGCCGAGGAGGGCGTTGTCGCAAAGGCCCGGGAGTCCACGGTTTCTGTGAACCTGCAGCATCAGTTCGAACAGGTCGTCGAGTCGTTCAAGAGAAACGACATGCCGCATGACGTCTCTCTTGAGGATGGAAACCCATTCGTCTGGGCGATAACGTACTTTGGGCGACCGATGACGAACCTCGACGGTGGCCTGTTCCGTATCAAGATGAACTTCAGCCCTCGATTCCCCGATGAGCAGCCTCGGGTCAAATTTGAGAGCAGGATTTTCCACCATTACATTGCCGCCGACGGCACGGCCTGTTACACGCCTAATCCTATGAGACGGGAGGATGTAAAATCCCACATCGAAGCCATCTTTTCTTTCCTTGAAGAAGAAGAGCCGGCATATGATCCGCGCAAGATTGTGAACCCGGAGGCCAGCAAGATGTACTGGAGTGGGGGTCCAGATGAAAGAAAGAAGTACAATCGACGTCTGCGCCGATCCGTGCAGCAGAGCATGGAGTGAGAAACCCGATGTAACCAACGTACGAAGTCTTGACTAACTCTTCCTCACAGGGACTTTCCCGAGTAGCCTATAGACACTGCTCTCTCTATCATCAAACATGTTGGGCATTGCTAGGGGCGTCTAGTGGAGAATGGATAAGGGCCAAGGTCACACACTGGCGGATTGCAAATGGCGTTGAGGTCTGTGATCAACACAAGGGAACGGGCAATAGGCGCGGGTCATATATTGGACGGATTGGAATGCATGTGCTTGACTTTATGGCACGGATCTCGGGTCTCTCGCAAAGGTACACACATACATACATGTGGTTCTCAAATGGTACCATCCATATTGATTTATGATGCGTACCTAATTCATGAGGTCTTATTGCTAGTATCCTCTAGATATGCCATGTCCCCGTCTAACCATGAACGCCAGCGATGCCAAAATACTCATACGTCGATGACGCAACATAAATCACTAACATCGGAACACTCACTCACGCATCTCATCATCTTTGTCGTTATCATAATCATTTCTTGCCCTTGAGCTTCTTGCCCAGCCGATCCTGGGTCGGCGCGTATGGGGCCGCGATGCCCATGTACCTCTCCTGCTTGCCCTCGCCCTTGAACTCGTAGGTGCCGTTGGCGCCAATGACGCCCGGCGTGCCTTGGCTGGGACGAGCGACCTGCTCGTTGTGCAGCTTGTCAAGGGAGCCACCGACCACAGCGTACTGGGACCAGTTGATCGGCGGACAACGGACGATATTCTGGGGCTGGGGGATGGTGGTCCATTCCCTTGGCTTGTTGACAGAGCGCTGCTTCGACGAGCCCACTCCCGCGTCGTCCTGCTCCATTTCGTCATCATCATCGTCATCATCGTCGTCAGCAGCGTTGCCGCCGGGCGGCGCATTGATCTTGCCATCGACGAGGTCCTTTACGAAGGCATCGGGGTCCAGGACGGCTTCATCCTTGATACGACTCAGCGACTGGATGTCGGCGGTGGCCTTTTGACGTTGGATTTGGAGAATGGAGATGGCAGATTTGAGAGCGAGGACGTCCGGGTTGGCATCGAAGGCGATGGGCAACGGAGGCGGCGGGGCAATGCCGGTTTGGTCAGGCTCGGCGTGCGTCAGACTGGCCGGACGGTTGGCGTCACGGTTGGCGGCCGCGGCAGCTAGACGCGCGGCGGGCAAGGTCGGGGTGATGGGGGAGACGGGAGGGCGGTTGGGGGACGGCGTGCGGGAGCGCGAGCGGATGGGGTTGTCGGTGGAGATGGTGAGAGCGGGCATGATGGAGGAGTCGTTGAAGGCCGAAGGCCGAAGCGGGCGATCTCTCGGGGCCGGAGGTTGCAATGGGTGCGGTTCGAGGGTTCGGGGGTCACGAGAGAGGCCGATAGCGGGAAGGCGGACCGGCAAGTGACGGGCGGGGATCAGACAGGCCGGTGGCGGCAGGCACGCAACGGCGTTTGAGATTGGGAAGGGGGGTCCCGGTGAGCCGAATAAGCCGCTCAGGCGACGGCGAAAAGGCGACGACTGAGGGAAGAGCGAAGAGGGAATGTGATTGCTATTGCGATTGCGATTTGTGAGGTGGATCTATCCTGGGATCTCGAAGCCAGCCTGAGGAGGCCGTGGTGTGTCTGCTCTGTCGCGGCCCAGTGCGGTTTCGCGTGTCTCACTCAGCCCGGCTCTGGAGGGAGGATCAGGACGGGATTCAGAGAGGACAAATCCCCCTCGCAACGGGTGGGGAGGAGGCAGCAGCAGCGGGAGGAGGGAGGCAGTGGAGCAGGCTACTTCCTTAAGCAATAGCTTGCTGCTGCTCCAGGGTCTGTGTGTCGTGGGTCTAGGAAAGAATCAGGTTTGACTGGTCGAGGAGGGAACAGCAAAGGGCGAGTTGGCGTGCATCAGGCAGCCAGAAGCATCATGAGGTTTGGACGGGGCTTCGACAGAATGGGGCACATAGCTGAGCCCGTGTCCAAGGTTAGCTGAGCCCGTGTACAGCCTCCCGATGGGGAAACCTTAGGGCAGAAAAAATGCCCTATACCTGTAAGTATATTGCCCTATACAGTGCTATAGCCTAGATTATGTAAAGTAGAATATTATATATACCTATATTATATATATTAGTCTTCTACTATATATATTCCTATTTATTTTTCTTCTCTGTATATATATATTAACTAACTAATATAAATAATTATAAAGTTAATAATTAATAAGTCTTTATACTAATATATATATTATTTATAAGTTTAGTATATACTAATAATATATCTAATTATTATTTCTAATTAGGAGATTATCTTTACCTTAACTATAAGTATTACTTCTTAGTTTAGCTATTATTATAATAAGTATATATATTTTATATATTAGTCTTATATTTATACTGATTTTTATAGGTAACTTTAGTACTTATTATAAGGATAAGATTTTTAATTCTAATAATAAAGACTATATAATACTTATTCTATATATATAGAGTATATATTAATCTTATACCTTTAGATAATCCTAATAATATAGCTATTTTAACTAAGGTAAATAGGATAATATATATTAATATTAAATATATACTATATATATACTAAGTTAATACTCTCTAGATATAATACTATATATACCTTAGGTACTTTATATAGAAAGTCCTTTAGCTTTAATAAAAGTATAGGTTAGATAAGTATATTATAAATATATATATACTATCTATACTAATGTTTATAGCTTTAATACTATCTCTAGATAGAATATTATATTAATAGTTTATTATCTAAGTAAGATATATATTTTATATATATTAACTATATTCTTCCTAATTCTTATAATAAGCTATTAGAATATTTTAAATAATAAATATAATGCTAAATATATATAAGTTTTATTTACCTAATAGATATAATATATATATTAACTAACTATAGTATAATTCTAAGATATATTCTTTAGAATAAGTAATATAATACTATTTATATAATAGAGCTATAGTAAGATATTTACTTTATATATATTTAGTATATATTAACTCTATACTTTAGTTCTAGTCTAGCTAATAGCCTACTAGAAAAGTTTATAATTACCCTTAAGGAGAAAGTATAAATAATTATTAGTATAATATATACTATATATATACTAATTATATATATCTCTAATATTACTATAAGGCCTTTAATTCTATATTTTATAATATATATAGCTAAGAGTTCTATTATTAAGTAAGTAAATATATACTAAGTATATACTAATATTATACTAATAATATTTAGCTATAAGCTAAAACTCCTAAGATACTTAGCTCTAAAAAGTATAATATATATCTAAATAACTAGAAATATATCTAGCTTATACTTAATATATACCTAATATATATAATATATATTTAGTCTATACTTAATATATACTTAATATATATAATATAATATTAACTTATATAGACTTTTATAATTAATAATACCCCTATATCTAAGTCCCTTAGTAAGTATATATTATATATTTATCTAATATATATTTATAATATATTAACTATTTTATAGAAGGTTATTCTACTTATAGCTATAGTAATTAATATAACTATAGTAATATAAAGAATATACTTACTAAGTATTATAATAAGTCCTTAATATATATTAAGTATATATTAAGTTAATATATCTAAATATCTATATTACTAATAGTAAAGCTTAATTACTTTACCTAAGCTTATTATTAATATATATTAGGTATATACTTAGTATTAATATTTTAATTTACTCTTTATAGAGTAATAGTATAGATTAAGTATATATAGAAAATAATAATAGGCTATAGTAAAAAAAAAATATAATATTTATTAAGTAATTTATTCTAAGTAACTAATAAAATATATAATATATACTTAATAGATATTTAGATAATACTAAGTATATACTAAGTACTTTCTATATATATATATAAGAAATAATCTTAGATAAATAGATAAGCCTATAAATAGTATATATATTAAGTAAGTTAAGTTATTATATAATAGTATTTATCTTTATTAATTATTTTTCTTTCTTTTATTTTTTCTTCTTTTATTTTTCCTTTTTATCCTTATAGTATTTAAATTTTATAATCTTACTATAGAATAAGTAGTAAATCTATTATAATTTAGGTTTTATTATAGTAAGTTTAAGACTTTCTCTTCTATATAATAATACTAATATATAAAAGGTTTTATTCCTAGAGGGATAATTCTTTTACTTTAGTTCTTATACTTAAATACTTAAGTATATATTTAGTATATACTTAATATATCTATAGTATATACTGAATATTTATAGTTATAATTTTACTATTAATATATCTCTAAAGATATATAGGAAATGCTTTATAGAAAATATAAATATAAGTTTTAATTCTTAGGTTATTCTATTAATTAATATTCCTTTAGTTTTATTACTATATATACTATAAATATTCTAATTATATTATTCTTCTAAATTAAGTAAATATTTAAATCTAAGAATAAAGTAATAGAGAAAAGTAAGTATATATATACTAAATATATCCTTAGTATATATTAACTATATAGTACTATTAAAAAATAGGTATTTTCTTAAGGATAGTAAAATATATAATATCTTTATAACCTAGAGTAATTATTTCTTATTTATTCTTACTTTTATTATTTATATTCTTTAGTCTTAAGCTAAATACTTCTCTTATTTAGTATTTTATAAATAAGTTAGAAGTTCTTATATAAATTATATTTACTAAGTATATACTATAGATATATTTATTATATATTAATATAGTAAATTCTTTATTTTAAGAAAAATATAGTTAGTACTTTTATTAACTTATTATACCTTCTCCCTTAATACTTCCTATAGCTTCTATTCTATTACCTTAAGAGGAAATAGAAACTATAGTTACTTTCTTAGAAGATAAACTTAACTTAGATATACTTAGTATATCTATAATAGATATTAGATATTAAGTATATCCTAAGAAACTAATAAAATAAATTCCTTATCTTTAAGTAAGTTTACTAAATATATTATCTTAGTATAATATTTAATTTAAGTCTAGATTCTTCCTATTTAGAAGAATATATATAAAAGGAAGGTAAGGAATTTAGATTAGGATATATCTAGGCTATTATATATAGACTATATATATAGTATATACTTATTATATTTCTAATAGATCTATATAATCCTTAAATATCTTTTTATTAATTTCCTATTTCTTATTAATATAACTTTAATAATAGAGATAATTAACTTACTTTTTATAATTAATCTATTTCTTATTAAAAATTAATAATCTCTTATTAAACTTAAAGTTCTTCTCTTTACTTATAGAGAGTATTATACTATTATATAAGGATATATATATACTAAGTAGATATATTATTACTAGAGCTTTCTATACTTTATTCCCTTCTATATTTAGGGAATAATTCTTAAGCTAGCCTTTACTTAATATTTACTAAGTATATATTAAGTTTATATAATATTAGTATTTATTAAAATAAAGACTTAGTATATATACTTACTATAAGCTTAGCTTACTTTAGGGAAAGTAATTTAATCTTAATATTATCTTACTATAATTACTTAATTACTATTATTAATAAAGGCTATAAAGAGATAAATATTATATTATCTTTTAGTATATACTTAGTATATATAGGATTAAATAGGTCTAATTAACCCTACTTAGAATTAATCCTTATATTCTATTTCCTTAAGAGGGAAATTAGGATTAGTAAAATAAAATCTATTAGTATATTAGTAAATATTTTTATCTTTATATAATATCTTATTTTAATTTATAGATACTAAGTATATACTTAGTATATACTTATAGGATAAATAGCTTTCTAGGAAAGTAATAACCTTAATTAGAGTATTAAATATATAATATATATTAAGTATTTACTAGGGAGAATATAAAGGTTAAAGTCTAATATTTATATATATTTAATATATACTTAGTATATACTTTAGAATAGGGAATTATAACTTAAACCTAAGAGATACTAAGTATATACTAAGTATATACTTAAGTTAAATTAGAGAATTATAAAGGTTAATTAGGTTCTAGGGAAGATTAGGGTTTTATACTCTTTACTCTACTTAAGCTTAATTAGTATAATCCTTTCTATTTATAGCCTTCTAGAATTATTACTTATAGTTTATATCTTTCTAATATAATTTAATATTATATTCCTAGGTTATAATAAGCTTTTAGAACTTCTCTTTAATATATTACTTAAGCTTAGTAAGTAGTTAGTATATATATAGTATATATAGGAAAGAAACTTACCTAAGAATTATTACTAAAAGTATAATTCTTATCTCTATAGATATATAGTCTTCTTAATAGCTACTTTCTTCTATATTTATATTCTTCTAAGTATAAGTTTACTATTTACTATTAACTTTAGATATATTAATAATTAATTTAGCTATAATCTAAGGTATAAGTTTAGATTAAAACTATATTACTTAGTTTAAATATACTATATATAAGCTAATAATATATTCTTTATATACTTCTTATATAGGAATATTTAATAAAGGTAAAATAAACTTTTTATCTAAAGTATTTAGCTAGCTTTTATATTAGTTATACTTAATATAAACTTTATAGAAAATAAGTAAATACTTAAGATATTTTTCCTAAGAGAGCTAAGGATATATATTATAAAGATACTACTTTAGCCCTTTTACTTACTTTATATCTATATTATAAATAATTACTTAAATAGATAATAAAGAAGATTAAGATATATAGCTAATATAATACTAATATATAAGGGTATTTATAAGTTTTCCTAAGTAAGAAAATATAGTATAAAAAAGCTATATATATATTAGTTTAGTTCTATTTATTAAATAGACTTATATATACTTCTTAATAATATTCTACTATATCTTTTATTATAATAATATAGATATATATTTAGTAGACTAAAGAGTAATTAGTATATATATAGTATATAAATAGAATATATTATACTTATGCTTAATTTCTTTATTAAAGGAAGAGTATATAAGAATATTTAGCTTTTTATAAATTAGTTAAAATAATAGATTAATTTATAAGTATTAAGCTCTTTTAAATAGAATTATTTACTATAGAAAGTAAAGAATAATAAAGTAATCCTTTAGGCTTTAAATTTAAACCTATTAGATTTATTAGTTTACTAAGTTATAAAGCTAATTAAAGTAATACTCTTATATAAACTCTATATACTATAAGTATATACTTAGTATATATATAGTATAAACTATTTATAAATACCTAAAAGATTACTTCCTTCTAGATATTATAAAAGCTAAGCTTAATAAATTAAAGCTTATATCTTATCCTTATAATTAAGTATAGAATATACTATATAGAAGTATTTCTATTAATACTTTATAAAGAAGGATTATAAAATAGGATAAAAGTAAAGTTAGCTTAAAATATAATTAGTATATATTAAGTATATATTTAGTATATATATAAGATATAATTATTAAGATATTTTCTTATTCTATAAGGGCTTTTAGAAGATTATTTTTAATATCCTTTAGAATATTCTTTAGTAGTAAAAATATATATATATATACTCTATATATAGTAAGTATAAGGAATAGAAATTAAATAGAATTAAAAGGAATAAAGATATTAAATTTAATATTATAAGAGAGAATCTTTAGCTTTACTAATTATATATAATAAAATCCTTAGTAATTAGTATATATATCTAATATATATAGAGTATATACTTATAATAATCCTTATGCTTTAAAGTTATAGTATCCTAAAATAAATAATACTTATAACTATTACCTTTACTAAGATTATATCTAAAGGTTACTAGATATTAAAGGTATTCTAACTTAATAAATAATTTATCTATATAGAACTTAGTATAATAATTAGTTTTAGTACTCTAAGGATAACCTAGGAAGATATTCTAATATAATTAATATATACTTAATAAGTATTTACTATATACTCTAAGTAAATTTTATTCTTACTTCTTTAGACTTAATCTATTCTATTTACTAATCTTTATAATAAGATAAATTTCTCTCTTTACTAAGGGTAATTACTTTATAGCATTATAAACTTAGCTAATTCTATAAGCTTTAGTAACTTTAGAAAGCCCTAAAATAATATTAGATTATTACTATATATAGTAGGAATATATATAATATATATTTACTACTTAGTATATTATTTTAGCTATTTATTAATATTTATTATTCTTAGCCTTTTAGTATATTCTTAGTAAATAGTATTAATATACTAAGTATTAAATCTATTATTCTATTAGTCTTACTCTTCTATAAGTATAGGTTTAATAAATAGATATCTTTAAATTCTAGAGTAATAGAAACTTTAGTACTAAAACTTTCCCTCTTTCTCTATTTTAACTAAATATAAACTAGTATATATTTAGTATTTACTATTTATATAATAGATATCTATTAAACTTATATAATTATTAAAATTATATTATTAAGCTTAGTTTATTACTTTATTATAAATTAGATAATAGAAAGCTAACTTTTAATAATATCTAGAGCTTTTTCTTATATAATAATACTTATTTTAAAGAGTAAAAATAAGTAGAGAATACTATTAGTAAATACTATAGGGTAGCTTAATAGTATAAGTATATCTATAATATACTATATATATATTATATATATACTAAACTTTATAATATAAATACTTAGTATATTAATAACCTCTTAAAATATATTAATAAATAGTATACTTAGATATTATATTAATTTATCTTTAGAATATTTAAAAAGTTAAGGAAAAGCTAAGAAATAGAGATATTATCCTAAAATAATATTAGTATATATATAGTATATAGTATATACCTACTGAAATCTAACTTATTTAAATCTCTTAAGCCTTAGTATTTATCTATCTTTAAAGATTTACTATAGTACTATTAATTAAATAAATAGTACTAAAGTAACTTTATTAGCTTATTATAAGGAAAAAGAGGGAAAATATATAAGTTAAATATAGAATTAAGAATTATAATATAAATTTCTTTTCTATTTTCTTCTTATAAAATATATTATATATATATAATACTATTTTTATATATTAAGATATAAATATAATTACTTTATTTTCTTATCTTTTAATAACTTATTTCTTTAGATTATAAATATACTCTATATATACTAAGTAAATAGATTATTTCTTAATAACTTATTATTCTAATTATAAATATATTCTATATATATTATATAGATAGATTATCTCTTAATAACTTATTATTCTAATTATAAATATATCCTATATATACTAAGTAAATAGATTATTTCTTAATAACTTATTATTCTAATTATAAATATATTCTATATATATTATATAGATAGATTATCTTTTAATAACTTACTATTCTAATTATAAATATACTTTATATATACTAAGTAAATAGATTATTTCTTAATAACTTATTATTCTAATTATAAATATACTCTATATATATTAAGTAAATAGATTATTTCTTAATAACTTACTATTCTAATTATAAATATATTCTATATATATTATATAGATAAGTTATTTCTTAATAACTTATTACTCTAGTTATAAATATACTCTATATATACTAAGTAGATAAATTATCTCTTAATAATTTATTATTCTAATTATAAATATATTCTATATATATTATACATTAGTAAGATTAATTAGCCTTAGACTAATAAATATTAATATAGTAAAAGGACTTTTTATTCTAACTATATTATCTAATAATTATTATATATATATAGGTTATATATACTGCCTTTAGAAAAAAGTAGAGTAGTCATAAGAAAATAGCAGGGGTTAAGCTTAGGCTGGACACTGGATCTACTGTCCCCCCGACAGAATGTCAGTGCGTGCTGCGTCGGTAGTTTACGGTGCGCTATGTACTCCGTAATTAGGTACGAGATAGGGGCGGGGCTTACGGATGGCTGACTGCCCAGCCAGAATTGGATACAGCTCGTGCTCCGTACACAGACTGTACTTCGCCGGTACGACACTTCGTACAGTACGAATGCTTCGTCCGACGTAGTACTTTGTATCATACCTAGTAGAGTGGAAAGCGCGCATGGCCCCTGGTCCCCTTCCGCAACGGAAGGAAGCCCCACTTGTGCGATCGGGCGGAGATCTTGCGCCAGCAGCGAGCTCAGTTCCGATGCGGCGCACAGACCACCCATGCATTGACACTGACAACTGAGGTGACTTCACACAGACCTTCGAATATTCAGCTCGCACATCAGCAGGTTTCAAGAAGTGAAGACGTCCAGGGACTTTGACGCCACTTGTATGCCCGAGTGTCATGATAAACCTGACGAATCGGAAAGGCCCCTAGCTTCAAAAAGAGAATGCTATCACATTTGGTAGCAAGCAATGTTAATAGAACCTTCGCATAAATGCGGTGCAATACGTCACCAACACGTATGTGACGGTGACAGTGTGAAGTACAAGTACACCCGGGGATACTCTTCCCAAGCCACAAGCAGCATGGCTACTTATGTCGACGATCCGGGAGTGCGGAACATGGGCTGAGACCTACAAAACTGTCGACGACGCCAATCCAACGTGAGGCCGTTACATTAACAAAACATGCCGCCACCTCATTCCTTGGATTGACCCTGCAACGAGGGGGACCTGCTTTTCATCATGCTCTCTGATGGGAGTGCACTTTGAAGCCGAGCTTGCCAAGCTTGTTGAACCCAGCACCGTGCCCCAACCTTGATGTGCCACCGCATTAGCGGCGTATGCACTGGTCTGAGACTATTGACTGGGAGAACCACAAGGTGCGACGTGTTTGATATGTCTCCCGTAGTTCTCCTCTTCGTTGAGCCCGAGCTGTCACTCGTCATGGTGGTGTTTGCATCTTCCTTGGTACCACACTTTTCCCCGAGTCTGGACCAATCTCCGTACTGCCCGAGAGAAGGGAGGGTGAGATAACCTGCCCTCTTGATTGCGTTCGTGCCGTTGCTAGTCCTGGTATCTGTTCCTGTTCTTGTTACTCTGCCGGGTCATCCAAAAGGACGCGAAAAGCCGCGCACAAGCCTAAGTGATGGGCGAATCCAAGACAAAATAGCCTTTTAGCTGCGGCATGTACCGGAAATGGTTGCTGCCACCAACTGCGATAATGACGACCAAAACCTCGGTTATGCGTGAATTGCGAACGAGAATTTGCTTTTTCCATGTAATATTTCTTTTTTGAAGACAAGCGTGAGGCGTCTGCTGGGACAATGTAGCTTTTTTGGTATTCCTCAATCGAACCAATTCCTTGATTGATCCCTGTCTAAATGCTTGAATGTCTTTGTTGGGCTCCCACAAAACTTCTCACGTAAATTTGTAGTTAGTACTCCACCCGTCCAGGATAATGCCCTACTATAGCTGAGAAGTGTGCTTCGTTATGATCGAGCATCCGAAAGACGAAAAACCTGGACCAAGACTCAGGGCCTAGGTGACGGTCTGGGATGGACCATGGCCTGGACTTGCTGGATGCTTCCGCGAAATACTGGCTCCATCTGCGAGAATCGGTCCCACACAGAGATTTGATTGGTATGACCCACTATGGCAACCCGAGATTCTGGTTAAGTTAAATAGATGGTAGACATCTGTAACTTGGTAATAGAGCTAGCCTGGATGCTTCGTAAGTGGCATCAGATCTTTTGCTTGCCGACACGCGGCCCCACGGAGACGGGAGTGCAACGTAGAACGCAACGTAGAAGCCTCTGAGATCGGCAGGCAGTACCGGAATGGACCAAATCTTCATGCCATGTGGCTGTTACCAGAGACCGTTGCGGAGGTTTGCCCTGGAGAATGACATTGCCCAGCCGTCTCCCATACGCCGTGGCC
The DNA here is from genome assembly GCA_003385265.1 of Neonectria hederae. Lineage (NCBI taxonomy): Eukaryota > Fungi > Ascomycota > Sordariomycetes > Hypocreales > Nectriaceae > Neonectria > Neonectria hederae. Next base: position 73,938 of record QGQB01000139.1, read on the forward strand.
GAAGGGTTCTTGTCGGGAGGCGCCTAACCTTGCAGAAACCGAGCGAAGAGTGAAGAATGAGAGTTAAGTCAGCTGACCGCATTACTCAATCTCCTTCTGCCAGATGGGCTTTGTCAGGGCGAGTTCAGTCGAGTTTAGGCGAGTTCAAGCCAACCTAGAAGTCAGTAGCTTGGTAGTTCGCGCTTGAGGAGGACGATGTGGCGTCCCTGCAGTGCCCTGCACTAGCGGGAGTTCTGGCACCGCACCGCTAAATGATGGGAGACCGGGACAGTTCAATTGGCGTCTTATATGAGTGCTTGTAATTTTTCTTTTGTTTGCTCTCTCGGGAGGCTTGGAGCCGTGCCTTGGGAGGGGGGCATTGAACATTCGGTTGCCCGTCCGCTTGTCTACGCAGCGCCCTCCACTCGTCCATCCACACTGGCGCTGTGGCCGTCGACGCCACTCATCGAGCTGTGGACGGCTTGACGGCTGGGACGCCATTTGTTACGTATTACACAAATCATGCCCCAGAGTCTAGAGAGCAAGAAACCAACACATCCCCATAACCACCGCCATCCACTCACTGCGTACTCACCATCACACTCCCGCTGTCACGCTCCAACGCTGGCCCGACCTTTCCCGAAACGGCGCTGGTCGAGGGAGATGTCCTGTTGTGACTTGTGGGCGTCCACTCACGCTTGCGTCCTGACGCCGGTTGACGTGGGTAAAGGTGGATTGAAGGGTGGGCTTGAGCGAGTTTGATGCTCTTCCTTGCATGGTTGGATGGTGGTGGGGAGGCTTTTGGGAGGCTTTTGCCATAAGACTCTTCCTACTCACTGCATGTAGATGCCCGGCAGCCCGGTCGTTCTTCCCCTCATAAGTGTTTCTTGCCTCGCCCGTTCCCTCCATCCATCCTTCCCTCGGTCTGACGCCTTGTACAAACACCTCCCTCCCTTCATTAACAAGATCAACACCGCTGTTTCCTTCCCTTGACCATTACTTGGCAACTTATTCCTTCTTCATATCACTTGCTTTGCAAATATCTTTGACTACGAGCAGCTTGACACTGACACAACTTCACCCACTCTCGCTCACCCCCTCCCTTTACTCTCTAAGAACACCTGGACACGCATCGCTGCATCTGTTTCTTCTCATGCCAGCCTTGGCAGTTGAAGGGATACTTTCGGCATAATCGACGACGCTCTCGGAAATTGCGAGGAACATTCCCTGCGTCTCGATCCAACAGACTATGCTTGGGTCTGATGTAACTGCAATATCCTTATCACCAACCTTCCAGGCCCAAGCTCCCAGCGCCTCTCCATCCCTTGCGGCGCCGAAGCCCACCGTCATCCCCAATTTCTCTTATCCAACATCCCTCGGCAACCCTCAAGTAACAGCGACTGCCTCGGCCATCTCAAAGGACGTGTCAGCTGCGCCACGTTTGTCCAATAACGAAGCCCCTACTCCAGGCCATAAATGCTTCAAAGTTCCCTACGTCGGTTAGAACCCGGCCAAGAAGAGACAGAGGAGCCTTGCTTTTGGACAACTCGTATTCCCCCATCGCTTCAAGCCTGCATCAGCCGCAGAACAGCGAAGATTTGCTGGTACAGCCGCCCAGGTTTCGGTTCCAGAACTCTCGCGCCTCAAACATCGTCATCTCAACGACATCCCATCCATACCGTCACAGTCCAAGCGAGTTTCTCTTGTTCGACACCATCCTGGCCAATCACTTGACATCGGATCACTGGTTTCTCAACCCCCTTTCGATACCTGGAAACCATCTCCAGGATCCCACCAAGCCGATATCCACGACATAAAACGCCCCAGCACCTCTTTCTTCAACACCTTCCCCAATATGCTCTCCACTGATGGAACTCAGACAGAAACGTTGGTTGACTCTGGTTCATCAGCGGTGGCGTCAAACCAATCCCATTCCGATTATGACCCCTCCGTTAACGGTGAAGAGAAGAACCGACACTCTATGTCTGGGTCCAGAGCCGGAAAAGCCGGAAAAGCTCGATGGCTCAACCAGGTCAAAGACTGGTTGTCCGTGAGCGAACCATCCGCCCAGGCCATGAAGAACCAGAAAAAGATTACATTCAAGAAACATGGCATCGACCCCAAAGACCCACGAGCCGCAGCCAAGTTGCACCTGCCCATCGGGAAGCTCCCCGAGGGAGCCATCACTTCGACTCGAGGACCAAGCCCGGAGAAGGCGCTCAAGCAAGCTCAAAGTCAGCAAAAACGTCAGTCTTACTCGACCTTCAGCCAGGGCTCCAACTCCATGTCGAGCAGCATCTTCTCCGTCCCAAGCACTAAGGAACACAACTCCGTCGCCCCATGGGAAACGTAAGACCGGGCCAACTATATCCACTTTTATGAATAACGACTCAAAAACATCCGGTCAGGGCTAAAAGGTTTTTGGTGCCTATTTTCCCTTACTTTTATTCTTTCCTTTGTCCAAAGCGCAGCCTGGAGTCTCTGATGGAACGAGATGGGAGTATAGACCCCGGGAGTGGGCAATCGGTCTTTGTTTTACAATCTGTAATGAATTGCTCTCATATCAGTCGATACCCAACAATGTACGCGTATATAGTGATGGATTGGTCGCGGGCCATTCCATCAAGATTAATCCAAAACTTGACTCTACAAAAGTGTACTTCGTTCTACTGTCCAACCAGATGCTTGGCGTCATCGACGGCTCATCAATTGGCACCGTCATCGAAAACCTTCCCGTTCCTCGCTGCGCCCCGAAATTCCAATTAATTGCAAGGCAATGACATACTTGAGCGTCTGCAGCTCCCAGAGGATGCCAGCCTGTAATTCGGGGGAGGAAGAAGCTTTGGGCTAGGTATGGGCGGACTGGCATCTGATCACACAAAACCAGACTACTCGTAACAAGCGCGTAGTTCGGAGCTTATGGATGCCGCGTCAATGTTTCGTTTCCACTGCGACTGGCCTCCGGCGCTCGTTGATTGGTCGATGCCTCTGGCGACTCGGGTGATGATGACGTACTATACTTTATACTTGAACGAACTGAAGGTATATTAAAGCTCCGTACAAGCTGGTTTTGAGATAGGGTTTTCTCTTCATGCCGAGTGTTTTTTTTTTACCGAGAACAAGTTATACTTGTCATCCAGGCAAGACGACGGGTGCCGCCCAACCCAATCTACGCACGACCACACCAGACACCGTGTTCGATGCCTCGATTTACCAAGCTGGACCCTAGGTCGGAGGATGACCTGGGTCACGAAGATGGCGAGCAAGCTGTCCCAGATGAGCACTCGCGACTGCTGCCGAGTCGTGTCTCAGATTCGAACCGGGGCATGCTGGAGCCAGACGACCCGGCAGTCTCTCCGTACAACCTATGGAGCGTCAGGATTCTACAATACTTGACCATCTTCTTTACACTCGTCACGCTTGTGTGGTGGGTTTTGTTGCTGGTATCGGCTTTTGCGACTCCCCCGGGTTTCCAAACACGCGGCAGCGGGTTCCTGGCGTTTGGGTATGCGAGCCTAACGCTGGCGAACATGATGATCACAGTGCTCTTTTTTGGAGTACCGGCCAAACCCGTCAGGGTCTTGGCTGTCTTCATGTCGGTAGGTTGGATAACTTTTCGGCGATGATTGAATCGATTGCTAACAATGCCATGTGAAATAGGCTGCGCTGGTTCTCGACATGGTTCTGATCTTGTCTGTTCAGAAGACTCGGTACGAGGAGGGCTGGGTCGGAGCCGCGAGTGTTATATGGGCATTGCTCACCAGCCTTTGGACCCTTTTGACCGACCATGTTGTCAAATGGGGCAAGGCCGAGGAGGAAGAACGACTCACCGGACGAGCTGAGACGAGAAGGACACTCCTGGAGTGGAGTGTGGTGATGCTGTCGACAGTTGCATATGCCGTCATGTCCATCGCCTTATTCCTCATGACCCTAGGGATCATCATTCGAGCCCTCGACGCGGCTGTCGCGCCACCCGGAAAACTATATTGGGTCGATGGTCACAAGTACCGACTTCACGTGTACTGCCACGGCAACAAAAGCGATACGGTTCCCACCGTGCTCTTTGAAGCAGGTGAGGACACAGTTGAACACAGTTTCTGGGAGTTCGCCGAGAACGGTGTCAAGAACGGCTCATTCCCACGGTACTGCTTCGCTGACCGACCTGGATTCGGCTGGTCAGATACCTCCCCATCACCGGCATCAGCTGGATTTGTTGTGGACGCGCTGAGCGAGGCTCTTGCACAGGCTGGAGAGAAAGGACCTTGGGTACTGGCGAGTGCTGGGATTGGGTCGATCTATTCGCGGGTCTTTTCATCCCGTCATGGACATTCAGTGAAAGGACTTGTGCTGATTGATCCCCTACACGAGGATTATCTCAATGGCGTTGGCGCATCTGGACGAGGTTTCCTACTTTGGCTCCAGGGTGTTATCTCCCCGCTGAGTCTGGATCGTCTCCCCGGCGCCATCTTCCGGGGCCGGACGAGCCGGGACCGGGTTTACGGACGGTCGGCTTGGCAGGGCGGGAAGTATATCTTGGCGAAACTACAAGAGAACTTGGTGGCGGGATCTTTTACCTTACGGGACGTGGAGGGTAGCCGAGGCATCCAGAATAAGGAGACGAAGCTCGTCGTGATCAGCTCTGGTGATCACGTCAAGAAGAGCGGGAAGTGGGAGCACAAGCAACGAGACCTAACAAGGTTGACGGATAAGTTGAAGAGCTGGGATATCGTCGACGGGGCGCCGCACGAGGTTTGGCGCACTTTTGAGGGACGGGAGAAGATCGAGAAAAGACTGAGACAGCTGGTGCACGCGTAAGTCAGGGCACGGTAACGAGGAGATGGCAACAAGTCGAGCTTGGAATCTCGCAGGATTTGCTTGAAAAGTTGAAGAATCGGAGGAAGACTGTAATTACAAAGAAGACAGTGTGGTAGTTTGTTAAGCTTGTAGGTTATACGATGGAGAGTTAATTACAAAAGCTAGACTTCTCCCATGTCAAAATGTGATGGATACGTTGTGCCTAAGTAGGTACGATGGTGGCGGTGACGTCCCAGGGGGTTGCTGTTGGTTTGCTTCCTGTGCCGTCGCCAAAGCAAAGTGTGGGGATGCTCTGTTCCTGTTGGCTTCTTCTTCAGATGACGTCGGGTGTTGGTTTGGAAGGAGGGGGTGATGGGAGGGGAAAGTCTTGACTGGATGCATCATTTGCTGATGTACTTAAATTATAAGAGTGAGTGAGTACTACTTATGTCTTGCGGATACGAAGACAGATCGATTATCAGAGCGAATGAACTTGGCGGTCTGACTCGGGCCTGTTGAGTCTTATTAGTGCATCCCTTATGCCTTTGTTAATACCCCGAGGCTCTCGAGAAAAACAACATTTCCACCCATGTGCTGTAATGCACCCGTAAAATTACCCTGCCAACAACCCGGTATGCGTGCTGCTCAGGGCTGGAATGGGACGCGCATATGCTCCTAAGGAAGATAGAAAATCCATGACCCCCTGGATATCCATATTGCAGCATGCCTTGGAACTTGTGGAAAGAAAGAAAAAGAATGGAGCCATAACAAAAGGTCAGTAAGTCAGTCCTATGAAATCAGTGAAATTGCAAGGTGATGGACACGCGGGAAGCCTCATGCAGGCAGGACAGGCCCCTAATGCTCCACACATGTGATGGGATCTTCATTGCAATTTGGGCTCCATGCTCCTGGGACATGTCAGCCTGAGGCGGCCACATCCTACATCCTACATCCTACATCGGCCCGGTGTATCAGGATTCCAGAGCCTCCACGGCTCAATCCAATGGAACGGCGAGAGACAGACGAGCGTGTTTGTGTGTGAGTGTGCGGTGTGCGTGAGTGGCTTCCTTGCAAGTTGGGGGGGGGGGGGGGGGGGGGGG